>VTFQ01000015.1:25700989-25723489 GCA_036281575.1 Ancherythroculter nigrocauda
ATAGTATTGTGCAAGGAGATGTGAAAACAAGTCTTTATTAATCCATAATCTGACCCTGTAATCATAACTGTGTATGAAAACGATTAAAAGTTCTTTCTGTTGTGATATGTATGTATTGGTACGTATTTTGCGTTTTGCTAAAATGTTCCCACAGGTACGTCTTTCCATTAGATCAGATTGGTTTTAAAGTCCCCCTGTGGTGAAAATCAAGTTTTTAATGTTGTTCACATGTCTATCTGGTGCTTTTAATATGCTTTACGACAAATCATGTGCAAATTCATAAGTCAGCACCATTGCTGGGTATTTTATTTTTAAAACTGCAGTAAACCAAAGACAGACTCAAACCCACGGTTTGAAGTCGCTGGTGTTTCTGACGTCACAATGAACTATATGCCTTTCTTCACTGGTTCTGAGTTGTTCAAAGCATTTCTAAGGATACTGACTGTTAGACTCGTGAATGTGAACATGGTTTGTGTGACATTATTAGCTGTTTGATAACATAGTCAAGCAAAAGGCTAATCATATTAACTACCGTTATGTGTCCAACATTGTAAAAAGCGATACCATTGAGCAGCGTTTACCTCAGCAAGTTGACCGAGTGGATCTCGTCTGAGCTTGTGTGAGTGATTGGGGGCGGGGCTTGTTTGCATATTCATTGATCTACGTATATTAAATGAGGCAAGGCTGTAGAGTTAAATTCAAGCTATTTTAAGGCATTAAGAATGCGTAACAGTGTAATGGATCAGTGCATCAGGTCTTAAAGTGACAGCAGCCTAATATACCTGCTGCCAAATTATGAGATAATATTAAAAACATCTATGTGGCAGTTTTCATGGTATCGATGACAAAATTGTGGCCGGTGAAAATGCTGAGTGGCTAGTAACTTTGGAAACTCACTAGCCACAGTGGCTGGAGAGCAAAAAAAGTTAATGTCAAGCCCTGGTTATAGTCATCATTCTTGGTGTGAACGGGCCTTAAAGGCTAATTCACACCATGCCGGGTTTTGTCAGATCAGTGTGTTACCCCTGTCAGGGTTTGTTGGCATCTGTCAGAGCTTCTTTTCACCAACTGAACATGTCTGAGATGTGACGTGCTGTAATCTGGTGACTATCGGCATTGGTCTACGGTGTTAATTGGCCTCAAGTCTACAAAACTGTCATGATATTTGTTATTTTTGTGTGCATTCTTAACTGGTTTTGCACCTGGCTAGCTTCTAACAAATGCCAAAATAATGTAGCATTTGATTGAATGCTCATTTTTGATGTTACTAACCAAATATATTGGAAGCGTTTACATTTTGATAAGCCTATTTATTTTGCTATCCTAACTAGGCATGATTATATGCTTATTTGCATTTTATTAGTAACATTTAGTAGGGCTGGGACAATACATCGATTCATCGCAAATCAAGAAATGATTCTGAATCGATTCTGATATTTTCTGTATGTATCGCGCGGTTCTCTCTCTCAAATCAAGTCTGATCTCAGTTTTCAACAGCAGATGGCACTACATGCTTTAGGAACAGCCGTACTCTGCTTCCTTCCAATTTCTTACATACACCACTTGAATATTCGATGAAATAATCATAGAGTTCTAAAAGGTTGAAGCGAATTACAAGGTTGTTTACATTAATCTTGCGTCATAAAAGCATTCTGAGGTGCTCTGCTTTGTGAGCGTTTGAGCATGTGGTTAAAAAAATAGCCTAGAGCGTCATCTGCTGTTAAAAACTAAGCTCAGAATCGATTTGCGATGCATTTGGAAAATATATTTCCCAGCCCTAACATTTAGTATTGTTTTTCCCTCATGTCCACAAACCAGTCAGAACTGCCAACCATTGTTGGGTTTCAACGCTGCAGATTTGTTATGATGCACGAAAAACTGCATTATGGATAACATTGCGATTCCACCTAATGGTACACCTTTTGCGCACTGCTGAAAGTGGGCAATACTCATCAGGGTTGCCAGGTTTTCAAAACAAAACCCACCCACTTGCTACTCAAAACTAGCTCAAAACTAGTCCAATTGCATTTTGGGCTAAAATCCGTGTTTTTTTGGCCGGGTTCCCCTGGTAAAATTAGCATTCCAGGGGATAAATATCATGATATTTGGGGTCGCTTCAACCTGAGGACATGAACAACCCGCAGCAACACTGTTAAAATAGCCCAAACCATCATAGGCTTGTTCTAAACAAAACTTAGTGGTCCCGATTTATATTAGGTGTACTAACATTTGAATTATTTGTTTTGATACAAAACACTTATTGTGAACTTACATGTTTTTAGATTGCACTTATATTTTTAAAAATAGCTGCATGTAATTACAGCTGTAATTAATTTCTGTAATTACATCTATAATTACACTGTTTTTTTATGTAGTTACAGACACCTAATATAAATGTGAACAACTGAGCAACTGAATCTCTTCACACACATGCTTCAAATTTGTTGCCGTTAGCATTTGCGTTTGCTTGTTCGTGTAGCGGATGTTTCCACTAAGACTTTAGGCTGTTGACCAGGATAGAGACTAACAGATTCCAAACATGTCTAGCTGTTTTATTTTTCCAAACATGTAAGAGTTTTTTTTTTTTTTTGCCCTGAAGTGCAATGCCTATTTTTGTCTGTCTAATTAGCTGACAAAAAGTACTCAGATTAGCTTCTCTGATGCTGAGGATTACTTGCGTTTCAAGAGCAAAATTTGAAGAGTGATATTCTGTTTTAGATGGTTTATTCGCTCGTGAAGATCAGAACACTCCATTAGATCTGCCTTTCCATTCCATTAGCCTGTATGAGATTCAAACGCGAACTTCCGATAAGAGTTTAACTGGGATTTAGGCCATTCCATTCTTGAATACAAGCATGTGGAG
Organism: Ancherythroculter nigrocauda; assembly: GCA_036281575.1. Classification (NCBI taxonomy): domain Eukaryota; kingdom Metazoa; phylum Chordata; class Actinopteri; order Cypriniformes; family Xenocyprididae; genus Ancherythroculter; species Ancherythroculter nigrocauda. The sequence goes on from VTFQ01000015.1 coordinate 25,703,853, forward strand.
AGGCAGTGACTCATTTGCGTTTTTATCTCGTCTCCCACTTCCCCCGATTTCTAAAAATAACCCCGCAAACCTGCTTATTATTGTTTCGATGTCACACGCAGGACTGACAGGGCGATTGGAGAGGCAAAGCACAAGAGCGTCTGCTCCATTATTAAAACAGTTATGTAAAAGCGAATGCTTTCTAGGGTGAAGTGTGTTGGGGTAACTGTTAATGTCCAAACCATGGTAGAGAGGCCATACCTTTGCGAGACGGAGATAGAGAGGTGGAAGGGAAATACGAGAGAGACTGAAAATGCTGCAGTTCTGGGAAGCGGACACAAAATCTATTAAAATCCCATTTGAGATTGGCTCTGCTGAGTTGCTGACCACACAGGTGATACAATGGCCAGCATCTCCAAGTTTCAAAGGTATTTTCTCAAAGCTGAATCCTGTCTTTATGTGTTTAGATTTTTAACTCATACCCAGCTGCGGACAAACTAGACAAAATACAACATGCTGTCACCAACTGAAATGATTGATTATCTTGGGTATATGGTGTGTGTTCAAAGCCGTTAAAGGTGCCCTAGAATTGAAAATTGAGTTCTGTACATGGAAATGACATACAGTGAGTCTCAAACACCATTGTTTCCTCCTCCTTATGTAAATTTGATTTGTGCAAAAGACCTCTGAAGAACAGGCGAATCTCAACATAACACAAACTGTGACGCAACAGTCGGGATCATTAATATGTACGCCCCCAACTTTTGCATATGCCAGCCCATGTTCAAGGTATTAGACAAGCCAGTATTAACGTCTGGAGCAGCACACAGACTTTATGCAGGTAAGCAAGCAAGGACAATAGCGAAAAATGGCAGATGGAGCAATAATAACTGACATGATCCATGATATCATGATATTTTTAGTGATATTTGTAAATTGTCTTTCTAAATGTTTCGTTAGCATGTTGCTAATGTACTGTTAAATGTGGTTACCATTGTTTCTTACTGTATTCACAGAGACAAGAGCTGTCGTTATTTTCATTATTAAACACTTGCAGTCTGTATAATTCATAAACACAACTTCATTCTTTATAAATCTCTCCAACAGTGTGTAATGTTAGCTCTAGCTCCATTAGCTGCAGCCTAGCTACTATCAAACTCATTCAGAATCAAATGTAAACATCCAAATAAATACCATACTTACATGATCTGATGACGAACATGACAAACACTTTGTAAAGATCCATTTTGAGGGTTATATTAGCTGTGTGAACTTTGTTTATGCAATGTATTATAGAGTTGCGAGCTTGGGGGCGGGGAGCACGAGCATTTAAAGGGGACGCGCGCTGAATCGGCGCATTTATAATTATGCCCCAAAATAGGCAACTAAAAAACTATGGGGTATTTTGAGCTGAAACTTCAGACACATTCAGGGGACACCTTAGACTTATATTACATCTTGTGAAAAAGTGCTCTAGGGCACCTTTAAGAGTTAAGTGTGGTATTTTGCACCATACTTCTTTTTGTAGCTTTGTTTATATAGTCACACCTTTCCTGCTTGTATTACACTCTTTTCTGTGCTTGTGGCATTCAGCTCACACCTTTGAAGGTTTCAGTTAATGCTGTTGTTAATTAGTGAAGGCTTTTCTGCACCTTTTCAGAAGTGTTGTGTGAGCTGAGGTCCATTAAGCTCATAGTGCATCTGTTGGCAGGAAAAAAGATGACATGGAAGCTAGCTACTGGCCATTCTGAATTCCCATCCTTTCTTAGAGGTGGTGAGATGGTGCATCGTGTGACTTATGGTGGATGTCTACGAGAGCGCATTCACCACAACATCTTTAAGACTACAGCGAGACCCCGGCTAGCCCGAAGCATTGGGGGCAGTGACTCATGTTGAGTGGGGTTTAAATTTAGACTTCATCTGTTCTCTATATGCCGTTTTTCTGTTTCTTTCTCGCCCTTTCTTTCTCATTTATTATATAACCTAATTTGGCAGTGAGGACCAAAATAAAGTGCACTCTAAGGCCTAATTGCCATGGACTGCTTCTTCAGCAGTTCCCCTCCTCTGCCCACTGGATGGAGAAGGGTGGCGGCAGGTGGAGGGAATATTCAAACTAATATTAAACTAATATATTGACTAATTCAAATTATATTAAATATAATTAATATTAAATATTAAGTAATCGCACAACCACAAATGTTGTCGATTAAGCTTAACTTGTACTTAGCCCCAAAATATTCCTTGAAGAGGAACTTGAGTGGAAGAGAAAGGAGGGAATAACAGAGGTGTGAACATTTGATTTTGCCCACTTCCATTGTTGCGCTCTGAATGCCTGCACCCGCTCTGGCACTGCCGAGCAGATTAGCGGCCAGTGGACATGTTTCTATTTGAGGAAATAATCAAGGCCGCCTGCTCTGTGCTCCTCATGGTGTAGCACCACGCAGCCTCTGCCGAACGAGCAAAATGAGGCCATGTTACATATCCGCGTCCCCTCGGCTCCGGCGGCTATGTGCAAGGGGACCTGAGTGTCGAAATGTAGTCATCACGAGCGCCGTCAGAAAGCAAAGGACCCAACACCATCATCAGGTGAGAGTTTGCAAGAGGATGTACCAAAGCAGCACCGGTGTCACCTTAATTATTCTCCCTCGGTAAACTTAAGCTCAGAACTTGCTTGATTACTACAGGGAAAGTTCCTCTGTGCTGGGTAGGGCTGCGGTGCTTATTTTTAGCATATTACTTTTTCCACTACTCTCCAGAACCTCCCAGATGAGATCTATCCTGTGAAAGAATTTGACATTTTTGCTCATTAAAAGTGGCGGCGAGTAAAGACGCCAAGCTAGTTAAACCCCTTGGTGTCGCTCAATGGACTTTCCGTTTGTTTTTGGGAGTTTCTTCAACTTTGGCCAATTGTGGTTCTGTGGACTTGCAGAACATCAAGTCATTCAGAACACACTTTTAACACTCTAACTAGTTTATTGAGTTTGTCTACTAACAATGTGCAAAAGTGTACACTACTGTTCAAAAGTTTGGGGTCAGTAAGATCTTTTTTTTTTTTTTTTTTTTTTTTAAAGTCTCTTATGCTCACCAAGGCTACATTTATGTGTTTAGAAATTCATTAAATAAATGTAATATCATGAAATATTATTACAGTTTTAAATATTTTAAAATGTAATTTATTTCTGTGTTGGCAAAGCTGAATTTTCAGCATCATTACTCCAGTCTTCAGTGTCACATGATCCTTCGGAAATCATATGTTGATTGGAACATTATAATAATATTATATTATTTTTATTAATAATATTATATTATTTTTACTAATACTATTATTATTATCAATTTAGAAAACAGTTTTTTGGTTTTTTTGGGGTTTTTTTATAAATATTTTGATCAGTATCATATCTTGAGATTGAATGTCTGGGAGAAAGGTAAATATTATCTAAATCTGAAAGACATAGCAAAAATCAGGGTTACACTTTATTTTGATGGTCCACTTTCAATGGACAAACTAACTTTCATTAAATGTATTATTAATACGTTACATTTAAAAAAGATCAATTAAATTAATTTAAAAATACATTTAAAACAAGGCACCATCTCTCTCGTACGTATTCTGTGATTGTTTCGGATTAGCAAAGGCCGTTTCTCATCGTGCTGTGAAATACAGACTGAACGGTGGCTCAAAACGCCCAACTGCTTCATGAACATAGGATACGCAAACTAACTCTCTCAGTTGGAAAAAGAAAACCAGTGTCACTAAAAAGGTTTTGATGGATGACAATTGTAATGAAGGTAAAGACGATTATAGTGACATAGAGGAGTCGTTCATAAGGTATGCGCAAGTCCATTATTATTCGCAAACAAAACGCACATTTGCACTTACGACTCACTGATCGATATAACATATTTCTGCATGAACACAGTTCAATATATTTGCGTAGTTGTCAAAATTAATGTACTGTGAGTGTTTTATAATGGATGCTTGATTCGGAGAGGAGTTTGGGCCTTGGCGTAAAAAAGGTTGGGAACCACTGCATTGGAGTATTAGTTGACTGTTAGGTTAGGGTTAGGTTTAGTAGAATAAGTTGACATGTAGTTGCAAAGTTACTTATAGTCAGTAGAATGTCTGCTGAGGGACCATTGAAATAAAGTGTTAGCAGATATTAAGCAGACAGTCTACTGATACTCTACTGACTGGTAGTTGACATGTAGTTGCAAAATTACTTGTAGTTAGTATTGAATGGTATGTTGGGAGACCATCAAAATAAACTGTTAGCAGATATTAAGCAGACAGTCTACTGAAACTCTGATGACTGGTAGTTGACATGTAGTTGCAAAATTACTTGTAGTTAGTATTGAACGGTATGTTGGGGGACCATCAAAAAAGTGTTAGCAGATATTAAGCAGACAGTCTACTAATACACTAATGACTGGTAGTTTACATGTAGTTGCAAAATTACTTGTAGTTAGTATTGAATGGTATGTTGGGGGACCATCAAAAAACTGTTAGCAGATATTAAGCAGACAATGTACTAAAACTCTGGTGACTGGTAGTTTACATGTAGTTGCAAAATTACTTGTAGTTAGTATTGAATGGTCTGTTGGGGGATCATTAAAACAACTGTTAGCAGATATTAATCAGACAATCTACTAAAACTCTGATGACTTGTAGTTGACATGAAGTTGCAAAGTTACTTGTAGTTAGTATTGAATGGTCTGTTGGGGGACCATCAAAAAAAGTGGTAGCAGATATTAAGCAGACAGTCTACTAATACACCTGATGACTGGTAGTTGACATGTAGTTGCAAAATTACTTGTAGTTAGTATTGAATGGTCTGTTGGGGGACCATTAAAATAGTGTTAGCAGATATTAAGCAGACAGTCTACTAAAACTCTGATGACTGGTAGTTGACATGAAGTTGCAAGGTTACTTGTAGTTATTATTGAATGGTCTGTTGGGGGACCATCAGAATAAAGTGTTAGCACAAATTAAGCAGACAGTCTACTAATACTCTGGTAGTTGGCATGTAGTTGCAAAGTTACTTGCAATTAGTATTGAATGGTCTGTTGGAGGACCATCAGAATAAAGTGCTAGCAGATATTAAGCAGACAGTCTACTGAAACTCTGATGACTGGTAGTTGACATGTAGTTGCAAAATTACTTGTAGTTAATATTGAATGGTATGTTGGGAGACCATCAAAAAAAGTGTTAGGATATATTAAGCTGACCGTCTACTAATACACTAATGACTGGTAGTTTACATGTAGTTGCAAAGTTACTTATAGTCAGTAGAATGTCTAAAGTGGACTATCAAAATAGTGTTGCCTAAAAAGGATAAAGAACTCAATCTGTAATAAAAATCAACCTGTTGGACATAAAGGTGCCCATAGCTGAAAGAACACCCACTAATTCAGTTGTATGCAAACAGAATTAGCAGTAGATATTGCCACTAACCAGGAAAAGTACTCTATTTTGCTCTGTGAGACCAGGCCATGCGGGAGGCAACAAGAACTAGGTTTTTCCATAATAAGGCAAAGTGTACTAGTGGGCCCTTAATGATCCGTCCCACGGAGCGCATGTTCCTGAGGCCTTATGGGACTGTGGATTGATTATGGAGCACCAGAGCTTTCACTTGGTGCTATAATTGAGTTTGAAATGAGAAGGAGGACACCTATTGAGGAGGCTTTGAGAAAGCGCAACTATTTAAGATGAGAGACATCGAGCAACAGTTCCCTCCTCGAGATCAAGACGTCCGAGAGCGGGAGCGAATAATCCCGGGAGACTCCATCGTCTCTCAACAGTCTCCAGTGTAATTCCACCAGGGCTCTCTCCACATCACTCTTCACTTTCCATTTCTAGATGAAAAATAAATAACCTCTTCAGACAGGCCTCCTCTCACATAGAAAGCCGGCTCAAAAAAGACCTGCTCTCTTTCACTAGGTCTCTGCTACCCTTCTTCCCTGAGCACCACTATCACTCTCCATCTGTTTCATCTTTGCTTGCTCACTCTCATCTAGAGTCGCTCGCACACAACCCATCTTTCTTTCTCAGACACATGCTTGAAATCATGGAGGGCTGTTTTTGAAATATATTTCAGTACAGGCTGTTAAATGTCATTTGTAGCATTTTCAGCACTGTTTGTATCGCTCTGCTTGTGTGTTTGCGGCGTTTCAAACCGAACTGATTGGCAACACACAAAGCTTGATTCTTTGGATTCTTTTAGAACTATTTTCGTTGCTGGAGAGAAAATATATGAACTAACTGGACAAATTTAGTTTATAATGTACAGTATGATTGAAAAGTTTGGGGTCAGTAAGTTTTATTCAGCAAGGGTGCATTAAAATGATCAAACTGACAGTAATGGCATTTATAATGCCACAAAATATTTCAAATAAATGCTGCTCTGAGAATCCTGTAATAAATGTATCAAGTTTTTCACAAAAAAATATTCAGCAACACAAATATTTTCAACTTTGACATTAATAAAAACTGATTCTTGAGCAGCAAATTAGAATGATTTCTGAAGGATCATTCTCAAGGAAAATTCAGTTTTGAATCACAGAAATAAATTACATTTTAAAACATATTAAAATGAAAACAGCTATTTTAAATTGTAAAAATATTTCAATTTTTAACTGTATTTTTAGGTCAAATAAATGCAGCCTTGGAATGCATAATAAGAAACTTCTTTAAAAAAACATCTTAAAAATAAAAAAAAATCTTAGCTTCCCCCGAATATTGAATGGTAGTGTAGTGTAAGCTCCATATAAGCTTCTTGTTTATTGAACTGTTGAATAAAAATGTAATCTTTTGAAGCAGATGGCAGTTCAGTTGCTGTTCATTTTTTTACATTTTGTTTTTTTTAGTCATAGTTTTTGTCTTTTAAAATATCTGTTAAATTTGGTCTGTATTTCATCATGTCATGTTGATTTACTTTTAGTCAGTTTTAATTTAATTGGGACTAAAACAGGCATGTTACTTTATTTGAAAATTACATGAAAATCATTCCTTCTCTTGTTCTTTACATTTTTTTTCTTCCCTTTCATCATCATATTTTAGTCAACATCATGTTTGAATTAAAATCCATAAATTACTTTCATAATGCTCATTTTTCTTCTTGTTGATCACAAAAGAAGATACTTTTAAAATCTCAGTGTTGTTTTGGACTGTTTTGGACTGTTTGGACTTGATTTATTTACATTATATGGACAAAACATGTTTGAAACATTCTTTAAAATATCTTCTTTTGTGATCGTAAATGATGATAGTTTTACTTTTTTGGGTGAACTGTCCAGAACACAAAATACTAAGCCTAATAGGATACATGCAACAGTAAAATATAAAATATTTGGTTACACCTTATTTTAAGGTGTCCTTGTTACAGTGAAATCATACATTTAAGTACTGAGTAATATTAATTAACAACACGTACTCACTGTAAACCCTAACTCTTAAAATAATTAATTGGTTTGCGTAGGACAAACTTAAGTTAAACAAATGAGTTCAGTCAAATTAACTTTTATGGGTATTTAGCACTTTCTTTTAAGTTCACACAACTGATATATTTTAAGTAAACTGAATTGTTTCATTGTTTTGAGTTTTATGAACTTATTTCTTTTAATTTAGAAGGACTTAAGTTTAACTGAAACTGGGCTGGGAATCTATTTCCCAGCATGCTTTACCCATGACACTCAAAAGGGAGGGTAAATGCTAAAATTGCATTAAAAGTGCACGTAAAAGTGTTGTAGCTTCACATTGAGGTTACATGAAAATTTTAAGTTAAATGTATGAATTAGTGTACTCAAACATTTCAAGTTAAGAACAATTCAAATTTATGAGTTCTGCTTACTTAAACTTTGAATTTCTTAACTTAAAGATTTTTGGCTTTACAGTGTATCATAGGGTTAGGATAAGGGTTTGGTTTAGGGTTAGATGCATGTAATGATATGTAGTTTATCATTATTAGTGTAGTAATTACATGTAACATATGTAACAAGGACATTAAAATAAAGTGTTACTGGATATTTCATATTTTACTGTTACATGTATCCCGTTTTTCCTCAACCCTGCTGGAGGTGCTCTTTGATACAAGAAGAAGAACGTTCGGAGCAAATATTTATAACCTGCCTCACGGCCTAACTTCCCTGCCGTGGCTTGTTCCCCAGTTTAGGGTTTCTTAAGGTGCACCTGCATTGCTTCTTTCTGCAGTCATCCATTACAGAGTGTACAGAGCAAGCAAGGGCTGCTTGACTGATCTATGAGCCAAGGGCAGAGGCTCTTACGTAAATAGATTCAGCCTATGGCCATATATCAGATTAACTCCCCAGCAAATGCAGAAGGACCCAGCAAATTTAACTTGAATAGACTGACCCTCTCATTTTGTCTCCATCAGGAACCGTCTCAGAATTTGCAGCATCTTCTCGCTGCTCTTTTATTGCTCAGAGTGCGGCCCGCAGCTTGTATGTGAACTCATGCGCAGATGATAGTGGACTTGGACTATGTTTACAGGCGGAGGGGATGGTGTCTGCGTTGTCATGAAGCTTTACTGCTCTGATGAGTTTGTGATTGGACGATTTGAGGCACTCGCTGTGGGAGTATGCTGGAAGGAAGCTATAGCGGGCAGGGCACGTCAGGCTAGACTGGCTCTGAAGTCCTCCATAGGAAAATTGCCTTGATTGCTGAGGCATAACGGAAGTGTCATTTCATCTAGTTTATAGTCATTGTTAAAGAGAACCAGTATAAATAATACATTGAAGTCAGATTACTTTGTAATTAAAAATTGATGATGACTTTACAGTCTACGCTGTGATGGTTATATTCAGGAATAATGGGAGAACTAGAAGGGTTTTATATTTTTTCAATTTTCATTTGTATTTTATTTTCAATTTAGCATTTGATTTCATATACTTTTCATTTCATTATATTCCTGTTTGTTTGTTTGTTTGTTTTGGTTAGTTTAATTTATTTTAAACATTTTTTGACAGCTTTCTAGTTTTAGATTTAGTGTCCATTCCATTAGATTCAATTTTTTTTTTTATTTACTAATACTACTTATTTGTTTGCTTGTTTGTTAGTTGGTTTGTTTATTCTATTTATTTATTTATTTATTTATTTAAAGGTTTTTGTTTGTTTTATTTATTTTTACATTTACAGTTTTTTTTTTGTTTTTTTTTAGTTTTCTAGTTTTATATTTAGTTTCCATTTCTATTTTTGTAATTTTTTACAGTGCTCTAGTTTTGATTTTTTTTTTTCATAGTTTGTTTTTGTGTGTGTTTGTTTGTTGGTTGGTTGTTGTTTTTGTTGTTGTTGTTGTTTTTGTTTTATTTTTACAGTTTTCTAGTTTTAGATTTTGTTTCCGTTGCATTAGATTCCAATATTTTTTTAATGCACTAATACTGTTTCTTTATTTGTTTGTTTGTTTATTTTGTATTTATTTATTTGTGCTTTATTCTGTTTATTTGTTTGTTTATTCTATTTATTATTGAAGGCTTTTTGTTTGTTTAATTTATTTTTACATTGTTCTAGATTTGATTTTTTTTGTTTGTTTGTTTGTTTGTAGGTTGGTTGATTGGCTAGTGTGATTTTTATTTTTTTTTATTTTTTTTTTTTTAAGTTTTCTAGTTTTAGATTTAGTTTCCATTCCTATTTTTTTTTTTAATTACAGTGCTCTAGTTTTTGTTTTGTTTTGTTTTGTTTTGTTGCTTGTTTGATTTTTTTTTTTTAAATTTTTGTATACAGTTTTCTAGTTTTAGATTTTGTTTCCAATTCGTTATATTCCTTTTTTTCTACTAAAACTGTTTCTTTGTTTGTTTGTTTATTTATTTGTTTGTGATTTAATATATTTATTTATTTTAATTTTTGTTTAATGTTTTTATTTTTTTACAATTATCTAGTGTTAGATTTTGTTTTAATTCCTATATTTATTTATTTATTTATTTACAGTGTTCTAGTTTAGAATTTTTTTTTTTTTCCCCTCTAGTTTTGTAGTGTTAATGATTTAAATAATATTATTGATATCTGGCATTTCCATGGTTAATGCATTCGGGTTGTTTATTAAGGATTATTTTTTATTTTTTTTAATTATACCATGTATGCAAAACTAAAAGTAATTTGTTGATATTTTCATTGTCGAGTCATGAAAATGTATTTTTAAATGTATTTTTGTGTTATTTTTATTTCCACTGGGGCTGTTCCTTTAAGAATAGGTTCAGACGGTCCTAGATCAGACGGGGGAAAAAAAGGCATTTTATCTTGAATAATGGTCCTGACAGACTGCTTTTCTTCCCAGGGAGTGCAGTCATGGCCAGTGAAGCGTGTCGTGTTCACCCCCTCATCGCCTGGCACTTTTCCCCTCTTTCGTTTTAGAGGAAACGGAATAAAGAAGGGAAGTGAGTGATTTATAGAGCACTCTGATGTGTCATCAGATTTTTTTTTGGAGTATTTACCTTTTTTCTTTCTGCGGATGGTAGTACCACAACCCCCACCCCTACCCCCTCTCGTCATAATTATTGTCATTTTCATCAGCATTACCACAAGAGATGATGATTGTCTTCATCTGTGTTACAAATAAGCCGGATGGTGTGAGTTACTATCAGTCATGATGTAGAGAAACTGACAAGTTCATTTAATGCGTATGAGCAATTCCAGCTTTGCTGATGTTAAATGCTACTCTCACCGGATTGCACATCGCTCTCTCATCTCACTGTTCTGTGTACTATATGTGCCATACAATAGCTTTGTATGAGGAACATAACTGGAATTTAGGTCGATATTCACTTAAAGTTGCTTATTTTTCTATAGTGCTTGATTCTTATTTTAGGCTATTGGAATACATCGATGCATCGCGAATCGAGAAATGATTCTGGATCGATTCTGATATTTTCTGTATGTATCGCAATCGATTTTGAGCTTAGTTTTCAACAGCAGATGGCACTGCGTGCTTTAGAAACATCCGTACACTGCTTGCTTCCAATTCCTTACACACATTACTTGAACTTTCTATCAAATAATCATTTATAAAGTTTGAAAAGGTTGAAGCGAGTTACAAGGGTGTTTGCAGTGGGCCGTTTACCTTAATCTTGCATCCTAAAAGCATTCTGAGGTGCAAGTACATTGTCAGACTCAACCGCACGCTATTTTGAGACGATAAAATATCAAAAATGATCCATGAATCGTGATGCTTTGATAGTATTGTCCTAGCCCTAATAACAATATGCATATGAATAATAATCTAAATTTGGTGCATTGCAATTGGTTACGACACCAATTTGGAGATTTGGCGTCATTTGCATCAGATCTGATGTGGCATATTTTTTTACGCATCTTTTTTGCATATATGCAAATTTCAGTGAGATGATTATCTTAACTTAATCTTGTGTTTTTTTCACTCTGACATAGATATACACAAGAATTATAATTTAGCACATGAGCAGAGTTACTTATTTGTATACTATAAGTATATATTAATATGCTTTTTATATATATTTTCAGTTTTCATGTTAATGTTAGATTTGGTAATTTTGTTATATGCTTTCATTAGTGATTTTTTTAATGTTTCTATTTAGCTTTATTTTATTTCACTTTTGGTTTTATTTTTTATTACGTTTTTCATCTAGTGTTTACTTTTTTAGCTTTATTTCAATTAACAAACATGATTTGTAATAATTTTAGTTAACAATAACAACACTGCGCATGAGTCACATGGACTTTTAGGATACTTTTATTGTGCTTTTTTATTTTTTCCACAGATAGTGAGGATGAGTAAACAATGACAGAATTGTAATTTTTGAGTGAACTATCCCTTTAAATTCTGATTCTCTTTCTCAATACCATCTCATCTCACTTTCCTATACTGAAAGCAGCTAAATTAGTTTCAGATCAGACCTACTAAAACACTTGCTATGATCTATCATCAAGCTAGTATTGCATTTGCGAGATTTGCAAGTGCAAACATTAATCTGACACTTAACACATTTGATTCAGCCAAAAAGCTTTACTCACGTAACATTGTAGTGTGTAGATTTTGCTACTTGGCACAGCATCAGCACGCCTCGACTTAACTCAGCCATCAACTCTACAGATACCTGTATGAGCGCTCTGCTTTTAGCTGATATCCCAAATCCTCTTAAGAAAACGATGTGCAGTGTCGGTTTTGCGCATACACAGAATGCTCTCTTATTCGGAGGTGTCAACTTTCTGACTTTGTGCAATACCTTGATTGAGCCTGTGGAGGGACTCACTCCAGTGTTTGCTCTTCTGCATCAGTTGTGCGGCTACAGAAGCTTACATGCTCTAGGAGCTGTTAATCTCTCCGACTATGGCACTGATCAGCTTCCAAAGCAGCGGGAAGTCTAGATCCAGAGACTTCTTGCTAGTAGATCAAGGACTGGTCTTATAGGGGGTAGAATACACACAAAGATAGTTACTGTTTAACTCACTTTTTTGGGGGGTCAAGCACAAAGACTACACTGCTGAAAATGTACTAATGAAATATCTGTATATAGCACTGGTTGTTCTTTTGCATAGGGCTGCACAATATTGGGGGGAAAAAATGAAATTGTGATATTTAGTTTTTCTGTGATATATTGTGAATTACAGGAATTTTTACCAGATGACTTGAATAGCTACTGTATATTTGGAAAGAATGAATCATTCTAGAGTGAGTGGGTTTTTCGTTGGGGAGTTCATCTACTTTAAAAATTAAAAAATGATTTAAAAAAAAAGCTAAATTCCTTTTAGGGCTGAACCATTTACTAAAACCATTTACTAAACCGTTTTACTAAAACTATATTTTATTTTTTTTTTGAAGTTGTTAATAAAACAAATATAATTGAAGTTTTTTTAAAAAAAAATCACTTTTAATTCAATGTGTTACTTGCTGTTTCGCCATAATTATTTGTGAAATTTATATATATATTTCTGATATTTCTAGATATTTGTGAAAATTGTTTCAAATTATAGCCTACATCCATATGCGAACACATTTAAATGGACTTCCTTGAAATAGTTTTAAGTTACGCGTTATGGCATGACCTACACATCCCAGCATAAATGCTCTCGATAAGTTATTTGGGTCAAAATTTAGTTTAGGGTCCAATTCTCACTATTAAAGGAGACTTATAATGCCCCTTTTACAAGAAGTCTCTGGTGTCCCCAGAATGTCTGTAAAGGCCCTCTTTCCAGAAGAGGGTGGCGTTTTAATAGCTCGCGCGTTTTTGGCTGCTCAACAACAACAAAGGTGGACAATCTCACGCAGCCAAAATGATGATTGTCAGTAACGGTGTTCAGTCTTACATTGTTCAAACCGGAGTTGGACACTGAAGGAGAGACTCAGGAAGAAGTACAACTTTTAGAATGCAACTGGACGTTTCTGAATGGTTAGTGGATACATTTATGTAGTTGCTATGGAGTTGATTCAACTCATCGACTAGCATGTGCCGTCATGGGCAAATGCAGCTTTAATTGACCCTCATTTGTGATGCAGTCGGCATAAAATGACGGGATAGTAACACTCTTAAAAAAAAAAAAAAATCATAATCAACCACCCCTTTAACTAATTATGAACTATGACTTTTGCCTCAATAAGCTCCTAATTACTGCTTATTAATAGTTAGTAAGGTAGTTGTTAAGTTTAGGTACTGGAAAGGATTAAGAGATGTAGAATAAGGTCATGTAGAATAAGGCATTAATATGTGCTTTATAAGTACTAATAAACAGCCAATATCCTACTAATACACGTGCAAATAAGCAACTAGTTAATAGTGAGAATTGGACCCTAAACTAAAGTGTTACCATTATTTGTTATTAAATCGCCTACATTCACAAACCACTGTTAATTTTAACAGAAAAGCAAGCATACTTTGTCATGGCAAAAAGCGCGCAATATCCATTTATAATAAGTAAAAAGCTGTCACTCATCAATCTCTCCGACTATGGCACTGATCAGCTTCCAAAGCAGCGGGAAGTCTAGATCCAGAGACTTTTTGCTAGTAGATCAAGGACTTTATCGCGATCTCACAAAGTTCCATTATAATCAATGAAACTGACTGCACAATTAAAGGTTCAGTTCACCCAAAAATGAAAATTATGTCATTAATGACTCACCCTCATGTCGTTCCAAACCCGTAAGACCTCCGTTCATCTTCGGAACACAGTTTAAGATATTTTAGATTTAGTCCGAGAGCTTTCTGTCCCTCCTTTGAAAGTGTATGTATGGTATACTGTCCAGAAAGGTACTAAAAACATCATCAAAGTAGTCCATGTGACATCAGAGGGTTAGTTAGAAGTTTTTGAAGCATCGAAAATACATTTTGGTCCAAAAATAACAAAAACTACAACTTTATTCAGCATTGTCTTCTCTTCCGGAATCCTTTCCATTGAATTGATTACATTGAATTGATTACATTGAATTGATTCCATTGAATCCTTTCATCTGTTGGCGTTGGTAATACTTTTACGTCACCGTGGCTGTTTAATGACATAATTTTCATTTTTGGGTGAACCCTTTAATCTTTTATTTACATAATTGTTTGTTGAGAGGATTTGCGAAAGTCCACTCACCGCTCAAAAAAGCAGGAATTATTGTTCAGTGCTAACTTAATCACCTCTGATTGGCCACTGTGTTGAAGAAACCAACAGACATGTCTGTGACTGGCTACATTGCTCAATGTTGCAAAAACACATTGCAAATAGAAACCTTTGACGTTCTCCAGAGCACAAACACAGATACACACTGTGATCGCATGGCAATTCTGTTTCGCCAATATGCTATTATTTCGGAGAAAACTGATCCTAGACCAGCAGTTATGGGCAGCTTTTCCCTCTAAAAAAAATCAGAAGCAGCAGCAGGCAGTGGTTTGAGTGAGAAAATTCCATGCTAGTCTCAAATCCATGGCCAACCTTACACACACTCTGCTTGTGCCTAAAACAAATGGCTTCTTTTTTATATATATATTTCCACTTGAGTATTCATAGGCCACATTCCCACATGAAGCCATATTATGATATCGATTTTATTGTGATATATCATGCAGCTGTAATTTTGAAGTAGGTAATTAACCAAACTAAATTTGCATTGAAAACCACTGGTTGTGACTGCAAGTTAATATGTTAGTGGAAGTCAGTGCCCAAGGAAGTCGACCGGAAGTTGAAGTCGGCCGCGTGCCACCATCTTGTAGCAGAACTTCACTTGCGTTAGCATCCCATTGACTCCCATTCATTTTGGCGTCACTTTGACAGCGAATAACTTTACATCTGAGGCATTTAAAGACTCCATTTGTCCATTATTTATTTCTAAAGATACACGACAATGTATAAAGGGCTCCATTACCTTCTATGTTACATTATGGCCCCGTAGATACAGTTTTTGTAAAAATAGGCTAACGATTGCGTCATAACCACTCGACTCTCTGTCGCACAGTAGAGAAATTACCGTACAGACAGGAGGAGAAGCTCGCAGGCAATAGGGATGCATTAATCTTAATATGGCATACTGGCGTTACATTTTAAAATACTATACAAAATAATGAATCAGAATACTTACTCCTGCTCACTCACGCCAAAGAACTCCCCGCTCAAGCTCGCCGTCTCTGCAAGATTAACGATGGCAGTTTGCACGCACAGCTACTAGAAGATTTACATCTGTCAGACAGGTTGCTGACGTCATCAAGCTTAGTGTGAGTCTGCGCGTCAGAAACGGAAGTGCTAAAAATCGCTAAAAATGGGCTTCACTTGTCTCAATTGAGTTCCAATGGGGTCGCTGTGTCCATTTCTTTTACTGTCTATGGTGGAAGTGCACATGTAGCAGTTAGCCTGTTGCTAGCATGCCGTGCGCATCTTTCCTCTCTGCCCTGATCAATAGCCTCATTTTCTCCAGGTCTTGCTTTGCACTTCTGAAGGTTAAGAGGTCTGGAATGTTATTGATCAGGGTATTCACACACCATCTGTCAAGGCCATTAACATGATGATATGTCATTGGAAAAACCCACTTTTTTCATGCTGATTTAGAAACAGTTTTGTGATTTCTTATGTGGAGGTGCTAAAGGAAGTTGTTTTAATCATAACTGATTGTATATCAGTATAAAAACCTAGATTTTGAGTTTCCACCGATGCCGTTAACCTTCATTTGGCATCTAGTAGTGGTGGCTTCTAACTGGTGCTATTTTGAGACGATAATTTATGCATACACTAATGAGTACAGATGCTTTGCTGAAAAACAGACACATGCATACTTGAATATATATGAATATACATAAAAAAAAAAACCATCATACTGACCCCAAATACTTTAATGGCAATACACTATTGAAAAGTAACTTAAGCTCACCAAGACTGTGTTTATTTGATCAAAAATATAGTAAAACATTAATATTGTGAAATGTTATTTCAATTTAAATTTCTATTTTAGTATATTTTAAAATGTCATTTATTCCTTTGATGCAAAGCTGAGGGAAAGTAATTAAATTACAGTAATTAATTACTTAATGCATGGCCACAAAGAATTTGTTCCCTAATTTTAAGTAAATCATGCGCACGATATAATAATTTGTTCCCTCATTTTACTAAATCATGCACACAATATAATAATGATTTGTTCCCTTCGAGTTAGTAAATCATGGCCACGTTGTACTAATTCGTTCCCTCGTTCTGATTTAACTAAAACAAAGGAACAAATTATTATATTGTGTGCAAGATTTAGTAAAACGAGGGAAAAAATTATTGTATTGTGTGCATGATTTAGTAAAAACAAGGGAACAGATTATTTTGTGCACATGAGGAAAAGAGGGAATTAATTATATTGTAATTAGATTGTGGCACTTTGAGCTTTGTTAACGGATTCGTAAACACCTCTGATTGGCCTTTGTGTTCATGTGCTTAACAGATATATCTGTGATTGGCTACAATGATCAACCCACGGGAGCGTTAGAAAGCACACTGAAGTGTTTGAATTTGAAAGCGTTTTGAAACCAGTCCGCTGATAGACACCTGCTTTCAAACGCTCCCATGTGTATCTGTGTAAGTGCTCGGTGAAGAGCATTAAAATTATCTATTTATAACATGTTTTTGAAGCGTTGATCATTGTAGCCAATCACAGACATATCTGATGAGCACGTGAACGCTCAGTGGTGGTTTCGAATCCTCTCAACAGCGCTCAAAGTGTCAAATTTTTTAAATTTCAGTACCGACTTGGTATCACAGTCGGTACTTTTGACAACAATGCGAAGGAATGAATTATGATACAGTGCTCCCCACAGGTTTGAAATATACTTGCGGTGATAGCCGGGCGAAAAATCCTCCTTTTACCCACAGCACAAAAATGGTCTACTACATGTAACAAACAAATAATGTGTGATTTTTAACAGTATTTTTATTTATTGAAATTAATTTTAATTACATAGCATATTACATTTAATTAGATACTAATATTATGCGTTATTATGCATTGTAAATTACAGCATTTAAATGGTTCACCTTTTCCTATGTTCTCCTTGCTGTCATATAGTGTCTCTCTCAGTGAATGGGACACAGATTTTACTAGTAAAATTTATAAAATGAATAATATATGTGTCAAATAAGTCTTTTCTTCCTGTAGGAGAGACTACAATAATTTACTATGAATTAAATGGAAATCAAATTAAATACAATTTATTGTGTAACCAAAATACCAATAATGCCCAAAAGAAAAAGAAAAAAACTTAGCGTGTGACTTTTAATTATAAACAAGCCCGAAATACACCGGGACTCTTATTTTGAAATGTCTGTACTATTGCAGGCTGATCCTTCAGATTCTTACAATCGTCTAAAACATTTTATATAAAGGCTATAAAGTAGACTTTGTAATAATTCATCAACTTGAGTTCATTAGCAATCGCTTGGCGTAAATCTGCGCTTTTCATTGATTGAGAATCACTTTGAAGCAGACTGAAGCGCTGTTGCGCAAGATTGTAGAACGCGCAACAGCGCCGCCTTGTGATTTTTCAAAATGCAGCACCTGTGGGAATGTCAGCGGAAGTAAACAGTTCTGACGCACACGTAACGAGCAGGTATGGAACGACTAGTTTATCGATCGCGGATGGTTTCATTATCTTGCGCGGATATAAAAGTATAAGAGGATAAAAATAATAAAAGCAAAAATGTGTCTCCAAATATACTTGGGCGGCCCGCCCAATTAAAGTCTATGTGTGGGAAGCACTGTGATATTGTGTACACGATTTAGGAAAACGAGGGAATTAATTATTATATTCTGCACACGATTTAGTAAAATGAGAGAACAGATTAGTAAACTGTGCTATTAGTAAGTCATGGGAATGATTTGGTAATTTGTGGCCATGATATACATAGTTTTCCCCCACATGTCATGTGCAGGGCTCCTTAGAAAACAGTTCTTCTGCTGAATATTTTTGTGGAAACTGATACTTTTTTTTAAAAGAACACGAGTTAAAAGAACAGTCTTTGTTAATAGAATTTAGAATTAGAAATTTTACAACAGCCCACACTGGTCTTTTGGCACACACACACACACACACACACTTGCAAATCTACATCCTGGCATGTAATTATCCATTTAGAGCACTTCTGGTTACCGTTTAGGACAGTATGCGTGATATTTTATTAATTACAGTTACTGCACCCTTAATAAAATAAATTTGAATCTAGATTAATTAGAATCTCAAATCCTCACAGTGTGAATGTGATTGGACCAAATTGAAAACGTCTGGGGTGCTTTCTTCTAATTCCTTTTTAATATTCTTTAATGATCAGCATGTTCTATCAGTACATTAACAGCCAAATGTGCGCCAAAAACTAATGATATCAATTTAGCTCAGTATAACAGAAAGACAGGGTGGAAAACCACTCCAAAATTTAATTTCTTCCTGAAGAGTTATGGTCTAATCCAGGGGTTCTCGACTCTGGCCCTCAAGGTCCACTTTCCCTAATCAAACAAACCTGAACAAGCTAATCAAGGTCTTCAGTATTACTATTAAGCTACAGGCAGGTGAGTTTCATCAGGGTTAAAGCAAAACTCTGCAGGAAAGTGGATCTCGAGTGCCAGAGTTGAGAACCCCAGTCTAGTGTATGTTTCTAACATAACATTTAACATTTTTTAGGGAATTTGACATTAATTTAAAATGTACTTTAATACACATTCCTGCATTCTTTCATCAAAATATAACAGTTTGCTCTGCCTCTGAAACGAATTTTCTTTTTGGTGACATCACCAGTCCTTCTTACTTTTCAGCCCCGCCCCTTCAACCATCTGTCTCCATTCTGGAATGTAACGCCCAGGTTTTATTAGACAATCAATTGTGATGGATGAAATAGTCCCGCCCTACTTTTTTTCCTTCATCAAATATCCAGTTTCACTCAGAAATACATCAGATTAAGAAAGTAAAGTTATTTTCAAGCTTTATTATGCAAAAATAGACATCTTTTGTTTGAAGTCAAGGTACCCTATGAGCTAAAACATGATTTATGGTTGGCCTTCCTTCCTTCTCTCTCAATCTCACACTCTCTCTCCTCTACCTTTATATGATGCCTCATTATGTCTCCCGTAGGGTCATCGTTATTTTTCCTCGTTGTGGGACCCTCTGCTTAGACACAGATAGATTTACCATTCAAAGAAGACAAATGGACCAGACAACCTTGTTGGTTTCAGCTATCC
>VTFQ01000015.1:26433489-26443489 GCA_036281575.1 Ancherythroculter nigrocauda
TAAATTAGTTAATGCACTGTAAACTTTGTATTAACTAACATTAACAAAGGTTAATAAATACTATAAAAATATATCGTTCATTGTTTGTTCGTGTTAGTTATGTCATTTACTTATCTTATTGTAAAGTGTTATCGTTGAATTCAATGTGTTTACTAGCAATTTCTGAGTGAAAATGTTTTTTTACACCAAATGTTAAAAAGGTGATAAATTATAACTATAATATTTTCTATATACTTTCTCTAATATGAGTTCTAACCTAAAATCTTGATAAAAAAGCTTTTCGCTTCAAGTGATTGTGGAAGTCACAGTATCTTGATGTTGCTCTTTGGCCTTCACACAGACACAATGCAATTTTCCAAACAGCATGATTCTCCCCTCTGCCTCCCCCCAGTCTCAGGCCCTGGCAGAAACGGCACGTCGTGCCCCTGGCGATCTGGTTCGGGGGTTTTATGAAGGGTGAAGCTGGTATGAGGGCCGGCAGCTGCAGCATGCGTGGCTTTAATGAACAGAACGTGGTGTCGGCCATTAATATTCTGCCCAGCTCGCGGCTGGTCCCTCGCTCTCAATGGAGGCCCCCGTCCTTTATAAAGAGCTCCGCTTTCCCACCATTGTCAGGGCCGCTGCTCCTGCGGCACGACTGGAGAGGGGGCAGGGTGGGAAACACCGATGCAGACCAGACACCACCAGATGCCAAAGACACGAGACGGTTATGCAGATCGCAGGGCCCTTTGTGTGTGTGTGTTTGTGTGTACAGGGGTGTGTATGTTTACAGACGGAGGCTGTACGCCACCTGATCATCTTAATTAGTTTGCATGTAGTTAATACGTGTCTGAGTCTGAGTGGGATGCAGATGTAAATGTGCCAAGTGTGTTTTTGTGCGTTACAGAATGTGCTGAAGGTTATTGGTTATATATGTCGTTTTTTGATCGCATCCAAATTTAGCTGTGTTAAAAAAATGCTCTATTGATGCATGTTTACATTTTACATTAGATTATATATTTTTTTTTAAGAAATTAAAAAGTTTATAAGCTATAATTTATATGTTCAAAAATTTAGGGTCAATATTATATATACAGTATATATATATATATATAAGAAATTAATACTTTTATTCAGCAAGGATGCATTAAATTGACAAAAAGTGACAGTAAAGACATTTAAAATGTCTCAAAAGATTTCTATTTCAAATAAATGCTGTTCTTTTGATTTTTTTCAACTGTGATAATAATAAGAAATGTTTCTTGAGCAGCAAATCAGCATATTAGAATGATTTCTGAAGGATTTCTGGAGTAATGATGCTGAAAATTCAGTGTTGAATCACGGAAATAAATTACATTTTAACCTATATTAAAATAGAAATAAGTTATTTCAAATTGTAATAATATTATATATTATATATAATATATTACACCAGTATATAAAATCCACCAATATATGAAAATCATTGCAGTATATAACAAAATATTAAGCAGAGTTACATCACTTGTGAAATACATTTTTCAAGCACAATATTTCACAAACTTATCAAACATATTTAAGTGTGTCTTAGGTGTCCAAATACTTTTTAGGTCCACTAAATATCATATTGGCAGTGTATATTATATATTTTACAGGTACCAAACAATATAAGTTCAACTGCATGTACGTATTGTACTTATTGCTGGTGAAAATAATTGCGAAATGCCTTCAGATATCAGTCTTTTCAGATACAGTAAAGAGCGACACTGTTTGTTGATGAAATTAATAGACCTCTGGGAAACGTACAAGGCTGCACGGGTTGGTGATTTGCATCGGCACAGTGATGAAGGTCATATGACATCAGAGGCGGGCACCTCGTGCACTGTGAGCTCCGCAGAGTAAAGAAACCATCAAACAACAAGACCACCTCAGTTTCACCTCATCAAAGACAGGGCAGAGAGAGACAGAGACAAGTAAAAGAAAGCGAAAATGCTGATAATATGGCATTACAGTGATAAAGGTTTGAAAATTAAAAAAGAAAAGAAGGAAAATAGGGACGGGTTTGTAGTGACACGATTCGAGATTGATAGATTCAGAGGATGGAAGGAAGGAGGGGCGACACGTGACGAGGAGCCATGTTTGACTTCCTCTGATGCTCACGGCTACTGTAAACCACGGTTCTGCAGTCACTTCCTTTGGACGCCCATGGAGAAGTGGAAAAAACATTGATCAGAATTTCTTTTATGCATAATAGTTTTAAAAGTATGGGTTGGGTAAAATTTTATAATGATATTTTGAAAGAAGTCTCTGTTCTGTTCACCACGGCTGCATTTATTTAATCAAAAATGCAGTAAAACAGTAATAGTGTTAACATTTTACTATTATAATAACATTTTAACATATTTTATTATATCATTTATTCCTGTGATGCAAATCATCATTACTCCAGTCTTCAGTGTCACATGATCCTTCAGAAATCATTCTAATATGATGATTCGATGCTCAAGAAACATTTCGTATTATTATTATTGCTGCTTAGTATTTATATTTTTGAAATCCGTGATATATTTTATTTTTCATTATGCTTTGATGTATGGAAAGTTCAAAAGAAGTTGAAATAGAAATATTTTGTAACATCAAAAATCTCTTTTCTGTCACTTTTGGTCAATTTAATGTGTCCTTGCAGAATAAAATAATTAATTCCTTTAAAAAACCCTAAACTTTTGGACGCTAGTGTGATGCATAATATCTGAAAATTATAATTTTCTATTGAGATTGATTTCCCAGAGACCAGTGATATATGACTTAAAATAACAATAATAATACTAATTTTAAATTTGGCCTTCAGATTCTTATAATACGTTCCTCTGACCTAATTAAAACCCAGCAGGCAGATATTATTAAAGCTTTAACCCTTTGTTTAACCACAGCAATCAGAAAATCTTTGTGTATGAAAAGAAATATAAGATTTGGTTCATATCGATTTCAGTAAACATTAATCATGCTATTTGCATAAAAACGTGATAATTGCTGTAAGAGCTGTGATGCAGTGGACCTCTCTTTTCTAAAATAATCTGTCTAATATGTAAAATAATAATAATAATAATAAAAAACTCAAGGAAAAAATCCCAAAAAAACATGCTAATCACTGAATAAAACAGTTTTTCAGGTTAAAAGCTAGTTAAACTCATTACCACAGATAATTATCCTGAACTCTAAACTGTAAAGATACATTAACAGTGTACTTGCAGTGAAAAAGAATTGTTACCTGGTTGCCTCAAAATTTTAAGTTCATTGAAATTAAAAATTTGAGTTAATACAATGAAGGTGATTGATTTAATCAACAGAAACTCGAAATATTATGTTATCTGAACCACATTGATTACTGAAGTTGATTTGAAAATAGAAATAATGTTGTGATAACAAACAGCTGCTTATTTTATTTCTAATTACAGTTATTTTAGAAATCATTTAGTATTTCTCTGTAAACCCAAAACTTGCTAAAACATGCCTTTCGACAGAGCTCAGCTTGTATTTACCCAGTGATATTCAATCAAAAAATCCATCCGTCGCCTGCTTGACTAGACAATCGGCACACTTTTTGATCGTGAGCTGGATTAAGAGAAGCGTCTTGCATTATCTGTTAACACAGTCCAGTAAGATTAAATCAAGATCATGTCTGCTGTGTATTTAGGTCAACAGCCATGAGCAAAAGTCTGTCGTCTTTATATGTCTTTGACTGTGTGCTGTTAAACTGGGCTAAAGTCGCACTCTATCGACCGCCTCTATCTGCTCTTAAACAGTAACAAGGGATGCTGTTGAAGTGTTAAAGTCATTAGTGATAAAGTTACTTATGACCAGAAAATAGTATTTCTAATAATATTACTTTTTTATTGTGCAATTCCTTTAAATATCATCAGATCTTTTAGGTGTTTATAATGTAAGCTATATTGTGCGATAGACAGACAGATAGAGAGATAGATTCCACAAATATATTATGTATATTAAATATATCCCACAAATATATGAATCCATCATCTGTCATTCAGAGTCCTGACAATCTTAGTCTCTTAATGCAACTTTGGCCAAGAACTAATCTATCAAGAAGTCCTGATCTTAAAGACCTTTAAAGTCCAGACGGATATTCCTCCATCCCCAGTTTTTGAGATTATGAAACCCTTAAGATGAGCGGCAAAGCAGAATAAGCTCATGACAAGAACTTGACCTGATTTTTGAGTCAGATTACACTCATTTGTCCGATTTCTTCTGGGATAAGGTCATTGTGTCATCCTCAGATGTATGTTGGTTTGTTTATGGTTTAATTTCTGCCGACGTGCTTTAGCGCACAAGTCAATTCAATTACCAATGTATTGAAAAAGATGTTTATAGTTTATTTATTAGGGCCGCTCATTAGCTGATGCAAAGCGCCTGTAACCCTTGAGGCTCGTGAGTTTAATTGAGCCTCTGTGGTGAAACGCAGGAAAAGCTGAGGAAGACAACAGCTCAAACATCAGCTAAAGGGATAGTTCACCCAAAAATGAAAATTCTTTCATCATTTACTCACCCTCAAGTTGTTCCAAACCTGTATGAATTTCTGTCTTCTGCTGAACACAAAAGAAGATATGGCTATTGACTTCTGTAGAATGGAAAAAATACTATGAAAGTCAATGGGGCTCATCAACTGTTTGGTTTCTGACATTCTTCAGAATATCTTCTTTTGTGTTCAGCAGAAGAAAGAAATTCGTACAGGTTTGGAACAACATGAGTAAATGATGACAGAATTTTCATTTTTGGGTGAACTATCCCTTTAAACTAGGACTTAAAGGGATAGTTCACCCAAAAATGAAAATCCAGTTATCATTTACTCATGTTGTTCCAAACCTGTATGACTTTCTTTTTCCGCTGTGTTTTGTCCATAACGAAAGTTAAGGGGAACATGAGAGTAAAAGATAACACAATTTTCATGTTGGGGTGAACTATCCTTTTAAGGCAAGACACTACAGTTTTTTTCATTCACTGGTCAATTTTAAGATTTTTGGCTATTTGTTTTCCATATAGCATGTCTTCTTTCAGACTAGTAGAAAGAAAACAAGTGTTTTATCTATTTTGTGCCTGTAGATTTCAAGTGCAGTACATATCTTTAGGCAAATTTTTTCCCCCCTAATGAGCCAGAAATCTGAAGGGTTTGTTCATATATCATTCACCTGATTTATATAACATTTTATTTCTAAAACATGGTGTTTTTCCCCCCCTGGCTGTTGACAGTGTTTTCTGATTTATGGAGTGATTAAAAGAAATATCCAAAATCCTTTTAGTAAAAACATTTACATGAAAACAATGTACTAAAAACGGAAACGTTTTTCCTGTGCATTTTTGAAACGTTTCGCTGACAGGCATCAACATTGTCAAAACGATCCCTGTTCACACGGATTCGCGAAAACGACAAAAATTTTGTATTATTCATGCCAGGCCAGTAGGTGGCGATGCCACTTTGTAAAGACACACTATGCGTCTGAACACGTAATACCAAAGTCCCTTTAAGACAAGTCATTTCACTCGGCGGCCATCTTTGAGACGCCTCTTGGGCATCTTGGGCATCATGCAATCTCTTTGAATGGGGAAACATCAAATTCTCCAAAACTGTTCGCCAACCTTACGATTAAATTTCATATTTGAAATCACCAATGAAATCTAACAACAACCGGCTCATAAATTTAGTTTCTAAACGCTCGAATCATGACAAAAAAACTGTATTTTTCAGGCTGGATCAAGCTAATGCGCATGCGCAGACCTAAATGACTGTTTCTATAGAAACCGGAGCTTCTAACGGCCGCTGAAGTGATGCGATGACTTTACCAGTCGGCGATTGGCTCTTATTTAGAAGGCGGGACTTATTCTGCCATATTGCGCGTTACACTTTCTTCCATTCAAAACACGTCTTGTGTTATTCTATAGTCTTTGGTAATACACATGCGCATGATGTCATCATGTTCACAAATTTGTGTTTTTGTAATTTACACAAAGACGATAATGGTATTGTTTTAAAAAATCTTGCTTGCCGTTTTCAAAAGTTTTATGTTTTCAGGCCCCCAAAACACCGTTGTTGTGTAAATGAACGGCCAAAACACATAAAAATACGGCACTTAATACATCAGCAAAATTAAACCAATTTATTTTATCCGATGATAAGTTCTGGAAATGTATGCAAATTACTGCATTTTTAATTAGATAAATCCTCATTTGCATATTTAAACAACTTAAAGGATTAGTTCACTTTCAAATAAAAATTTCCTGATAATTTACCCACCCCCCTGTCATCCAAGATGTTCATGTCTTTCTTTCTTCAGTCGAAAAGAAATTAATGCACGTGCTTCCGCTTTCCGTATTCTTCAAAACGCTTACACTGTATGTCCTACGCCTTCCCTATTCTATTTACGGAACGAATGCGGCGCCAGTTTAGTTTTTTTCCGTAAGTAGAATAGGGAAGGTGTAGGACATACAGTGTAAGCTTTTTGAAGAATATGAAAAGCGGAAGTACATGCAAGGTGATATTTTGTGTTTATAAAGCATATACAGTTGTATTTTTTTCGAAAATGACTGATCGTTTCGCTAGATAAGACTCTTATTCCTCGTCTGGTATCGTTTACCAGCCCTTTGAAGCTGCACTGAAACTGTAATTTTGATCTTCAACTGTCTGGAGGCCATTGAAGTCCACTATAAGGAGAATAATCCTGGAATGTTTTCATCAAAAACCTTAATTTCTTTTCAACTGAAGAAAGAAAGACATGAACATCTTGGATGACATGGGGGTGAGTAAATTATCAGGAACATTTTATTTAAAAGTGGACTAATTCTTTAAACTTATAATAATGAAATTTTTTTATTTTTATAGTTTCTTCTAAAACCCACCCTTATGAAAATTGTGGTTAATTATTGTAAGGGTGGTTTTTATCATAGTAAAACCATGTTTTTTGGCACATTAACCATTTATATAACCACAAAAAAAATTAAAAATACCATAGTTAAACTATGATTTTTTGTAGTTAATTTGTGGCTACCATTTTTTTATTCGTAGTAAAACCATGGTTATTTTTTCGTAAGATCGATTTACAAAGTTAGATTCCCCAAAAACATACAATTTTAATGTCTTAACACACTGTGATTATTTATTATTTGTGCTACCCTATCCACCTGTGGCCTCAACTAATGTAGCCAGGTGAAACAATGCGAACAGTCAATGAAGTCAAGTTCAAGTTTACAGATGTCTAGACCCGTCCCATCTTATTCCGTCCCTCTTTCTTTACATTCAGGGGGTCTGTTTGCCCTTTGACCCGTGCGTAAGTTGCTATGGAACGACGGCGAGAGGGTTCAGTAATGTTTCCGTGAAAGGGCCGTGCTGTCAGGGCTGTCTTGTGACGTCCCCCCTCCCCGCCTCCCTCCGCAGCTGGGCACGGTCCCGGAGCCTGGGAATCTTCGGGCTCAGACCTGGTCCACCCCCCACCGAGACTCAGTCTAGCCGTATTCTCACCCCGCCATCTGCACGATCCCACTCCGAGTCCAAGTTCAAATCTAGTCCCATCTCCCATAACGCACAACACTGAGGTGCAAAGGTTCAGTTGTAATTGCGATAATGCGTGTTGTGTTTTTACGCACTGTTCAGTAAATATAAATGGAGATCTGCCAAGTAAGACCGGCGTGGCTTGTCGGTTTTGTAATTGGTTGGCGATGCTCTGAAGGTGTGTGTTGGAGTCGGAAAGAGAATTACTGTGTGTAAGAATGTGTGTGTGTGTGTGTGGCTGTCGGGCAGCAGGAGGGTATAATAAAAGGAGTCATTTGCATAAGCTGCATGGAGCCCAAAGAGGGTGTTCGGAGGAAAACAACAAGAAAGAAAAAAGGACAAATCCTACGTTGTGTGGGCAGAAAGAGAAAGCGAGAGCTCGCGTATAGGGGAGAGGGTGGAAATTAACAGAGAAAGACTTGAGGCTGCTCCCCTGTGGTAATGAAAGGCATCAGGAACCTCTATGCATAATATTTGAACACTGTGACAGAGCGCTTACACTGTTTACAAAGAACCATTGAAGAAGAGAGAAAGAAATTGATTACGGATCATTTATTTTGCTTTTGATGAGCGCGGAACGTGAAAATATTAAAATTGTATCATCGTCACTCTCTGTGTGAAGCTGTTTTGAGCGGCAGGTACAACGACACTGATCATTTGACTAATAATGTCTGGGCAATTAAAAAAATCACTGTTTAAGGAAGTTAATTCTCTTTTACAGATGTGGGCTGAATTCGATGGATTCACACACTTGTGGGATGAAAATCGACTAATTATGCATCCTGAGAGAACAATGGGAGCCTCAAGCAACTGAAAGTTTAAGAGGCACAAAAAAATCATGTTTATGGTGGTGTGTGTATATGTGAGCACAAGTATTGTGTCTTTAATAAAAAAAAGTACTGTATTGTATTTTAATTTAGATCATGTGAACCATAAGCATACAGTTCCTACACATATTTCTAAACTTGTAGCGTAAATGTATTAATTTTTTAGAAATGTATATTTTTTTTACTTTGACAGAGTAAATACACATATTTTAGATTTTTACCAGTATTTTTCCATGTATTTTTTACTTATTTTGTTATATCTATATATCAAATATGTATTCTTTGTATTGTATTGTACTGATAATTTAATAATAATAAAAAAGTGTGCTTCAAACGTGAATTATATACATTTTAAGCTTTGTATTTCATTGAGTCAGTTTTTGTCACACCTGACAAACGTGTGAAGAGTTAATTACTGTAAGATAATTGGCTATTTTTAGGCTAAACACTTGTATAATGATGAGATGATCATCTTGAACGGCATTTCTTTAACGAGCAGCGACACTTATGCAAATGTATACGGGTTATTCACGAAGTTTTGTAAAATATTTTATTAAAAACACTTAAAATATAATACATTATTTAAGCACGATTTATTTAAAATCAAAATGTGTTAACATTAAAAAAAGACTAGCTACACCTTTAAGAAATATGAAAACACCCTTCGAAAATGTAGCTGATTTAGGCTAATTTGTCATGAAAACGCTGTCTTTATAATTTAGTACTATAAATTAAAGGGTCTGTACGTTTATATCTTACTTTTTTAGTCTATATTTATCATATTATTTAACAAGATTTCACAACAAAGCATGTATAATTTCCTATCCGTGTAAGCTATCAATTCCTCCTACATCCGTGCAGATGACTGTGAGAAAGTCTCTATCAGTGACCTCTGAGCCAGCTAGCATTAAGTGTTAATTAGCCAATGAATGGAGGAGATGTGACTACCAGACGCTACAACGTGCCGGGAATCCCGCACGCGAATTCACTAATCCTACTATTGCGAAGGATCGGCAATTAATATTCATAAACTAAGCCTTCGACACTGGAAGGATACCGAACAACCTATTTAGTATTCAAAACACAAACGTTCACCATTGGACAGTTACGATTCAACGTCAGCGTGATCAAATGAATATTCAAAACACAAGCTTTTACCATTGGACGTTTTAGCAAGAGACGTCAGACGTACTTGTTTAATATTCAGGAGCTAAGCTTTAGCCATAGTAGGAATTGTAAATTCTCGTCAGGAAAACGATTTCTGTAACACATACACGGATAAAATAAGCTCGGTATTTGTGTGGAATTGAGGGAAACGGTTAACTAAGTACCTTTACACATAAATAAAATTATCGCCTTTAAAATATTTTACTTATAACGTCAATTTCTTAAAAGAAAACGTCTAAATTGTGACTCAGTATCATACCTAAACAAACCTAAATTACACATTCATTCACACTGTGATGACGCGTTTTAACGGTCATCAGCATCGTAAATCTCGAAAAGTTTTTTATATTTTATTTTATTTTTTTTAAATGTATGTACATCTATAACACTATACTTCGTATTGTATTACCTTTTCATCAAATTACAAAAAAAAAAAAAAAAAAAAAAAAAAAGTCTCTTCTGACTGCTCTTATCATGTTGAGATTTTGTT
>VTFQ01000015.1:26445989-26745476 GCA_036281575.1 Ancherythroculter nigrocauda
ACAGCAGCATGGACAACGAGGCAGCGTCATATTCATCCAACGGTAGTTAATCAGGTATTCTGATGTGAAGTTGTCACAGTTGAGTTTGTGAATTCTCAGATTAAATAAAATAAGAAAGATGCTTTATTAAAGTATTTTAAAATACTTGTCCTCGTATTTATGTCTGCAGTAAATAAAACCGAACCCCAACTATGTTGTTTGTAGCTCAGAAAAAAACTATTATTCACAATAATAACATATATTTAACATTATTAAATTTAATGTAAAATTAAATGTGAAGATGTTATATAATTATAGTATATTTATATTATAAAAATACTTAAAAATAATTTTATACATAAAAAATAAAAATGTTTTCATAAATAAAAAACTCATAAGATTGCGCTTATACATAGTCTTGACATGGTTATTTGTGGTCTGTGAAATTTCTCATTGTTTATTTTTTTATTTTCCAGGTTGTATGTTTCATCCAGTGCCCTAATATGATGCTCCGTCTGATATCATGTCACCGGTGGCGGACGGTCGTCCAAACTGGAGTTTGGTTGAGGTGTTGCTCCACCTCAGTGAAGCCCAAATCCCAGCAGGGCTCAGATCAGACCCGTCTGAATCCTCTCAACATCCAGATGCTCTCCAGGAACCTGCAGGAGCAGATATTTCAGGGCCGGATACAGGAGTACACGGATGAGGATGTTGAACGCAGTATAAGACACTTGGAGCAACATAAACTCTGGGGGAAAGAAACAGACCTGTTACCTGACGTAGAACTCAAATTACCTGAAATGTACGGCAGTGACATTGACGAACATTTCCGATTACTTGCCCAAAAGCAGAGCCTTCCTTACCTGGATGCGGCCAGCCAGCTTCAGGGAGCTCGGCTTCCCGGGATGCCCAAGGAATGGGCTTGGGAAGTGGGCTGGACTCGGTATGGGGCGGGTGGAGAGTGCCACAGCGTGAATTTCCCAGATGAGAAAGCTCTTGTGTTTGATGTGGAAGTCTGCATGGCAGAGGGACACTGTCCTACTTTAGCCGTGGCTGTTTCCCCAACTGCTTGGTGAGGGTTATTTACTGTAACAGCAGGTCAGTATTTACCATTCACGTCACCACTGATTCCAGACAAACTTTTTTGGTGTTTCAGGTACTCGTGGTGCAGTAAGAGGCTTGTGGAGGACAGATACACCTGGTCTAGTGATCTGACGCTGGCTGATCTCATCCCAATGGAGACTCCCACAAACTCCAGTCAGCCGCGGGGAGGTGTGTGGCAGGAGAGGCTCGTGGTCGGACACAATGTGAGCTTTGATCGGGCGCACATTAAAGAACAGTACTTACTGAAGGTGAGATCCATTTAAGACTCATTTCAGACGTTTCTTCCTTTTTCTGATGATTCTAAGGGTGCAAAGATATTAAAATTCTATACTATTTGGTCTTAAAATATTGATAAATTAAAGCTGAAACCATAAAATTTTAAAGAACACTCTACTTTTTTTGAAAATAGGCTCATTTTCCAACTCCCCTAGAGTTAAACAGTTGAGCTTTACCATTTTCGAATCCATTCAGCCGATCTCCGGGTCTGGCGGTACCACTTTTAGCATAGCTTAGCATAGTTCATTGAATCTGATTAGACCGTTAGCATCTCACTCAAAAATGACCAAAGAGTTTCGATATTCTTCCTATTTAAAACTCGACTCTTCTGTAGTTACATCGTGTACTATGACTGACTGAAAATGAAAAGTTGGGATTTTCTAGGCCGATATGGCTAGGAACTATACTCTCATTCCGGCGTAATAATGAAGGAACTTTGCAGCCATACCATTGGTGCAGCAGGCGCAATGATATTACGCAGCGCCTCTCACAATGTCTCCATGGTTACAAGGGATGCTCCTTGTGCAAGCAGGTGGTCACAGGCACTGTGTAATATTATTGCAATAATCAATAATCAAGTTCCTTGATTATTACGCCGGAATGAGAGAATAGTTCCTAGCCATATCGGCCTAGAAAATCGCAACTTTTCATTTTCCGTCGGTCTTAGTACACGATGTATCTACAGAAGAGTCAAGTTTTAAATAGGAAAAATATCGAAACTCTTTTGGTCATTTTAGAGTGAGATGCTAACGGTCTAATCAGATTCAATGAACTATGCTAAGCTAAGATATGATCGGCTGAATGGATTTGAAAACGGCAAAACTCAACTGTTTAACTTAAGTTGGAAAATGAGCCTATTTTCAAAAAAAGTGGAGTGTTCCTTTAAATGCTAATGATTTTAATTTCTAAAAACAAATGTAGGTATCAGGGTTTCCCAAACTGTTCAATTGGAGTTGATAAAAAGCTAATAATTAATTGAATCAAATGAATAAATTAATAATTTAAAAATAAAATTAATATTGAAATATTTAATGTTTTTTTGCATGTGATGTGATCATTAACCAGCATCAGAGAACCATGAACATACCAAAATTTTGTTAAATTATTGAAATATTAACTTAAAAATGTAAATAAAAAAATATTTTATGTAAAAGGGTTGTTAAATGTAAATGTAAAAAATCATTGCCGAAGCTAAAATAAAATAAAATACATCTGTTAGATGAAAAACGTACACTTTGAAATGTTAACTGACTGAACTGAAATAAAATAAGTTAACTACTTAAAACTAAAATTGAAATAAAAATAAAAAGCTAATTAGAAATTAAACTCAAATTAAAAACTAATAAAAAAGACAAAGGCTCATAACAAAATTACAAAAAATTAAACTAAAACTGGAAGTATACAATATATTTTTTAAAATATAATTAAAAAAAATGAAAATAAAAATGAATTACAAATAATAATAAACAATATAATATTATATAAATTACACAATTAACACGTACAATTAAATATCCAATATTAACCCCAACTGTCACCGTCCCCCTAGTGGGACACTTGGCGCTGTTTTTATTTATTGCCCTTTTTTGTATCTCATATTTTATTAATTACCATAAATTAGGTATCATTCGAAAGCTTAAAAACTCAGGATTTATACTGTAAAATAATACTGTAAAATAAAATGTATACTGTTGTAAAATTGAACATTGCTTTACCATGGAAACGGTACTTTAAATCCTTTTAGCAGGCTCCTCCCCCTAGTGGGCATTGTCATGTTTCATATTACAAAATTTATTTATCTGCTTTATAGTCAAAACTTTTCTAATCTTGATAAAACACATATCATTGGAAAGGTCTGAATCTGTTTAGTGATAGAAGTGATATTTGGACAGAAATTTCATAATATGTTACAGGAGAATGCATCAAAAAAATTTAAATGGAATGTGGATAAAAATCTCATGGGAGCTTCAAATTTTGTGATATCAACTTCAAATGTGGAACACAACTTAGTTAGACATATGGCTTTGATTTTATATACTTTTAGATATATAATATATATTTTATATAAAATATAAAAAAAATGAGTACAGTACATTTCATTTACAGTAAATTTAAACTTCTATAAAGTTTTCATGCTTTTATTTTTTGAAGTGCTTTCAGTGTACTTCAGCAACAATCTGCTGAGTGTCTTCTTTAAAACAAGACCAAACTTAGGTTTGTATTCCAAAGCATTCTTGAATTACATCGATTTAAGTTTGGATACTGCATTTTCACGTCTATACGATAAATTAGACAAAATCTCTAATATCAGCTGATTCTGATATATAGTGCATGTGCTTTTGGGTTGGTCTGTGCAGGGCTCCAAGATGCGTTTCCTGGACACAATGAGTCTCCACATGGCGATCTCAGGGCTGACGGGATTCCAGCGCTCGCTCTGGATGGCCAGCAAACACGGCAAGAGAAAAGGCCTACAGGAAGTGAAGGAGCACATGAAGCGCGTCGGCCGTCGCTCTGAGGGCCCGATGGTTTGTGCAAACCTTTTGTCAGATCAGCCTTAATAGTTTACTGTACTGTAGAGAATATTAAATTGTATGTATTTTCTCATGCAGATTGGCTCATGGGAATGGCTTGATATCAGTAGTATTAATAACCTTGCTGATGTTCACGCTCTCTACGTGGGAGGAGAACCGTTGAAGAAGGAACCTAGGGATGTGTTCGTGAAGGGCAGCATGTCTGATGTCAGGACCAATTTTCAGGTAAGCAGGACGTTTAAAGAGGCCATATTATGGCAAGTTTTTTTGGGTCCACTAGAATAGGTTTTCATGTTTGATGGTGTCAGAAACGCTCTGTTATGAAGCCCCTCCTTCTGAAAAGCACAATGTGCTCTGATTGGTCAGTTGGACCAGTGTGTTGTGATTGGTTAACTGATTTGAGCGTGTTTCGAAAATGTCATGCCCCTTACCTTAAAGGTCCCATTTTTCGTGGTTTTTTGAAGCTTTGATTGTGTTTATAGTGTGCAATATAACATGTGTTCATGTTTCGCGTGTGAAAAAACACAGTATTTTTCACATAATTTACTTATCTGTATACCGCTGTTTCCACTGTCATAAAAACGGGCTGATGACTTCCTTGTTCTATGAAGTCCCTCCTTCAGAAATACGTAACGAGTTCTGATTGTGCCAGCGGTTCCTGTGTTGTGATTCGACAGCTCTGAGCGCACCCAGAGCCATAGAGAGAGCGCATCTTGCCCGGAAAGGTCACGCCTCTTACCATAACGTGGAGATGCACGCGCTCAGTGTTATTGTAAACATGTCTTTAATTTTACCCTATCAATTTGAGCCGGAATCAGACCCGGTGATTGGACTGCGGGATGAAAATAACAGCGTTTCGACGACATGGCGACAAACACACTCTACAAACGCAACTCTTGTGTATTCCTGTGGGCGGAGGTTAGTCAAAAAACTGTTTTAGTGACGTCATTAAAGAAGGAAGTAGAGGGATATAGTCCAAACTGGCCGTTCGATGTAGGCGACTTCTGTTAAATAAAATATCTCGCTTGGCATTGAACTTTGAGCTTTAAAATTTTGCAGATTTTATTTATACTCTAACAACAACATTACACACTAACTAAAGTTTGAAACATGGGATCACGAAGAACGGGACCTTTAACCTCGAGTTTTAGTTTCTCAGGTGTAAACACTAAGGCTGTGTCCGAAATCACGTACTTCCATACTATATAGTAGGCGAAAAACAGTATGTGACGAAAGAAGTATGTCTGAATTCACAGTACTCATAAAAGAGTAGGCAAAAAGTCTGGCAAGATTCTGATGAGTGCATATGATGGACACTTTACTGTATAAATTTATCCACTAACCATTCAGAAACGTCCAGTTTCATCCTAAAAGTTGTAACTTCATCCTGAGTCTCTCCATCAGTGTCCGACTCAGGTTTGAACAATGTAAGGCTGAACACCGTTACTGACAATCCTCATTTTGGCTGCGTGAGATTCTCCAGCTTTGTTGTTGTTGTTGAGCTGTTAAAGCTCCGCCCTCTTCTGGAAAGGGGGCCGGGAGCAGCAGCTCATTTGCATTTAAAGGGACACACACAAAAATGGCATGTTTTTAACCACATAGGGGCAAATTTGACAAGCTATAATAAAAGATCTGTGATTTTGAGCTGAAACTTCACAGACACATTCTGGAGACACCAGAGACTTGTAACAGGATGCTGCATGTTACGCTGCATAAACAAGTTATACCATTTCATAAATTAATAAAAGTACAAATAAAGGAATAAATCATAACGTCTCCTCTGTTTGATGCTTTAGGAGCTGATGCAGTACTGTGCTCTTGATGTTTTAGCCACACATGAGGTCTTCACAGAGCAGCTTCCTCTCTTTATGGAGAGGTATGGCACTTAATTTACATAAACCCGCCCACAGCTTAACATTGTGGAATATTATTGTTTAAGTGACCTGTCACTCGTCATCTGTGTTTTTCTAGGTGTCCTCACCCAGTGACACTTGCAGGTATGCTAGAAATGGGCGTGTGCTACCTTCCTGTCAATCAGAACTGGAGGCGGTACTTAGAAGATGCTCAGGCCACTTATGACGAGCTGCAGAGAGAGATGAAGAAATCGTTGATGATTTTGGCTGACGATGCCTGCCAGTTATTGGAGGATGATCGGTAAATGCAGAGCAGTTTCTTTCTCTTTCTTTCGTAACGTTCATTGACAGAAAAGTTATTTGCTTACTTATAACTCGACTGGTGTAAAACAGATTATGCTAACAGTTTTAGTGCTCAGTGATCCAATATTTAGTTATTATTGGTGTGGTCTGCTGTTCAGGTACAAAGATGATCCTTGGCTGTGGGACTTGGATTGGGACGTTCAGGACTTCAAGCAGAAGAAAATGCCTGTGAGCAAGAAGAAAGCCAAACAGGAGGCCGAGGCAACAGCAGCAGCTAACGAAAACATACCCAAAGACTGGGATGAGGGTAAGGGTTTTTTAATTCCATCTTGCATTATGATGATATATCATTGCTTGAACATTTTTAATATTTTTCAGTAGCTGGCTGGCAAGATGAAGGTTTCAATGCTGATTTACAGTATTTTTCTTTCTTGAAATGTTCGAAATAGTTTGCTGTCAGTTAAAGTTCCTTAAATACACTACAGTTCAAAAGTTTGGGGTTGGTAAGATTTTTTTTAAAGGAGACCTATTATGCCCCTTTTCACAAGATGTAATATAAGTCTCTGGTGTCTCCAGAATGTGTTTGTGAAGTTTCAGCTCAAAATACCCCACAGATCATTTATTATAGCTTGTCAAATTTGCCCCTATTTGGGTGTGAGCAAAAACACGCCATTTTTGTATGTGTCCCTTTAAATGCAAATGAGCTGCTGCTCCCGGCCGCTTTCCAGAAGAGGGCGGAGCTTTAACAGCTTGTGCTTCAGTTGCTCAACAACAACAAAGGTGGAGAATCTCACGCAGCCAAAATGAGGATTGTCAGTAACGGTGTTCAGCCTTACATTGTTCAAACAATGTTTCTATTTGAATATATTTTAAAATGTAATTTATTCCTGTGATGCAAAGCTAAATTTTCAGCATCATTACTCCAGTCTTCAGTGTCACATGATCCCTCAGAAGTCATTCTAATATGCTGATTTGGTAACTCTCATTATTATTAAATGTCATGGATTTAATTGATCAAAAGCTGCATAACTCTGAATCAGGATAAGAGGAACAATAACATTATTAACCCTCTGTTTCAGACCCAGGTCCTCCTTTAGAAGAAGACGAGGCTGGTCCAGACCCCAGAAGAGAGCTTTTACAGAGACTGAAGGAGACTGTCAGCTGCCTGCCAAAGAGGAGACAGCACTTACCGGCCCACCCCACGTGAGTGCCGCCCCCTGTTATCCCGTTTGGGTAAAATAGCACAGGGTTCCACATTGCATGTGTGCACATTTTGTATATTGTTTATGGTCAGCTGGTACCGTAAGCTGAGTGTGAAGATGTCTGAGGACGAAGACTGGTTTCCTGGAGCCAGTCTCATCAGTCTGCAGATGAGGGTCACGCCCAAGCTGATGGGCCTCACGTGGGACGGCTTTCCCCTGCACTACACTGACAAGCACGGCTGGGGTTACCTGGTACCAGGCCGCAGAGATAACCTGGACATCTCAGAGGATAGTGAAGGACCTGTATGTCCATACAGGTAAAATAAAGCGAGGATAAGAATGTGTTTATTAGAAAAACAGACAGCATCTTTCCTAAAACTTGGTTTCCAGGGCAATTGAGAGCATCTATAAGGAGTATTGTGAGCGGAAGGGGAAGGAGCAACCCCAATATCTGGACATCCCACCTTCTGATGACTTCATGTTGACGGACAGTGCCGTGTGGCAGACGGTTAGAGCTTTGCATGTTATTAAACAGGGTTTTTAGGGCTGGTGTTTTCTGTGAAAGTGTCTGCATGTTTTTGTCATGTGTGTAGGTTGAAGAAGTGAGTCGACTGGAGGTGTTTGATGATGAAGTGCTGAGTACAGCAGGCCCATCCAAGAAGATCAAGGTTCACTTCATTTATTAACCAAAAAAAACCAAAAAAAACCATTAAATTATTAAAAAAAGTTATTCATAAAAATTATTAAATGTTGTATTTTTTAAATATCATTAATATTGCATGATATTAATAGTATTAAATTATAATTAAATATTTTAAAAAATATTATTAAAAATATAATTAATGTTTTGATATATTATAATTTAATACTATCTAGTATATCATTCAATATTAATGGTATTTTTAAGTAATAACATTTTATATTTGTAATAATATTTATTTCATAATTTAATATTATGATTAAAATATAAAAATTCTGAAAAATATTTGAAAATATAATTAATATTAACATATATTATAATGTAGTGCTATCTAATATATGATTTAATATTAATTAAATTTGAAAATTATGAATTATGAAAATAAATAAATTATGAAAAAATATTATTACAAATATAAAGAATTATTACTTAAAAATATTAAATTATATTAAATTAATATTAAATTATATAAAATATATTTGATAGTATTAAATTATCTCATATATTTTATAGCATTTAATATTAATATTTATAAGTAATAACTTTTTATATTTGTAATATTATAATCAATTTAATACTGATTAAAATATTATTAAAATTATAAAACATTTGACAATATAATCAATATTAAATGATATATTAGATAGAATTAAATTATAATATATAAGTAAACATTAATTATATTTTTAATTTTTTTTTATAATTTAGATATTTTAATCATAGTATTAAATTATGAAAAAATATTATTACAAATATATATATTTCTAATATATATATATATATTTCTAATATATATATATATATATATATTTCTAATATATAATATATATTAGAAATATATATATATATATATATATTTGTAATAATATTTTTATTTATATATATATATATATATATATATTATAAAAATACTAAAATATTACAATTAAATTATATATATTATAATATATTATATAATATATTAAATTGTCTAATATATTTTATAGCATTTAATATTAATTATATTTTTAAGTAATAGTTTTTTATATTTGTAATAATATAATCAATTTAATACTATGATTAAAATATTACATTTTAAAATTATTTACATTATAAAAAATGTTCATATTATATATATGATATATTAATAGTATTAAATTGATTATTTAAAATACTAATTTAAAAAATTACAACTTTATGAAAGTTTGCAATTGTGTTTATAGGAGGAATTTCACTTTTTTTTCAGTAATAATACTTTTATTTGCTTATTAGAAAAAACAAAATTCATCACCCAAAAATGGGAACGGCGAGTGCTCCTATCACCATGGAAACGGACCATACAATGATGTCAACATCCCTGGATGCTGGTTCTTCAAACTGCCTCATAAGGTACAGGACTGCATTTCAGTCATTGAAGGTTTAGTCATATAAACTCAAACTGTTTAAAATCACAGGATGGAAATGAGAACAATGTGGGCAGTCCATTCTCAAAAGACTTCCTGTCCAAAATGGAGAGCGGTACGCTTCAGGCAGGACGTGAAGGCACGAACGCCACACGGGCGCTAGAGATCAACAAGATGATGTCCTTCTGGAGAAATGCCCAGAAACGCGTCAGGTTTGAGACTTCCAAATGTGCTCTCTTTTAAATATGTTGATGTTTTGAAAGTGTGCTTACAGCTGATATTTCATCTGAACTTATTTTGTCTCTCTTTGCAGCTCCCAAATGGTAGTATGGCTCCGCAGGGCAGAACTGCCGCGCACCGTCAGAGGGTAAGTTAACAACGTCTTCTCGTGTTTCTTCTTCATTTGATTACAAACTTTTCAACTTGTCTGACGTTCTCTTTGCTCCTTCATCAGACATCATGACTATGATGTTGGTGGTCAATATGGTGCCATTTTACCCCAGGTCATCCCAGCTGGAACGGTCACTCGCAGGGCTGTAGAGCCCACGTGGCTGACTGCGAGTAACGCTCGGGTACGACAAATACAGTGGAGTGAGCAACCGATAAAAATGACAGTTCACAAATAATGATGATAATTAATGATTTCCATTCATTAACTATTTTAAAATATGTCCACTACTAGTCAAAAAGATTGGAATAATTAAGATTTATTAATGTTTTTGAAATAAGTCTCTTATGTTCACAAAAGCTGCATTTATTTAATCAAAAATACAGTAAAAACAGTAAAATTGTGAAATATTTTTACAATTTAAAAGAATTGTTTTCTATTTTAATATATTTTAATATGTAATTTATTCCTGTGATGCAAAGCTGAATTTTCAGCATCATTACTTCAGTCTTCAGTGTCACATGATCCTTCAGAAATCAATTATTATATTATATTATATTATATTATATTATATTATATTATGTCCTCAAGAAACATTTTTTATTATTAATGTTGAAAACTGTTTTTGCTGCTTAATATTTTTTTGGAAACCCTGATATACTACCATTAAAAAAATCTGAGATTTAAAAAAAACTTTTATTCAGAAAGGAAGTATTAAAATAAAGTAAAGACATGTATAGTGTTACAGAAGATGTCTTTTTCAAATAAATGCTGGATAAATAAACTCAGGTTTGCCATCACAGGACTAAATTACATTTTAAAATGTATTCAAAATGTTATTTTAAATTTTAATCATGTTTCATAATATTGCTGTTTTTACTGTATTTTTAGCCAAATAAATGCAGCCTTAGTGAGCATAAAATACTACTTCTTCTTCTTCAAAAAAAGAATTATTCCAAACTTTTGATCGGTAGTGTATATAATATATATTTTTTATTATTTATTATATTTGATTATATATTAATTATGTTTTAATAATATATGTTGTTTTTTAAGTAATTGTATAGTTTATCATCATTGCTGATTTAGCTCGATTTTGTTCATAATATGGAAGTGCATATCTGCCACAAAAAAAAAATCATAATTATGACAAAAAGTTATCGAAATTGACAAAAAAAAAAAAAAATTATGACATAAATTGAGTCAATTATAACAGAAATTTAGCTAACTTTTTAAGTCATAATATTGATGTTTTATCTCATTATGACTTAGTATGTCATAATTTTGCCAATTTCAACATTATGATGTAGTATCTCATAACTTGTACTTTTTCCAGTGTTTTTCATAATTTTGACTTTTTGTCAGAATTTCAACAGTTTGTCATAATTATGACTTTTTTTATCTTATAATGTGATCGATTTATTGGTTTTTTTTTTTTTTTTTTTTTTAAGCTATTTATGTACAGCACGTTGGTCCATTTTTATGGTTTTGAAAGCTGCTTTATAAATAAAATTTTACTTTTTACTTTTTATGTCATAATTATGATTTACCATCATATTCTTTTTTTCCTTATGTGTGGAAATGTGCTTCCATAATGATGACATTGAAGTGGCATTAAAAAGCTAAGCAGTGCGTGCTTGTTTGCAGAAAGATCGTGTAGGCAGTGAGCTGAAGGCCATGGTGCAGGTGCCTCCTGGTTATCACCTGGTGGGAGCAGATGTGGATTCTCAAGAGCTGTGGATTGCTGCCATGCTGGGCGAAGCACACTTTGCAGGAATACATGGTATTCCAGAAGCTGTTTCCTAGCTATTCGAATGCAAGAGGCAAATTCCTTGGCAATTCATGATGCTTCTATGGAACTAATCATTCCTAATCTCTGATTTCCAGGATGCACAGCATTTGGATGGATGACGCTCCAGGGAAAGAAAAGTCAGGGCACGGATCTGCACAGCCGTACTGCAGATGCTGTGGGCATCAGCCGTGAACACGCCAAGGTCTTCAACTACGGACGGATTTATGGAGCCGGCCAGCCGTTTGCCGAGCGACTGCTCATGCAGTTCAATCACAAACTGAGCCAACAGGAAGCAGCCAGAAAAGCTCGGCAGATGTACGCACTTACCAAAGGACTGCGCAGGTTGGCAAATTTTTTTTTTTTTTTTTTACCTTTAAAGAAGTAAAACATACAATTGATTTAAATTACATTATTTAAAATATCTTTTTTTTTTAAAAATACTATTATTTAAAAAAAGTATAATATTATATTATGTACTAAATACTATTAAATTATTTAAAATATTATAAAAAATAAAATTGTACTATATATTACATAGCATTAAATTCTGATTGTATTGTTTAAAATATTATTTAAATATAAATTAAATAATAATATATAAATATAAATTAGATGTCACATTTATTATGTGCAGATATCACTTGTCAGAGGAAGGGGAATGGTTGGTAGAGAAGTTGGATGTAAAGGTGGAAAGGGCTGAGGATGGCACCGTCTCACTCCAGGATTTGCGTAAAATCTCAAAACTGGCATCTCAAAGGTCTGCTGACTTCCCCGGCTGCGACTCAAGACATTTGATGAAAGTCTATGTCGGATAAATCTGCATGTTATACTTTTGTTTTGATCCTTGAAGTACCACCAGGGGGAGCAAGAGGAAGTGGAATCTCACAAGGAAGCGCGTGTGGACGGCCGGGACAGAATCAGAGATGTTCAATAAGCTGGAAAGTATCGCCCACTCTGAGAAACCAGCCACTCCAGTGCTAGGCTGCAGGATATCCAGAGCTCTGGAACCGTCTGCTGTTCAGGATGAGGTGAGGGAACACTTAAGGTTTTCATAATTCATTATTTTAACAGTTTTGTATCATTTATACCTCTAAATTGATGTTTATGTAATGACATGAAGATAATGAATTAACTAGGCAACACTTTATAACAACTTTAAGCAATTAATAAACTTATAAAATGTAAGATTGGTGATTTCTCTGCAGAATCATGGGTAATGAACACGATTATTTAAAAAGAGTTGAAATAATGCAGGCTGATGGCTTCAACAGATGAAATATACCATCGATTAACTTCACGGCTCAAAGTAAAGGTTTATTTGCTTTCCCTATGGAGAAAATGTATTATAATTTTACTTCTGGAACCCGACTATTGCCCTCTGTTATTAAGAGCCATTATTGAGTTCACAACTGAACCGCAATCTCTTAACACTAATGTGTAATTCAAAATGAACTGGGAACAATTACTGTGATGCATCTTGTGTTCGTAAAACAAGCTTTTGTCCAACCGTTCGTACATATGATCATGTGTAAATAAAGATACAATCAAATATATTACAAAAACTGTTTTTCGTTTATCATATGTCCAGTTTTAAAAATTATTTTGGTGTTGAATCAATAATTAATACTGTATTTTTTTAAATTTTTTTCAAAAACAGTGATATGGCACAAATAATGCAGTATGTAAATTAACCTTGTAAACCAATTATCTTTAAAGGTCCCGTTTTTCGTGGTTTTTTGAAGCTTTGATTGTGTTTACAGTGTGCAATATAACATGTGTTCATGTTATATTGCACGAAGAACGGGACCTTTAAAGGGGACCTATTATGCACTTTTACCAAGTCTTGATTTTGTTTTGGGGTTTTCATGCTTGAATGTACAAAAAAACTCCTTATTTTTCACATATTTTACACTGTTGCAGCACCTCTCATCCCTGTCTGTCAGTAACACTCTCCTTCCAAAAAGCGCAATGTGCTCTGATTGGTCAGCTGGACCAGTGTGTTGCGATTGGTCAACCACTTTGAGCGTGTTTGGGAAATGTCACGCCCCTTACCATAACCTTGAGAAGTTTGAACACACTACTAAAGCAACTTTTTGCGCTCCTTTTTTTGCACATGCCTTGGCTGGGAATTATTTAAATGAGGAATATTGTGACGTGTTCATTCCCAGAAGAAAACTCAAGACTACAACTGAGGCGTTTCAGGGA
The DNA here is from genome assembly GCA_036281575.1 of Ancherythroculter nigrocauda. Classification (NCBI taxonomy): domain Eukaryota; kingdom Metazoa; phylum Chordata; class Actinopteri; order Cypriniformes; family Xenocyprididae; genus Ancherythroculter; species Ancherythroculter nigrocauda. The sequence continues at coordinate 26,459,705 of VTFQ01000015.1, forward strand.
GTTCAGAGACTCCCTTTGGAGTGACTTAGTTTGCAGATGCTAAAACAGCAACATTACACACTAAAGAAGGCTGAAAAAAGCATAATAGGTCCTCTTTAAGACAATATAAGTATTGTTTATCTTTTAATTGTTCACATAAGCCATAGTTTCCATGGTTTTGGTTAATTTAGTTTCCATTTAATTCATGACAGTTCTATTATGCTTCAGTTCATCACCAGCAGAGTCAACTGGGTGGTTCAGAGTTCAGCGGTGGACTATCTCCATCTGATGCTGGTGGCCATGCGCTGGCTGTTCGAGGAGCACGACATTGACGGGCGCTTCTGCATCAGTATTCACGATGAGGTGCGCTACCTGGTGGCGGGCGAAGATCGCTACAGAGCTGCGCTGGCCCTACAGATCACCAACCTGCTCACCAGGTGAAGAACAACCTTTGATTCCTGTTACATGCGGCAGTATCCTGTAAAGTCCACGCTTGAATATTTCTCTCCATTCTCAGGTGCATGTTTGCATATAAACTGGGAATGATGGATCTGCCGCAGTCAGTGGCTTTCTTCAGTGCGGTGGACATTGATATGTGCTTACGGAAGGAGGTGACTATGGACTGCGTGACTCCATCCAATCCCACAGGAGTGGAGCGGAGATACGGGTTACTACAAGGTAAGACTAAACCTTAAAGTGCCCCATTATGCTATTTTAAAGGTTCCTAATTTTGTTTTGGACTTCCCCTTCAATAGTTTTACATGCATGCAAAGTCAAAAAACACTAAGTTTCTCATAATAATTGAATGATTTTTTTTGGAATTCTTCTGTGTTCCACAGAACAAATATCACTTTTATGAAATTCACCTTAAGAAATTCACATGTGGACATTTGTTTATTAAGATTATAGCAGCATTTTGTGAACATCAATAACTCATTAAGTCTAAATCACTTGTATTAAGTCCCCAATGCATTCATTTAGCAAGAGTTAGGCAGGTACTTTAAATATTGTCAATGTGCTACTTTGAACAAAGTGTTTTATATCAACAGGTGAGGCGTTGGACATTTATCAGATTATAAAGATCACCAAAGGGTCTTTGGCCAAATGAAAATGACAAGCTGCAAAGTTAAAGTAATACCTGTGGCATGAAAAGAATAAACGCAGGTCATGCGGACCGTCTCAACAAATTAATGGCCATCCCTAGTGTGAACTCCAAAAAGGGTGTTGTTCTTCGAAGAAATGAATGAATGGGGGTGAAAAAAGTGCAAAAGAAGGACTGCTTTCACTGCTTCCTCCTCTTTTTCTTTGGTGCTTGACTTTCCTCTGAAGGCTGAGAAGCTTCAGTCTAAGGAAAGAAAGATACCATTGAAGATTAAGAAACCAATCCCAGAGTTCTGTCGGAGAAAGAACATGTTTAAACAAAGACACACCTGTTGACTTTCATCCTGCTGCTGTTCCTGCAGTGCAGCTTCCAGCGTGGCAGCGTTGATTCGGAAGTCTCTGGAAGTGCTCAGCTTCATGTACTGCATCAGATTGACCTGTGTAAAGACATTCACAGATGTGCCTCAATGTTTCAGAGACATTTGTTGTTGTATATGCTGTGCATATGGGCAAAAACTTAAGAGACTTTACCTTGGATTTCTTGGAAAGAAGAATAAGAAACTTCTCATATTGTTCAATGTTGAAAATGAGGTTCGGGATGGCTTTGGTCTCCCGAAGAACTTTAGCCTGAAATCACATCAGATGCACAAAACATTTTCAAGTAGATGTTGCACTCCAAGTCCTAAATTGTTACCAAAATATTTTCATTAAAAAAAGTAACTTATTTAATAAATTTAAATAGTTCTCACTGAAGCAGCTGCTACTGCCTCATCTTCTTTTTTCTTCTTCTTCAACTTTTCCGGGCCTCCAGCCGTCAGCTCTCCACTCTGTATGAGACATTAAATAATAATAATATGTTAAGACACTGTGGTGAAGGTTAAAAACAAACAGAAATGGACCCATTTATAGACACATACCTGTACATATGTGATGAAACAGTAACACTGAGGAGTGAGATGAGACCCTGACAGCTTCACCTGAACACATGAGATGTTTGTGAGTTTATTTAGTAATTTAAAGGGAATCTATAATGCCAAGATGAGACTCTGGTGTCCTCAGAATGTATCTGTGAAGTTTCAGCTCAAAATACTCCACAGATCATTTATTATAGCTTGTCAAATTTGCCTCTTTTTGGGTGCGAGTAAAAACACACTGTTTTTGTGTGTGTCCCTTTAAATGCAAATGAGCTGCTGCTCCCAGCCCGCTTTCCAGAAGAGGGCGGAGCTTTAACAGCTCACGCTTCGGTTGCTCAACAACAACAAAACTGGAGAATCTCACGCAGCCAAAATGAGGATTGTCAGTAACGGTGTTCAGCCTTACATTGTTCAAACCGGAGTCGACACTGATGGAGAGACTCAGGAAGAAGTTACAACTTTTAGAATGAAACTGGACATTTCTGAATGGTTAGTGGATAAATTTATGAAGTTGCTGTGGAGATGTTGTTTAAGCTCAAACTGCAACATTACATACTAACTAAAGTTAAAAAAGTGAAATCATAATCAAGGACCCTTTTAAAAAATAATAGCATTTTGGTTAAATGACAGTTTAGGATGTCTCAGGTTGAATCTGGATCTACAAAAAAAAAACACGCCTCAATTATGATTATCATCTCACTGTGTTTTAGTTTTTATGTTAAAGATTTTTAATCTACTTGCTAATAATAGCTGTTTGGACCAAATGATGGTTCCTTTGGTATGAAATGGTTCAAAGGTTTGTTTTATCCCAAATAAAAGGTATAAACATTGAGAGACAGAAAATTTTACATATTTGCAACATTTCAAGATAAATGTTGTAACTGTCATAATTGTCAATGGCAAGATTTTTTAAATGTATCTAAAGTCTCTCATGCTCACCTAGGCTGTATCAAAAATACTGTAAATACAGTAATATTGTGAAATATTATTACAATTTAAAATACCATTTTCTATTTGAATACATTTTGAAATGTAATTTATTCCTGTGATCAAAGCTGAATTTTCAGCATCATTACTCCAGTCTTCAGTGTCACATGATCCTTCAGAAATCATTCTAATATGCTGATTTGCTGCTCAAGAAACATTATTATCATCAGTATCTAGTCTCAGTAGTTTAATCCACTGGAAATCAGATTCAGGATTTAAACACTCGACTTTATTAACACGTCATATGATACAGATCATTTCAATATCACGCTTAAACGGTTTATTTCTTGCCACCCTCTAAAGAATCTTACCAGTTTCTCCACACGTGCGGGGAGCTGGCCAGGTTGAGTCGCACACAGCTGAATATACTGAAAAATAAAAAAAGTGGGGTTTTTTGTATTACTTTAATTTTATGTGCAGCACTTTTACTTTTTTGTGTGAAGTTCTTGAGCTGTAAAGACCATAATAAAGATTATGAATCATATTAGTCGTAAATGAGGAAGAGACTCACATATTTGGTAAGTGTAGTGAGGATGCTGTAGGTTCGGCTGAGCTCTCTCATTAGGGTGTCCGTGCAGGGTCCCGTGGGCAGAGCGGTCTGAACCAGCTCATGCAGAGCCGTCAACAGTGTGCCTAACTGAACCGTGACGGCCTTCTCGATCGGGTCCTGCTGGCCTAGTGGCTGCTGGGTATTTCCTAATGCACATACAGGAAGTTAATGCCCTTTATACTAGATCAGGGGTGACTAGTTTATCTCTAACCCCAATTAAACACACCTGAACCAGCTAGTCAAGTGTTGGATTTGGAACCAGGTACTAGCATACTATTGTTACTATATCGTTATATGCTAGTATTCAATTCTGAATTCAGCAACTTACTAAGCATACTAGAAACTTCCAAGCTAGTGTGTTGAGATGAGATGGAGATAAACTCTGGAGGACAGTGGCCCTCCAGGAGCACTAGGGAAATCCATTCCTGATCCTAATTAAACACACCTGAGCAAGCTAATCAATGTCTTCAGGATTGTGAGCAACTTCTAGGCAGGTGTGTTGGAAGCCTTCCAGGAAAAAAGACAAGACACCTAATGAGATGTTTGGTGCGTTTTACCTGAAATGGTTCTGTCTGAGCTTATCTGGCCTTTCTTCTTGGCGATCAACCAGTCTACTTCATCCAGCACCTTTCCAACCTGAGACAAGACTAGAAGCTGGGAAGGAAAAGAGGCAGACGGTAGGCTCTTTTAACAGGTATGAAGATTTAAAACTTTGTTTCTGAAGTGTGTCCGTTCTTACCGTGGTGGATGCAGCCGTTTTCATGCTGATGATGGCAAAATGAGACTGTTTCTCCACCTCTACGTCCTGTTCAGAAACAGACATGACTGTTCTAGTGACGTAAGATCAAATGTAAAGTCTCCAGTTGTTTTTGAACACCGTTTTGCTGATTTGAGAAAGACCTGAGCGCACTAGAGAGATTTCATTCATTTTAACAGAGGCGACAGTACCTGGTCGATGTCTCCCAGCTGGCTGTGTATGTCCTGGCACATCTCCCAGAGCAGAGACACTGGGCTTTTATGCAGGACATGCAGGTTGAAGAGCAGGGACAGCAAGCCCTTAGTGAGAGAGATGTCCTCTGGAAGAGAGAATGTGGTGAAAGAGGGTTGGGAATACAAAATTAAGATGGTGATATAAAATTAAGCAGCATTGTGAATATTGTGATGACTTTAACAAGGTTTCTATTGAATAATCACATTTCCTGAAAACTGTGTTATTAGACAAGTTTCATAATCTCTAATTGGTTCCTTCAAAACTCTAATTCAAAATTAATTTGTTTCATGAAGTTAATTTGTGAAATACTAATACAATTTAAAATAACTCTTTTCTATTTGTAAATATTTTTAAATTGAATTCATTCCTTTGATGGTAAATCTAAATTTTCAGTGTCACATGATCCTTCAAAAATCATTCTAATATGCTGATTTGCTGCTGAAGAAATATTTATGTTAAATATTTGCTTAATATTTGTGTGGAAACAGTGATATTTTCTTTTCTAAATGGAAAATAAATGGAAACTACGGAAGAGGATTAGGGCCAAGCAATAATAAAAAATAAAACCATCTCGAGATTAAAGTTGTTAAATTTTGAGAAAAAAGTTGAGATAAAATGTTGAGAATAAACTTGTTAAATTACGAGAAAAAAGTCATTAAATTACGAAAACAAATTCGTTAAATTATGAGAAATGTTCAATTTCGAGAAAAAAGTCGAGATAAAATGTTGAGAATAAAGTCATTAAATTATGAGAAAAAAGTCAAATTACGTTAAATTACGAATTTGTTCTCATAATTTAACTTTTTTCTCGTAATTTAATGACTTTATTCTCATAATTTAATGACTTTATTCTCAACATTTTATCTCGACTTTTTTCTCGAAATGTAATGATATTTTTCTCATAATTTAACGAATTTGTTCTCGTAATTTAACGACTTTTTTCTCGTAATTTAACGAATTTGTTCTCGTAATTTAACGACTTTTTTCTCGTAATTTAACGAGTTTATTCTCAACATTTTATCTTGACTTTTTTCTTGAAATTGAACGAGTTTTTTCTCGTAATTTAATGAATTTTTTTCTCGAAATTTAACAACTTTAATCTCGAGATGGTTTTATTTTTTTATTATTGCTTGGCCCTAATCCTCTTCCGTAGGAAACGGAAATCGTTTGTAATGTTATAAATGTATTTACGGTCACTTTTGATCAATTTAATGCATCCTTGCAAAATAAAAGTATTACGTAATTTCTTAAAAAAAAATTTACCGGCTGCAAACTTTTGAACAGTAGTGCATTTTGTATATTGGTAAACAAGAGAAAATGGAAAAATGTCATTATTTTTGTTAAATTAGTGAAAAACAGTATTAAAAACATACCTTTCTTAAACTAGATTTTTACTGTTTTTGTTAAATATTTTCAATATACTTAGCAAAATAATGGTTCTTTTGCTATAAAATGGTTAAAAGTATTGTTTTTATCCCAAATGAAAGGCATAAATAATTGAGAGATATCTATATTTTCATTCTTGTGAGAAAATGTTGGATGCATAATTGTTTAAAGGGATAGTTCACCCAAAAATGAAAATTTGATGTTTATCTGCTTACCCCCAGCTCATCCAAGATGTAGGTGACTTTGTTTCTTCAGTAGAACTCATTCAGCACTCGTTTAGTGATGTCTGATCGCGCTCTGACAATGGCAGTGATATCTCACGCATATACTTCAATGAGTGCTAGACATCACTGCCGTTGTCAGAGCGCGATCAGACCTCACTAACCGAGTGCTGAACGCAGTTGGACATAGTGTTGTTTTAGAGGTAAAAATGATATAAATACTGTTCGGTTTCTCACACAAACTGATCGTTTCGTGTCTTAGAACATCAATGTGTCGTCACGAGTTGCAGGGTTTAATTTGGATTTGTCTATGCAAGGTTTTTCGACTCTTATTGATCCAAGTTCCCATTCACTCCCATTATTTGACTGACAGACCGCAACGGATGGAGTTCAAAATCATCATTTGTGTTCTGCTGAAGAAACAAAGTCACCTACATCTTGGATGCGCTGGGGGTAAGCAGATAAACATCAAATTTTCATTTTTGGGTGAACTATCCCTTTAACACCATCCTAGCTGCCCATAATAAATGTTTCAATGTTTCATTATCTCTGAACATGGATCACTTACCGAAGTTGGTTTCCTTACAAATTTTCACAGTCCAGGTGAGCATTTGCGTAAACTGCACATAAAAACAAAAAGAAGATGCATTGAGATTCCTGACCACCAATACTGCCATAGAATGAGTGTTTTGAAGAGTTACCTGCTGAGAGGAAGGACTGAGCTGTCGCGACAGAACGCTGAGGATGCTGACCAATAACTGAGCTTCTTTACTGTTGAACTCCTCCTCTCCCCCGCTGAGCTGGTTCATCAGCGCTCGCTGGACACAAAAGATCAACTTACAACACCTGCTGGTTTGTGTTTTGTCTCTAACTTTCTCTTACGGTTAATATGAACTGATTTGAGCAAATGGAACATTGTGATCATTCTGGGTTTGAAAAGGAAGCTGGTACCTGAAACTGGCGGATGTAGAAAGCCGTTTGCGCTGTCAGATCAGACCCCTCGCCCTCTGCCTCTCCCTCTGCTTCCCCTGAAACATCTTAAAGACAGATTTTGTTTCATTAAAACAGCATAAACTTACAAAACTATTATTCAGAAGTCACAGGAATGCTAAGACACCCACCGAGAGAAGACAGGAAGTTGCTCATGCGTGTCGGGTATCGCTGTAGCACTGTAGTGAAGACTCGCAGCAGACCCTCCAGACATAGTAACGATACACTCTGGCCCTTCTCCTTCTTCCCAGCATCCTCCACGGTGGACGGCACGTTAGTGTAGCGCCACATTAGCACACTGCATGCAGGGAAACCAGAAATTCAGCTTCTTTCAAGCACTAAACACATTAAGCTTTTAATGAGGTATTTAAAGTCACTATGAAATTCAAATGGATGATTCTTATTTTTTATGGAATTTCGCAGTATTTATTATAAATAATTTATCTGTTCACCATTTATTTTTTTTTAAATTCATGTGCACTTGTTATTTTTAATCAAAATAACTTTCCCTCCATTTTGCAGCAACATCTCTTATCTTCTCTAATGGCAAGATTACTGGCATGAGGGCGGGACAACCTGTCACTCACATGAGATCGACCAATAGCAAACCACAACCATCCAACCAATTCCAGATGGACAAAATCAAGTTCCGCCCTACATTCTTTCTTGTTCAAGAAGCCGTTTTACTCGGATATACATCACAAGAAGGAAGAAAAGACTATCACAACATCTGTTTCATGCCAACTTTAACAAATGTTTCTTTTTTTGGGGGTTCAAAATTTACTCACCCCCATGTCATCCAAGATGTTTTTCATTCTTTCTTCAGTTGAAAAGAAATTAAGGTTTTTGAGGAAAACATTCCAGGATTTTTCTCCTATATAGTGGATTTCAACAGGGACCAATGGGTTGAAGGTCCAAATTGCAGTTTCAGTGCAGCTTCATGATCCCAGACGAGGAATAAGGGTTTTATCTAGCGAAACGATCTGTCATTTTCTATGAAACAAAAAAATAATCACAAATGCTCATTTTGCACTGCTCCACGCATTACGTAATCTCGTTGGAAAGGTCACGCATGACGTAAGCGGAAGTACCGAGCAGGTGTTTACAAAGCGAACATGCAAAGTCAAACGCCCTTTACAAAAAAAGGTAAAACAATGATGTCGGTTGATTTTGAAGTTGGAGGAGAAAATGAGATGGAGTTTTTCACCCTACCTTCCCGCCTACATCACACGTGACCTTTCCAATGTGATAATGTAATGCGTGGCGCATCGCAAAGCTAGTGCAAGATGAGCATTTGTGGTTAAAGTATATAATTTTTTAATTTTTTTAGAAAATGACCGATCGTTTCGCTAGATAAGACCCTTATTCCTCATCTGGGATCGTGTAGAGCCCTTTGAAGCTGCACTGAAACTGTAATTTTGATCTTCAACCCGTTGGTCCCCACTGAAGTCCACTATATGGAGAAAAATCCTGGATTGTTTTCCTCAAAAACCAGGAAATTTTAATTCTGAAGTGAACTAATCCTTTAAGTCCAGTTGTTTCCATAATAAAATGTGTTGCCCAATCACCTGGTGATGTCACAGAGGTGGCGGAAGGTCTTGTCAGGGCTCTGTCCCTCCGGTCCGTCTGTGTGTCCGGTCTCCTCCAGCTGCTGGATCTTCTGCAGAGCCACGCTCACACAGTACCGCAGGAAGTCTCCACTGGAACGCAACACAGACAGGCTCTCCTCACGGCTCTGAGTGCTGTCTCTAAAAGAAATTCATACTTTTATTCAGCAAGTATGCATTAAATTGTTCAAAAGTGACATTTATAACATTACAAAACTACCTGAAGAGAGCAGTGAGTAACATGGAGATGAATCCTAGAGACAGCAAACTGCGAGGGGTTTTGCTGGACGACGTGGGGCGGCCCTTCCCTGCCCGCTCCCTCAGGATCTCAGACACCTTATGATAGCGCTTGAACAGCTCCAGAATGTCCTCAAAATGGTTCTTACTGCTCAGCATGTGCACCACAGAATATGTTAAACACATCTAACATGTCATGCCTGATTTAAACGTATTCAGAAACAAAGCTTTCACAAACACACACTTGTAATTAGCAGTGATGAAGTTGTACTCCATGAGAACCTCGTTCAGCCCCATCACCAACACGGCGTAGATGCTGTTCTTTACTCCAACACTGGAACTCGTGGAAAATTCAGCACACTTATCCTGAGACGCAGAAAATGAAACATGAAAACGGCAATTTTTTAGGTAAATAATGAACTTATTTGAAATTAAAATTTTTGTAACATGTCTTTACTGTTACTTTTGAGCAATTTAATGCATCCTTGCTGAATAAACTGTATTATCTAAGTAAATAATTTTAATTTGATATTTTCAGCTATATTAGACATTCATTATGACATACCAACTCAAAATCCTCCAGTTCGCTTTTGATCATGCGCTTCGTTATGCTTTCTAGTATAGTGTGCAGTTCACTTTGGACTCCGCCCTCCTCATCTTCATCATCATCATCATCGCTCGCACTGCATCCCGACTGTACATTCTGATTCCACAGCAGGCAGTGAACCGTGCAGCAGAGCAGGTGGGCCTGGAGAAACATACATGACCTGAAGTTTCATACATGTTCAAGTGCAGCACATCGATGTGATCGAGGCATGGCATCAGTACCAGAGGCTCCTGGAGGAACACCTGATCTCCATGTGCGCTGATACACGACTCCAGCTTCAGAGGCGGAAGCAGATCTTGCTCAGGTTCAAAGTATCGCTTCAACTGGTAAACACAATTGGATCAGTACATAAGAAGGAAGGCATAAGAGTTGATTTGAAAAAGGATGATACACACTTGTGACAGGAGGGTCTGCATGATGGAACTTGCAAGCTGAGAGTTACGACGAAGGACATCGTGGAAACCCTTCAAAATCAAACAAATCACTTTCTCAGTACAGCACAGATGTCAAACGGAGAGGATCACTGAATATTCTTTTACTCCTTTATTTGTAAATGGGAAATGAGAGGGTCAGACTTCATAAAGCATGAGCCGGACGTCAGCCTGCTGGTTAAGGCACCGGCGTAGACTGCTCAGGATCTCCAGGCAGAAGGCTTCATTAGCGGCAGTGTTATAGCGCGAGTGGACGTCCGCCTGGACCTGCAATGGGAATCGGTTACGTTCACACAGTTAGAGGATTCTTAAATCGGATTGGCTGGTGTTGAATCGACGTCACAATGTAGTAGCATTATGTAGACCAATAGAAAGTTGACTGCTTCCTGAGGGGGAATTCAGAGGTGTTAATAGTGTATAGCAAAGGTACCACCGTCATGTCATAACTTAGTCATTTGAATATGTTCTAATAGTGCTTACTAATAGAAATTAAATAAATTTAGACATTTTTTATTGGCTGCTTATTGTTGCATCTCCACAAACTAGCATATTTACTATTAATGATAATTACAATTCTAATTAAATTATACAAATCTAGTTATTTTTCTAAATTAATTTCAATTTTAAATGTGTTTTTTCCCTCCTGGTTTCCTGTGCTTTTTTGTAGGGCTGCGCAATTTGTATATATATATCAATATGACTATAAAATATTATTATTTTACTTATACTAAAAACATTTAAAAACAAGACATATTATTATTATTATTGTAATATTTCACTGTAACCAGAGTATTTCAGAAAAAAAATAATTATTTTACTTTACAGTACAATTTAATTTTTTTCTTTCAAACGTTAGACCATCAAGCTTCTCTTTTGTTGACAAAAACCACCATTTCGGTTTTATTTTAATTAATCATGCAACCCTTACTAACAAACACATTCAAAAATGTTCAATGCTACAAGTGAATTTAGGCATCACAACATTATGTACACTATGAAAAATAGATATTCATTTTGAGATTCGCGTAGCTGTCAATGGAATGCTGTCAGATTTCATCAAAAATATCTTAATTTGTGTTCCGAAGATGAACAAAAGTCTTGCAGGTTTGGAACGTCGTGAGGATGAGTAATTAATGACAGAAATTTCATTTTTGGGTGAACTTTAAGCAGATGTTTATAGTTTACCTGGCTGGATGTAATGGCCTGACTGGCCTGGCTGGAAGCTAAACTCCCCAGAATACGGAAGTTCTTCAGTAGCAACAGGAAGCCCGCCACTGCTGACTTCCTGCCATCTAAATGACTTCAGAGAGAAGAAGATCCTTTAGTACTTTAAGTCATCATTCAGCACAGAGGAAAATACATCTGGATGTGTGGATGTTCCTTACTGTACCTGGAGAACATGGCCTTCCGGAGGACCAGGATCAGGGCATCCTTCATAGACATGCTCACTTTGAGCAGGGGCTGAGCAGAGGACACATTAAACGCATCACACAGCTGATCATGTGACTCATACTTAATAAAGAAGCCATATTATGCCCTTTTACAAAGTCTTGAAGCCTTCCAAAAAAGCGCAGTGTGGGAGGGAATTATTTAAATGTGTTTGTTTCCAGAAGAAAACTCAAGACTACAATGGAGGTGATACAGAGAATAACTCTGTTTTAAGTGACTTTTAAGCACTTTTTTTATGCTCAAACAGCAACATTACACACTAAACAAAGCTGAAAATATAAAAAAAGCATAACAGGTCCTCTTTAATATCATGTGGATTGAGATGTTACCTGCACAGCTTTGAGGAGCCCCTGTACAGTGCTGAGGGGCAAGTAGGAGAGCTGATCAAATGTTTCTGTGACCTTAGAGGAAGATTCCAAAAGGATCATGGGAGCAGACATCACAATGCTGGAAAGAAGGTCTGTGGTCAGGGCAAGAAGAACAAAAATTTTAGATATAAATGAAACCATCAGCAAACTTGAATGAAAAAGCAAAAAACAACTCCTAACCAATGAAATGGGTGACAGGCGAAGCTGTTTTAGTCACCAATCGGTTCAAGACTTGTTCTAGGATCTCTCCTCTGATTGGTTCATGCATCTGTACAAAAAGAAAACACAAAGATTCAGCTTCTTGTCACATATTTGCAGTATATGGAGCATAATTTGTATTACAAGTGGAAAAACATTGGTTGACAACTATACTGTACCTTGAAGCTCTCAAGAAGAACTTGTCCACCAAGTCGACATGCTTGCTGGTTTGGCGTTTTAGTGGTGGATGTTCCTTCTGTGACCTTCCCAAATGCTCCAGCTTTAGGCCCAAATGAGTCCATAAGTATAAATCCCAGTTGCACCAGACCTTGAGTGACATGATCCCAGCCAAACACACTGCAGATGAAGGCATGACACACTGAACAATACTACTAAATAAATGAAGGAACAAAAAGGCACTGCAGTTTAACCAGACCTGTTTTTGACGGTGTCCAGAATCATGTTGGAGACGCTGTTACACTGAGGCAGCAGTTCCTGCAGAAACTTCGAGCTGTGCTGAATTTGATCATCCTTAAAGTTCTTTGTGATGGCACTCTTCAGGAACTCAAATACCTATGCATTATGGGTAATATTAAAGGGTTAGTGCACCCAAAAATGAAAATGATCCCATGATTTAATCAACCTCAAGCCATCCTAAGTGTATATGACTATCTTCTTTCAGACAAACACAATGGGAAATATATTTAAAGGTGCCATTGAACGTTTTTTTTTTTTTTTTTTTTTTTACACGATGTAATATAAGTCTAAGGTGTCCCCTGAATGTGTCTGTGAAGTTTCAGCTCAAAATACCCCATAGATTTTGTTTAATTAATTTTTTTAACTGCCTATTTTGAGGCATCATTAGAAATGCGCCGATTCAGGCTGCGGCCCCTTTAAATAGCATTTTCTCCGCCCCCTCCCGAGCTCTCGACTCTTATCACTGCATAAACAAAGTTCACACAGCTAATATAACCCTCAAAAAGTGTTCATCATGCAGCATGTCTAATGGTAACTTTAACCACATTTAACAGTACATTAGCAACATGCTAACGAAACATTTAGAAAGACAATTTATAAATATCACTAAAAATATCATGATATCATGGATCATGTCAGTTATTATTGCTCCATCTGCCATTTTTCGCTATTCTTCTTGCTTGGTTACCTAGTCTGATGATTCAGCTGTGCACAGATCCAGACGTTAATACTGGCTGCCCTTGTGTAATGCCTTGAACATGGGCTGGCATATGCAAATATTGGGGGCGTACATATTAATGATCCCTACTGTTACGTAACAGTCGGTGTTATGTTGAGATTCGCCTGTTTTTCGGAGGTCTTTTAAACAAATGAGATTTATATAAGAAGGAGGAAACAATGGAGTTTGAGACTCACTGTATGTCATTTCCATGTACTGAACTCTTGTTATTCAACTATGCCGAGGTAAATTCAATTTTCAATTCGATGGCACCTTTAAAAATATCCTTGCTCATCCAAGCTTTATAATGATAATGAATGGGGGACGCAATTTTGAAGCCACCCCCCTCCAAAAAATGTATCCATCTATGAAAAATTATCCAATTTTTTTTTTGCTACATCGCCCAGCTCTACTTGATAGACAGCTCACTAGGTTTAAAGAGGAAGAATGAAACCCAGACGTACCTGCTCCTCGTACCGTTGGATGCGAGCCACAGAGAGCAGTAGAGCGATACTGAAGGGACACAATGGATCACTCTGGGCCACCTACAGAGGAAGACAACCAGCTAGCACTCACAGATGCTCAAAGAAAAGGTTATGTGGGTAATTATTCATGAGGCAGGCAGACGTTCACCTTGAGGTTTTTAAAAAACTCCCTGCCGAGCTCATGGTCAAGACGAATGGCAAACACTATGTGGAGGATGACGGTTCCCTCTACGTGTCGCAGCTGATCCTGAGGGATGGTCTGCACCTCCACATCTTCACTCCTAACACAGATACATAGATAAACATGACCTGTCAAAATAAACAAAACCATCTGATCAAGTTGGATACTCACTCTGCATTTCTCTGCTCCTCTTTCTGAAGTTGGTCTTGCTTCTTGAAGTAACTGATGATTCCCTCTAGAACCAACTTCTTACAGCCCTGTTGATGAAAAAATAAGAATCTGACCATATAGACACACTGTTTAAAGTGCTTTTAAAACATATAAACTGATGTCAGACTTTGGCAGACAGCAGCAGCAGCTGATAGACCAGAGGTGGAATCTCCTGTAGATCCAACTTGAGGAACATTCGTAGAATCTTCTCAATCAAAAACTGAAGCTCCTCAGCAGATAACGGAACATCCCTGACACAAAAGACATGGTGGTTTTTGTGTGCGTTCAAGACACAAAGTTGATAACTAGCCAGTATGTTTCGACATACCTGAACATGGTCGTAAGGTGTATCACACACTGTGGATCCCATCTGCGTGAATTGGAGATATGTTACTAAAATGTTGGTGCGGTATAGTTTATAGATTGAAAATTGTCTGCTTTTTGTGTTCTGATTTTACTTGGACAGCACTGTCACTTTGTCTTTATGGATTACTTATTGAAAAACAATATTAAAGCACTTCAAATGCCGATTTAACCTGCTAGAGCAAAGACTGTTGATCAGCTGCTTCTTGTATTCATCTCCACTCAGCTCACCTGAAGTAAAAGAAAAAGTAAATGTGTATGTACACTACTATATAATAACATAAAATAATAATATCAATGTTTTGTAATATAAATGTATTTGCTGTAACTATTAATCAATATAATGTGTACTTACTGAATAAAAGTATTAAAAAAAACTTACTGTCCTCAAACTTTTGAACAGTAATGTACATACATTTTATTTGCCATTTTGTGAAAAAAAAACAAAAGAAATTAAAGGATTAGTTCACTTTCAAATAAACTTTTCCTGATAATTTACTCACCCCCATGTCATCCAAGATGTTCATGTCTTTCTTTCTTCAGTCGAAAAGTAATGAAGGTTTTTGATGAAAACATTCCAGGATTATTCTCCTTATAATGGACTTCAATGGGCACCAAACAGTTGAAGGTCAAAATTACAGTTTCAGTGCAGCTTCAAAGAGCTTTAAACGATACCAGACGAGGAATAAGGGTCTTATCTAGTGAAACGATCGGTCATTTTCAAAAAAAATGTAAATGTATATGCTTTATTTAAACAAATGATCGAAGTACTTCCGCCAAAACCGCACTTTCGTATTCTTCAAAACGCTTACGCTGTATGTCCTACGCCTTCCCTATTCTACTTACAGAAAAAAACGAAACTGGCGCTGCGTTCGTTCCGTAAGTAGAATAGGGAAGGTGTAGGACATACAGCGTAAGCGTTTTGAAGAATACGAAAGTGCGGTTTTGGCGGAACCACTTGGAAGACGATCATTTGTTTATATAAAGCATATACATTTGTATTTTTTTCGAAAATGACAGATCGTTTAGTTAGATAAGACCCTTATTCCTCGTCTGGTATCGTTTAAAACCCTTTGAAGCTGCACTGAAACTGTCATTTTGACCTTCAACCGTTTGGGCTCCATTGAAGTTCACTATAAGGAGAATAATCCTGGAATGTTTTCATCAAAAACCTTCATTACTTTTCGACTGAAGAAAGAAAGACATAGACATTTTGCATGACATGGGGGTGAGTAAACTATCAGGAAATGTTTTTTTGAAAGTGAACTAATCCTTTAAAGCCAAAAAAGGTGTCAGTAAAAAAATAGTAATTTTTATCTTATCACTTAACATTTTTGAACAGATATAACTGTTGTTTTTGTTTCACTCTACAGAGTTATTTCCAAACACAAGTTTGGGCTTAGCAAATATCAGCTTACCTTTCCCGTAAGCCAATGTTTCTGTAGCGGCAAGAGCTGTTAGGATTGTAGGGAAAAGTTCCAGCGATCTGCCACTGTTCATCTCACCCACTTTGATGGCATCCACATATAGAGATGCTAACGTGGCTAATGCGTGACCAGGTAGACTGTGTGTCTATGGCACAGAAGAGATCCATATTATACAGGTATAGTATTAAATAACTCTTATTTTTATGGAATATAGCAGTATTTATTATAAATAGTTTATCCGTGCACATTTTTTTTTATAATTCATGTGCCCTCATAATCTTTAATCAAAATATCTTCTCCTTTCTTGCAGCAAAATCTCTTCTCTGATGATGATGTGTTTAGTGGCATGAGGGTGGAGCAACCTGTCACTCACATGAGATTGACCAATAGCAAACCACAATCATCCAATCAGTTCCCAATGGACAAAATCAAGTCCCGCCCTACATTTTCTTGTTCGAGAAGCCTTTCTCTCGGATATATGTCACAATAGGGAAGAAAAGAGGGTCGCAACTTTTATTTCGACTTTAATAGTCAAGTTCAACCTCTCTAAATCAGGTTTTTGAACCATCAAATATTCATTATCTACAAATAATAACAGTAATAATCTAGAAAACACTTTAATTACAGGTTCATTCCCATCAATCTCCCCATATTGGGTTTGAACATTCAACCTACTGTTACCAGCCAAGATCTTATGGTACGGTATGGTAAGTAAGTCACCTCCAACATCAGAAGCCCGATGATATCCGAGGCCACTTCTGTCTGCAGGTCTCCAGATTCACACAGTGGAATACAGTGCTTGTACACAAGCAGTCTTCGGTTAGCGCCATGTGAGACACTTACCGGTGAACCTAACATCACACACAAACACAATCTGATGATACCATTGTAGAAATACCCTATTCACAGGTGTATTTGGTACTTTAAAATTAAATCAAATGAACACTGTCATTACCTTTAAATATGGCTTTGATCAGGACGCCTGTATCCTTCCCTTTCAGGGCACTATTAGTAAGCATGGTGGTGAGCTGTAGAAGGACAAAAAAGCATTTGAAAGTCATCTGCACATAATTTAAAGATGATGCCTTGTACATTACGTGATTAGAGACTAATTTGCATAGAGACTATTCACTACAGTACACAGAAACACAAACCTGATCATCAGACAATAAAGTGAGATGCTTCTGTAGCTCATCTACACCATCACTCTCCGATAATGATATGATCTTATCCACAGAAACCTTCATCTTGGACATCTATGTGCCCGGACCTGTGAGTATAAGGTCACATAAACACATGCAATTAAAACAAGAGTAATACAACGTCCTAAAAAGAGAATTTGATCTGCTTTTATGGCATTTTTTGGAGCTTCACATTTCATAATCACTTTATGAACTGCCATTGTATCTCTGCAAAAATGATTTTCATTTTGTGTTCCACTGAAAACTATCAGAGAATACGAGAAAATGCATTTTTAGGGTTAATTATTCCTCAATATTCTCTGCTTTCTATAGTTATTTAGCGGTTCAGGGACGTTATAACCAATGAAAAATACTAATAATAACCATTTATATGTGAAAAGAACTCAAATGTGCAATGCAAGAACACGGTTATTTATGAAGCAACTCATGCTTTTATTGCATATGCACACATACATTCATTCATACATACCTGTTCATTATAATTAGTGAATGTGAAATATTAAAATATGTAATAAATAAATATAATAAATAGTCATATCAATAGAATATCTGTAAGATTTATCTCGTTTGGCTAACAAAGCAAATATAAATATTTTGTAAAATAAGTCATTTGACTTTTTAAAAGCGATATTTGGATTAGGACAACCTAATAGAAATAAAATCATAAAGAAAATAAGCAAAGAAAACAGAACATCAACTGTCAGATTCGCATTTAATAAAAACAGACATATTAAAATCGAAACTTTTAAACGCGTTTAAAGTGTATAGACTAACTTTACAGTGTAAACACTTGCCTGTTTAAGCGAATTTTATGTTTATAAATGTTCCTTTCAGAAGCACTGTTTCTTGATATCCTTTTACAGTCGGTAATAACTCGTTACCTTGTTTAATAACAACCGAAACTCCCGCCAGTATGTGCATGAAACACTTCCTATTACGTCATGTCGCTTCTGTACGTTTGATTGGCCCGTATGGGCGAGGTTAGTAGCCCAGTCGCTTTTATCATTACATTTTTTTACTATTCACTGTCTATTTTCAGAGTACTTTTTGCTATTAATTTGCACTAATAAGGTTAATTATTAGGTTTAAATTAATATACATATCTGTTTATAGATTGCATTAAAGCTGCTGTCCGTGATTTTGGCCCTCTAGCGGTTAATAAACAGAACTGCACGCGTCTTGCGGAGGAACATTCTAGCCGGAGCTACTTTTCTCTGTGTATGTCTATTGCGAGTCACGCAGTTACTGTGATACTCTGCGGCGAGTCCTACCAGTCTGGTCTGAAATAGTCCGAATATAAACACTTATTATAAGTGTACCATAATCCATAATGATTCAGGATAAGACAAAAACACGGTTTGGAAAATGGATTCATGTTGTATATTCTCATTATATAATTTTTGTAAAATTTTAACACAAAAAAAAGTTGTGGACTGCAGCTTTAAAATGTGGTACCAGCAACTTTTCTCAGCGATTGATTGAACGGACCAATCACAATCGTTTTTGGTGTTTACAAGATCGATTTTTTGATTGTAAAATCATTTATTACTGCGGTGGATTTATAAAATGAGCAAGTTCTTGAAATAGAAGATTTAAAATATTACACAATACCCAAGTGACTTTTTCTCAGTCCATTGTAACTTTTCGCTGCAATTTTTATTGCAATTCTATTTGGTGCCGCTAGAGGCAACCTTTCAAAGCTCCTTGCTGGCAACAGGTGAAGCCAAAATATTGATAAGATATATTATTTATGAACTACTTTGCGCATAAGAGTGGATAATGGTGAGTTGTTTTTAGATGGAGGGCTCTCCATTCATTTACAATTATTTTATCTGTCATAGTCTGACATTGGTTGGTGTCATGTATTGGTTTCCTATATATTGATTTATGGATCGGATATGTCGTTGATTATTGATAATTATGAGAGCAGTTATTAGAAAACAATGCACGATGTTAAACCTATTGTAATATTGTATTGTTGCAATAGTCATATAGATTTTTATTACAGACTGAAGCATTGACAAAGATGTTGTCAAGCCATTGTTTACATATATGTATGATGTGGTATTATATGGGGTATTGTATAAACTGTATATAAGTACAAAGGTTGTGACTTTTTTGGCTTGGACTTTCTTGAGAAGCCATTCTAGTCAATTTGGAGGCTGAAATTTGGATACATAAGTGTCAGAACAAGTTTTATGATTTTGAGATATGTATACATATTGCTGACATTTACAGAAGATGATTACAGTTGCTTGATATTTTAACTTTTCTAAGACATTAAACCTTTTTAAACCTATTAAACCGATATTAAACCTTTTCTCAATTTCGTCTGGAGTAGTCAAAATCATTTCTAAGCACAACTGAGAATGAGACTACAACTTCACCGACACAAAATGGAAAGCAATGAACTTTGTTGCTGGTTTACTTTTTATTTTGTTGAACATTAATTTCATTATTATTATATAGAATTTTTATTACATCATAGAAGATAGCAAAAAAGCTTGAAAACAAAGAAACAATTGAAATAGTCCTGTTACAGACATTTCAAAATAAGTGAAAACCATATCCCTAAAATAAAAGCATGAATTAGTTTTTATTAGATTATTCTAAACACAACTTCAATTGTTGTTGTTCAAAAATTTAGGTCAAATCAGCAATAATCAAAGGAAAAGCTTTGAATAAGATCAGCATCTTTTATCCAGTCTTCAGATCTTCTATTCTTCACACTTGGTAGGAGTGCATGTGCAGCTCTCAATGTGAATGTAGTCATGAACGATCTCGCTGTCGTCGGCACACTTCAGCGTCACCTGTCGACTGCTGAATTTCTCTTCTCGGCAACAAGAACAGCTGTGCATCATGATGTTCTTTTCCATTGAATACCTGTGCAGGTGTCCAAGATGAATATGCTTTTATTAGCTTGTTTTTTCATACAAACACAACATTTAATAATCAAATACTGCTGTATTGATGACTATGGATGAAACACTGATTTCTTTTAGGTGATTTGGTAATTATGAGTTATGCTACAGATGGAAAAGTCCCAAATTTATCTGCTTTGATCTAAGATATTCAATGTGTGCTGCCAGTTTCTCAAATCTTAGATGCTTATGTATGAAAATGATGCTAACTCATGTTAAAGTCATTGTGGAACGCAGTTAGTAACCAATTTTACTTCTTTTTTGGTGGATTTCATATGATGCATTCTGATGATGACTAAAATTATAAATGTGGCCAATTTCACATGGACTTTAGCTATGAAATGATTGCATAATCAAGGTAATCTCAGGATTCAAAATGGAGTATTTTCATGATCAGTTAGATGTGCATGTGCTCTTACATTGATTGGGTGCCACAGTGACCACTGCAGGACGTCACTTCTATGGGGTAGATGGATTTGCAGTCGTTTGCTTCCACATGGGTGTTGTTCTTTAGCACAATGCAGGACTTGGGCTCACCTAAGATGTTAGAGAGAGAGGGGGGTAAAACTTCTGACTCAATCTCAGGAACAGTGCATCTGATCCATTGTGTTTTATGTAATATTGATATGCTCATGATGGATTTCTTCTTTAATCTTTAGTACAGTACAGTTGAGGGAGAATGGCGATGAAACCATTTTACAATTCTTTATCATCTACAATTTGATCTGCTGTAAATATGGTAAGATGACAGTCATTTCTCAAAGCTTTACTGGTAGCAGATAATAAATAGGCAATAATTAAAGAGTTGCTTACAGATCTTGCAACATCCATCTGCATCATATCTCTCAGTTCCCTGTATAAAAACAGTCACACATTTTAGCATAATAGTAGAAAGTAACCAAACCATAATACAAAATGTTGAAGCTTATTATAAACAAGTTATTGTTTATGTAATGTGTGTGTGTGTGTGTGTGTGTGTGTGTGTGTGTGTGTGTGTGTGTGTGTGTGTGTGTGTGTGTGTGTGTGTGTGCTTGTTTTCATGATTTATGAGAACACAAATTTGTATAAAGACATGGGTATTGCACTGGTATTACGACATAAACATGTTTAATAAAATGTTAAAATAGCTTTAAAAACATACTAAATAATGTACAGTTTGTACAATACAAAACATATTTTGCTGTAGCATATATGGGTCAATGACATTTTTTTGTCCAAAGGCCTTAATAATAATAAAAAAAAACAAAGATATGATATCCAAAGTATGTAAGGTAGTACAACTAGATCTATTTTATTGAACCCAAAAGGTTTTAATTATATTTTGCTACATACAAAGGTATTTTAAAGATTTTGACTTGTCAAAATGTCATTCGGTTTAACCGTCCAAAGGCCAATTTATTAATGGAAAAATTAATTTCATTGATGTCATTCAGAGTAACCAATATAAAAAGACCATTTTCACATCATTCAGACACCAAAGTAAAGTAACTAACTCTCTTAACTATTTTAAAAAAAATCACGTTTTCACTTTATCATACGCGTGTCCCGAAACATCAGGTCATTCGGTATAACCGCTATAAAACATGGAAAATGTTGTAACATTTTAAAAACTTGTACTAAATATAAAATGTTTGATAGCCTGCAAGCTAACTAGCTAGGTAGCTAGATATCAGCCTGTTAGCAGTGTTTTAAAATATCGTCATTCGGTATAACCCAAAGTGTCATTCGGTATAACCGAATTTTGGTTAAGCCGAATGACTTTTTTGGTGACAAATTTAGATTATAAAAACCACATAATCTCATTGTTAATACTTAATAAAACTTCAAAATTAATTATATCTCCATTATGTTTTTTTTACACTTTTAAAAACCTTATTCGTCAATGACCCATAAAGTAAAAACATATAAAACATATATATATATATATATATTTGACTTACAGGCTCACAGTCATCTGGATTAAAGTAAGGGCATTTTGGTGTGATCTTCTCTGTTACAAACAAGCCATTAGTTTCACTGCAGGTAACATTCTCACATTTGTAATTTTGCACTTCTCCAACCTAAAAGAAAAAAGAAAGACAGGCAACATAAGGACTGAAAAACTACGAAGGTTCATTGAATTAGATGGTTGAAGAAAAGTTTGAGAATGTTTTCAAATGTACTTTGAGAATATGTGTGGTGTTGTCTGGCGCAGTATAAATACAGGCATTTTGCTTGCATGTTCCGCAGCACTCTCCTTCTTGTTCCACACGCTCAAAGCCCTTGGAGTGCAAAAAGAATTTCATTTAAAGGGGTTATATCATAAGGAATCCATTTTTACTTGATCTTTTGAGATAGCATGATGCAGGCTGCTATGAAAACATACTGTAACTTTCAGAAATCAAAACTCACAGTTCAAATAGGCTTTACTAGAAGTTCAGACATGATGTATTAAGTTAATATAAATCAAACCAAATCTATAAAGCATAAATTGTAACTATTACCTCAGCGCAAGGTGTACAGACTTTATTAACACAGTTCACAGCATGTAGTTCAGTCTGTGGGTCTTTAGCCATTTCACAGTAACATTCCAAACAAGGCTCTGTAGGGATTTTAACTCCAGGCTAAAAAAAAGATTTTTTTATATAAATATTAACTTTTTAATGGTAAAAAAGCATATAATGTAATATGTCATAATATGCAATTAGTATAAACACATGAACCCAGCAGCTCACCTGGTACTCAGAGTTATTGTATACACAGACGTCTTTGGGCACTGAATTGAAAAAGAAAAACAATACAGTCAGAAATGTTTTATTAAGTTGAACAACTATAAAGTAATTCATTTAACAACCTTTCTAGTTGTGGATTACACAAAATCCACATAAATACCAAATGCTTTTTGTAGAAAAAGAAATTAAATGTGAACAATACTTTGAAGTTTAATATTATTAGTCTAGATATGAATTTGAGACTTACCACAGGGTGCACAGCAACTGTTCTCAGGTATATCTGCTGCTAACTCATATCCCACATCACATTTCGTAGAACACAGGCTGGTATCACACACTGAATGGGCAGAAGGGGCAGGGAGTTTGTTGTCATGTTTATTTAATTTAGTCTGATTAGCACTCCGATAGTCATTGTGCTTGGTTACTTACCGCAGGTTGGACAGCAGTTTTCAATCACGCTTTTGTATCCATGGCCACAGGGCTTCATGGTCGGACAATTCATAGGCTCTTGGACAACACCAAAGCTCTCACTGGAGCACTTGTATGTTGTACAGTTAACAATCCATGTATCTCCAGGCTACAGGAGAGGAAGTAAGGTGATAATAGTTAGATGCGAGTGGTTGATTGTGTCCAAATGCCATTTTATCTTTGACTAAATGAGAAAAGTATCTTTATACTTCAGAATAGCGTTGCAGTAGTGTGATAGTTACGCTCTGCTATGTTTCAATAGCTGCATTTCCATTACCCTTCAAATTGTGAATTGAAAATATGCCCAATGTAAACACGTCAATTTCGCAAAAACTCTCATATACCACAAAAAAGTATTTACGCTTGCATGAGGTGGTTTTCCAGGCAATTTAAGAAAAGGAATATTTCGCAAAACTGCAATTGAAACAGTTTTTTCGCATTTACAGGTCACTTGGCGTACGTAGAATGTTTGGACAGAAGACGAGACAGTTCTTTATTAAACTCATAAAAGACAAAATAATTACGGGAATACTGGATTCTAAACAACAAAGAAATGCCACAATTTATCAAGACCTCATAGCTTGGATAATGCTTGGATAACAAGCCTACATCTCCTTCGATTAAAAATAATGGCTAGTGCAGTGGTATTTTCATGATTTTTGGATTGACTTATTGCGAGAGAAAAATATTACATTTTAGTCGCTTAACATCAGTTAATGGAAACGGCGTCATTTCACAATCGGTTTTTATCGACAAGAAAATATCGCAAAGGTTTTGCGCAAATCTGTAATGGAAAGCCTAATCATATGTATTGGTAGGGTTCTTAATATTGGCCTTGGGGTAGGCAAGTTCGGTCCTAGAGAACCGCTGTCCTGCTGAGTTTAGCTCCAACCTTAATCAAACACACCTGAACAAGCAAATTAAGCTCTTCAGGATTACTAAGGCTATTGGCATCTGAAGATTTTTTTTCAGGGTTGGAGCTAAACTCTGCAGGTCAGTGGCTCTCTAGGACCGAACTTGCCACACCCCTCCTATAAAGTTATAGGCAGGTAAGTTTGGTAAGCTGAACTCTACAGAAAAGTGGAAGAGTTAAGAACCCCTGGACTAAATTTAAGTTCACAATCCTAGTAAATATCATGTAAATTGATTTGCTGCTATTACTACTACTAAAAGAGGCATACCTGTCTTGGTATTCCATCAGGGCCGATGCAATCTACATGTAGGGAATGCAAAATGCATCAATAAAATTTGACTGAAAGACACATTAATATAACAGATATCGTAAATGAAGTAAAATTGCTTACCGCAAGTAGGTGTACACTTATCTGTTGTTGAACTAACTAGATATGTGTTGTCGGGACAGAAACAACCTTCCATGAATGTTTGATTGTCATTTTTGCTTTGGTTTTCCACAAACATCTCATTGTATCTGGTTGTAAACCAAGCACATATGGCATGAAGAGTGTTAATGCAGTGAAGTTTGACAGTATTATATTTCCACTTGGATATAATTGTTATAGAGAGTGGTTACCTTGTACTGCAGGTTTTTTCCACTTTAGGTCCACATGCCTTGTAGACTTTGTGATCGGCACATTTGTATGCTATTAACCAATGACAATCAAGAGATTTAGGATGCTATCAGATAAAAGATCCAACATTGTGTTATGGTGGGTTCATTCTGCTCTCTTACCGCATAGCCCGTTGAGGTCGGCTGAGCCTCTCCAGTCCACACAGATAGACTCCTGGCCACATTGCTGTGCATAGGCCTCCACACTGGCACAGGCCATGGAGTCATTTTTGTAGCACACATCATATTTACATGCCTCATAGTAGCTTTGATAGGGAATGGTGTCATGACAGCTCTTGAACAAACTGAACAAAACACAGAAGTTTAGGGAGAAAATGTAAACTGAAGCATAGCATGGTTCAATGGAATGTTTGATAGCACTTCCAAAAACAAAAAAGGTTGTAGCCATTTTTTTTATTATTAATTCAAGGTAAAGTGTGTAATTTCTGTGCTATTTGCGGTATCAAATGGAATTGGGGCGCAACTACCAACTACCACATATGGTGTGTTTAAAAAAGTCATTATTTTTGCCATTCTATTTGGTGCGGCTAGTGGCAGATATTGTGATTGTTGTTGTTAGCTTTTTCTTACTCGCTCTTAATGACATCGCAGATTTGTGCTGTGCAGGAAGGAGTAGGTTCGCTTGGACGTGGTGGAAGGATTTCACATCCTGGAGAGTCTGCCCACAATGCTGCCATTTGCTCACATGATTGGTCAATCGTTCCATCAGGACGTCTGCAGTCATTTGTGGCATCATTGTCACAAACCCCTAAAAATAATGACAGCATTTCAAAAAATTTAATTGACAGAAACACTAGACATTATTATTTAGGTACATTTAAATTCAGTTATTCTACAAAAGAACATTCTAGATAATTTTGAGATAAATCTGTCTAAATATTTCTACCTGAGAAGTTGTTGCGTTGTCTCACAGAAGAAATATGGTTTATCATGGTTATATTTATTGCAACAAAGTCACCAAACTGTACTCACCACACTGTCCCTCTGTATTACCATGGAAGTAGGAGAATGGGAGATTGATCTCAAAACCTTGATGACTAACTAAAATTTCAGCTTTGATTTCATTGATGTTCAGAATCACTGCCATGCCAGAAGTGGTAATGCTGAAGTCTTCATTCAAGAAAGTTGGGACCTTTACAACATCATTGACATAGACCTGTAGGCAACAAGGGTTTTTGAGTTGTAATGAATATTGAACCTTAGATTACATTTTTGCAGTTCTAGTGTAGGTTCTATTGTAGCCACTTCAGGTCAAGCTAAGCGGCATTGCAGAGTGCACTTTACTGCTAGTTATAGCAAGGAATAGACATTAACATCAGAAGGTATGTTGGAAGATGATAGTGTAGGTATTCTAGCAGTGTTAAGTAGGGCTGGACATTGACACAATATTCACAATTCACAAGTTCCAGCCAGCAAGCAATCAAAAACAGTGAATCTAATCACCGTACATGCAAATTATCACTTCAAGAATGACCACACTGCTGACTTGCACATGTGCAGGCGCAAATATGCAGGCGCATAATTAACACATCGGCAGGATTTTTTCATATTGGGCCGATATGAAAAACCGGGCCATTTGATGTCGTTGTTTACAAGCTGTTTTATTGATGTCTTTCTGACTGAGACACTGACTGAGTGATTACGTGAGACATGATACATTTCAGGAAGTTGTACTATGTCTCATCTTCCAACATACTTTCTGATGTTAATGTTTATCCCTTGCTATAACTAGCAGTAAAGTGCACTCCGCGATGCCGCTTTGCTTGACCTGAAGCGGCTACAGTGATCTGTTGCTCCACATTAAAGAGCAGCAAAATGGTATTCATTGTTTGAATTTTGTAATAAAATTGACCTTTGATATGACTTTGTTTCCTATCAAAAGTAACAAAGCACAAAGCTTATTGTGATTTAATGGATGGGAGGCATACTACAAATAATTTAGTAAAGTTTTGTTCATGCATCAACTGAAAACAGCAAATTTAAGTTGGGGTTCGTCATTGGGGAAATCAATATTTTCAACCCAGCCCTAGTGTTAAGTCATATTAGCATTGAAAATTGTGTTAAGTTGTCATTTTCATTAGTCAATATATTTCAGTGCTTGTCTTTCAAGAGTATTTGAATTTCAGCTTACATAGTCGTGACACTCACCTGCATTTCTTTACTGTTACTTGATAGCTTGATTTCATAGGATTTGTACTTCACAATCACATACTCAGGGCAAGCAAAATTATTTGTAACATCGCAATAGTAGTTTTTAACATGGACACTGATATTGTATTTTGGAATGATTTCTCGGACCAACACATAGTCGCAGTTTCCTTGGAAAGCATAATAAGTTCCATCAAAAGTATTGTAATGAGGGTCACCCCAGCCACTGCATCGACCTGTTATTTCAGAAAAAAAGTTAAAGCAAAATTAAATAGAATAAATTGCCAAGGACAATGTTAATTATTTGCTTTGTAGAACCATTATGATTAATATTAATAAAACATCAATTTCCTAGTGCATGGTTTAAACTCACATTGACACTCATACTTAGTGCAGCAGCCATTGTTATAATAAACCTTCTCAGGTTTAAGTCCATTGACACATGTAGGTATGACAGAATCAGCTGGATCACACTGTACAGGGCTTGTGATGACTTTCCCATTTATGCAGTTTTTAGTGGTACATCCTTCATTCCATGACTCTCCATCCTGTTAAAGTGTCAAACAGTACTGATGAACAAAGATTAATACAATGGACTGATCTATTTCAGTTCCATTGTAAATTAGCTGAAATTCATTTTTTGAAAAATGTAAATTGTACTTCAACATTTTTTTTACCTTTCTGTTGACATCAGTACAGTCATTTGGAACAGTTGAAACTGGAACTGTAGTAGTCTGAGGGCAGGGTTTCTGTGTTATTTCACTAACACAATCGGAGTTGCAGTACGCAAAGTAGCACCATCCCGCTTTATCAGTTTTGTTGTAGATCACAGACTCTATAATTAGAATGTGCATTAGTGATATGCTTAACAATTGTTAATAGATTTAACAAACTATCCAATCACAAAACTGTATGAAAAAAAAGAGAAATTGTCATTTGTGTATTACTTACCGGGTGGGAATGTTTGATTTGCATATGTGCAATGACAGCTCGTTGTGATGACAATTTGAGGTGATGTGACCTGTGTCATTTCAGTTGTTGATTCTGTATGCACCGTGAACATTGTTGATGGTTTTTGTGTCACTGGAGGTGTTGTTGTCAAAAGTGATGATGTAACAAATGTTGTAGTTGGTGGTGTTTCTGTTCCTATGGGAGGTGGTGTTTCTGTGGATGGTGTTTCAGCAGTAATAGCAGTGGTAGGAATTTTAGGTAATGTAGGTGTTGGTGGAACGGCAGTTGTAGTAGCTGTTGATGGTGTTTCTGTTCCTATGGGAGGTGGTGTTTCTGTAGATGGTGTTTCAGCAGTAACAGCAGTAGTAATTTCAGGTGATATAGGTGTTGGTGGAGCAGCAGTTGTAGTAACTGTTGATGGTGTTTCTGTTCCTATGGGAGGCGGTGATTCTGTAGATGGTGTTTCAGCAGTAACAGCAGTAGTAATTTCAGGTGATATAGGTGTTGGTGGAGCAGCAGTTGTAGTAGCTGTTGATGGTGTTTCTGTTCCAATGGGAGGTGGTGTTTCTGTGGATGGTGTTTCAGCAGTAACAGCAGTAGTAATTTCAGGTGATATAGGTGTTGGTGGAGCAGCAGTTGTAGTAGCTGTTGATGGTGTTTCTGTTCCTATGGGAGGTGGTGTTTCTGTGGATGGTGTTTCAGCAGTAACAGCAGTAGTAATTTCAGGTGATATAGGTGTTGGTGGAGCAGCAGTTGTAGTAGCTGTTGATGGTGTTTCTGTTCCTATGGGAGGTGGTGTTTCTGTGGATGGTGTTTCAGCAGTAACAGCAGTAGTAATTTCAGGTGATATAGGTGTTGGTGGAGCAGCAGTTGTAGTAGCTGTTGATGGTGTTTCTGTTCCTATGGGAGGTGGTGTTTCTGTAGATGGTGTTTCAGCAGTAACAGCAGTGGTAGGAATTTTAGGTGATGTAGGTGTTGGTGGAACAGCAGTTGTAGTAGCTGTTGATGGTGTTTCTGTTCGTACTGGAGGTGGTGTTTCTGTTCCTATGGGAGGCGGTGATTCTGTAGATGGTGTTTCAGCAGTAACAGCAGTAGTAATTTCAGGTGATATAGGTGTTGGTGGAACAGCAGTTGTAGTAGCTGTTGATGGTGTTTCTGTTCCAATGGGAGGTGGTGTTTCTGTGGATGGTGTTTCAGCAGTAACAGCAGTAGTAATTTCAGGTGATATAGGTGTTGGTGGAACAGCAGTTGTAGTAGCTGTTGATGGTGTTTCTGTTTGTACTGGAGGTGGTGTTTCTGTAGATGGTGTTTCAGCAGTAACAGCAGTAGTAATTACAGGTAATGTAGGTGTTGGTGGAACAGCAGTTGTAGTAGCTGTTGATGGTGTTTCTGTTCGTACTGGAGGTGGTGTTTCTGTTCCTATGGGAGGCGGAGATTCTGTAAATGGTGTTTCAGCAGTAACAGCAGTAGTAATTTCAGGTGATATAGGTGTTGGTGGAACAGCAGTTGTAGCTGTTGATGGTGTTTCTGTTCCTATGGGAGGTGGTGTTTCTGTGGATGGTGTTTCAGCAGTAACAGCAGTAGTAATTTCAGGTGATGTAGGTGTTGGTGGAGCAGCAGTTGTAGTAGCTGTTGATGGTGTTTCTGTTCGTACTGGAGGTGGTGTTTCTGTAGATGGTGTTTCAGCAGTAACAGCAGTAGTAGAAATTTGTGGTGCTGTAGGTGTTGGTGGAACAGCAGTTGTAGTAGCTGTTGATGGTGTTTCTGTTCCTATGGGAGGTGGTGTTTCTGTAGATGGTGTTTCAGCAGTAACAGAAGTAGTAGAAATTTGTGGTGCTGTAGGTGTTGGTGGAACAGCAGTTGTAGTAGCTGTTGATGGTGTTTCTGTTCGTACTGGAGGTGGTGTTTCTGTAGATGGTGTTTCAGCAGTAACAGCAGTAGTAGAAATTTGTGGTGCTGTAGGTGTTGCTGGAACAGCAGTTGTAGTAGCTGTTGATGGTGTTTCTGTTCCTATGGGAGGTGGTGTTTCTGTAGATGGTGTTTCAGCAGTAACAGCAGTAGTAATTACAGGTGAAATAGGTGTTGGTGGAACAGCAGTTGTAGTAGCTGTTGATGGTGTTTCTGTTCCTATGGGAGGTGGTGTTTCTGTTCCTATGGGAGGCGGAGATTCTGTAAATGGTGTTTCAGCAGTAACAGCAGTAGTAGAAATTTGTGGTGCTGTAGGTGTTGGTGGAACAGCAGTTGTAGTAGCTGTTGATGGTGTTTCTGTTCGTACTGGAGGTGGTGTTTCTGTAGATGGTGTTTCAGCAGTAACAGCAGTAGTAGAAATTTGTGGTGCTGTAGGTGTTGGTGGAACAGCAGTTGTAGTAGCTGTTGATGGTGTTTCTGTTCCTATGGGAGGTGGTGTTTCTGTAGATGGTGTTTCAGCAGTAACAGCAGTAGTAATTATAGGTGAAATAGGTGTTGGTGGAACAGCAGTTGTAGTAGCTGTTGATGGCGTTTCTGTTGCTATGGGAGGTGGTGTTTCTGTAGATGGTGTTTCAGCAGTAACAGCAGTAGTAATTACAGGTAATGTAGGTGTTGGTGGAACAGCAGTTGTAGTAGCTGTTGATGGTGTTTCTGTTCGTACTGGAGGTGGTGTTTCTGTAGATGGTGTTTCAGCAGTAACAGCAGTAGTAATTTCAGGTGATGTAGGTATTGGTGGAACAGCAGTTGTAGTAGCTGTTGATGGTGTTTCTGTTCCTATGGGAGGTGGTGTTTCTGTAGATGGTGTTTCAGCAGTAACAGCAGTAGTAGAAATTTGTGGTGCTGTAGGTGTCGGTGGAACAGCAGTTGTAGTAGCTGTTGATGGTGTTTCTGTTCGTACTGGAGGTGGTGTTTCTGTTCCTATGGGAGGTGGTGTTTCTGTAGATGGTGTTTCAGCAGTAACAGCAGTAGTAATTTCAGGTGAAATAGGTGTTGGTGGAACAGCAGTTGTAGTAGCTGTTGATGGGGTTTCTGTTCCTATGGGAGGTGGTGTTTCTGTAGATGGTGTTTCAGCAGTAACAGCAGTAGTAATTACAGGTAATGTAGGTGTTGGTGGAACAGCAGTTGTAGTAGCTGTTGACGGTGTTTCTGTTCCTATGGGAGGTGGTGTTTCTGTAGATGGTGTTTCAGCAGTAACGGCAGTAGTAGAAATTTGTGGTGCTGTAGGTGTTGGTGGAACAGCAGTTGTAGTAGCTGTTGATG
The DNA here is from genome assembly GCA_036281575.1 of Ancherythroculter nigrocauda. NCBI lineage: Eukaryota > Metazoa > Chordata > Actinopteri > Cypriniformes > Xenocyprididae > Ancherythroculter > Ancherythroculter nigrocauda. The sequence continues at coordinate 26,490,799 of VTFQ01000015.1, forward strand.
GTGTTTCTGTTCGTACTGGAGGTGGTGTTTCTGTAGATGGTGTTTCAGCAGTAACAGCAGTAGTAGAAATTTGTGGTGCTGTAGGTGTTGGTGGAACAGCAGTTGTAGTAGCTGTTGATGGTGTTTCTGTTCCTATGGGAGGTGGTGTTTCTGTAGATGGTGTTTCAGCAGTAACAGCAGTAGTAATTACAGGTGAAATAGGTGTTGGTGGAACAGCAGTTGTAGTAGCTGTTGATGGTGTTTCTGTTCCTATGGGAGGTGGTGTTTCTGTAGATGGTGTTTCAGCAGTAACAGCAGTAGTAATTACAGGTAATGTAGGTGTTGGTGGAACAGCAGTTGTAGTAGCTGTTGATGGTGTTTCTGTTCGTACTGGAGGTGGTGTTTCTGTAGATGGTGTTTCAGCAGTAACAGCAGTAGTAATTACAGGCAATGTGGGTGTTGGTGGAACAGCAGTTGTAGTAGCTGTTGATGGTGTTTCTGTTCGTACTGGAGGTGGTGTTTCTGTTCCTATGGGAGGTGGTGTTTCTGTAGATGGTGTTTCAGCAGTAACAGCAGTAGTAATTTCAGGTGATGTAGGTGTTGGTGGAACAGCAGTTGTAGTAGCTGTTGATGGTGTTTCTGTTCCTATGGGAGGTGGTGTTTCTGTAGATGGTGTTTCAGCAGTAACAGCAGTAGTAATTTCAGGTGAAATAGGTGTTGGTGGAACAGCAGTTGTAGTAGCTGTTGATGGTGTTTCTGTTCCTATGGGAGGTGGTGTTTCTGTAGATGGTGTTTCAGCAGTAACAGCAGTAGTAATTTCAGGTGATATAGGTGTTGGTGGAACAGCAGTTGTAGTAGCTGTTGATGGTGTTTCTGTTCGTACTGGAGGTGGTGTTTCTGTTCCTATGGGAGGTGGTGTTTCTGTAGATGGTGTTTCAGCAGTAACAGCAGTAGTAGAAATTTGTGGTGCTGTAGGTGTCGGTGGAACAGCAGTTGTAGTAGCTGTTGATGGTGTTTCTGTTCGTACTGGAGGTGGTGTTTCTGTTCCTATCGGAGGTGGTGTTTCTGTAGATGGTGTTTCAGCAGTAACAGCAGTAGTAATTTCAGGTGAAATAGGTGTTGGTGGAACAGCAGTTGTAGTAGCTGTGGATGGTGTTTCTGTTCCTATGGGAGGTGGTGTTTCTGTAGATGGTGTTTCAGCAGTAACAGCAGTAGTAATTTCAGGTGATATAGGTGTTGGTGGAACAGCAGTTGTAGTAGCTGTTGATGGTGTTTCTGTTCGTACTGGAGGTGGTGTTTCTGTTGCTATGGGAGGTGGTGATTCTGTAGATGGTGTTTCAGCAGTAACAGCAGTAGTAATTACAGGTAATGTAGGTGTTGGTGGAACAGCAGTTGTAGTAGCTGTTGATGGTGTTTCTGTTCGTACTGGAGGTGGTGTTTCTGTTCCTATGGGAGGTGGTGTTTCTGTAGATGGTGTTTCAGCAGTAACAGCAGTAGTAGAAATTTGTGGTGCTGTAGGTGTCGGTGGAACAGCAGTTGTAGTAGCTGTTGATGGTGTTTCTGTTTGTACTGGAGGTGGTGTTTCTGTAGATGGTGTTTCGGCAGTAACAGCAGTAGTAATTTCAGGTGAAATAGGTGTTGGTAGAACGGCAGTTGTAGTAGCTGTTGATGGTGTTTCTGTTCGAATTGAAGGTGGTGTTTCTGTGGATGGTGTTTCAGCAGTAACAGCAGTAGTAATTTCAGGTGAAATAGGTGTCGGTGGAGCAGCAGTTGTAGTAGCTGTTGATGGTGTTTCTGTTCCTATGGGAGGTGGTGTTTCTGTGGATGGTGTTTTAGCAGTAACAGCAGTAGTAGAAATTTCTGGTGATGTAGGTGTTGGTGGAACAGCAGTTGTAGTAGCTGTTGATGGTGTTTCTGTTCCTATGGGAGGTGGTGTTTCTGTGGATGGTGTTTCAGCAGTAACAGCAGTAGTAGAAATTTGTGGTGCTGTAGGTGTCGGTGGAACAGCAGTTGTAGTAACTGTTGATGGTGTTTCTGTTCCTATGGGAGGTGGTGTTTCTGTAGATGGTGTTTCAGCAGTAACAGCAGTAGTAATTTCAGGTGAAATAGGTGTTGGTGGAACGGCAGTTGTAGTAGCTGTTGATGGTGTTTCTGTTCCTATGGGAGGTGGTGTTTCTGTAGATGGTGTTTCAGCAGTAACAGCAGTAGTAATTACAGGCAATGTGGGTGTTGGTGGAACAGCAGTTGTAGTAGCTGTTGATGGTGTTTCTGTTCGTACTGGAGGTGGTGTTTCTGTTCCTATGGGAGGTGGTGTTTCTGTAGATGGTGTTTCAGCAGTAACAGCAGTAGTAATTTCAGGTGATGTAGGTGTTGGTGGAACAGCAGTTGTAGTAGCTGTTGATGGTGTTTCTGTTCCTATGGGAGGTGGTGTTTCTGTAGATGGTGTTTCAGCAGTAACAGCAGTAGTAATTTCAGGTGAAATAGGTGTTGGTGGAACAGCAGTTGTAGTAGCTGTTGATGGTGTTTCTGTTCCTATGGGAGGTGGTGTTTCTGTAGATGGTGTTTCAGCAGTAACAGCAGTAGTAATTTCAGGTGATATAGGTGTTGGTGGAACAGCAGTTGTAGTAGCTGTTGATGGTGTTTCTGTTCGTACTGGAGGTGGTGTTTCTGTTCCTATGGGAGGTGGTGTTTCTGTAGATGGTGTTTCAGCAGTAACAGCAGTAGTAGAAATTTGTGGTGCTGTAGGTGTCGGTGGAACAGCAGTTGTAGTAGCTGTTGATGGTGTTTCTGTTCGTACTGGAGGTGGTGTTTCTGTTCCTATCGGAGGTGGTGTTTCTGTAGATGGTGTTTCAGCAGTAACAGCAGTAGTAATTTCAGGTGAAATAGGTGTTGGTGGAACAGCAGTTGTAGTAGCTGTGGATGGTGTTTCTGTTCCTATGGGAGGTGGTGTTTCTGTAGATGGTGTTTCAGCAGTAACAGCAGTAGTAATTTCAGGTGATATAGGTGTTGGTGGAACAGCAGTTGTAGTAGCTGTTGATGGTGTTTCTGTTCGTACTGGAGGTGGTGTTTCTGTTGCTATGGGAGGTGGTGATTCTGTAGATGGTGTTTCAGCAGTAACAGCAGTAGTAATTACAGGTAATGTAGGTGTTGGTGGAACAGCAGTTGTAGTAGCTGTTGATGGTGTTTCTGTTCGTACTGGAGGTGGTGTTTCTGTTCCTATGGGAGGTGGTGTTTCTGTAGATGGTGTTTCAGCAGTAACAGCAGTAGTAGAAATTTGTGGTGCTGTAGGTGTCGGTGGAACAGCAGTTGTAGTAGCTGTTGATGGTGTTTCTGTTTGTACTGGAGGTGGTGTTTCTGTAGATGGTGTTTCGGCAGTAACAGCAGTAGTAATTTCAGGTGAAATAGGTGTTGGTAGAACGGCAGTTGTAGTAGCTGTTGATGGTGTTTCTGTTCGAATTGAAGGTGGTGTTTCTGTGGATGGTGTTTCAGCAGTAACAGCAGTGGTAGAAATTTCTGGTGATGTAGGTGTTGGTGGAACAGCAGTTGTAGTAGCTGTTGATGGTGTTTCTGTTCCTATGGGAGGTGGTGTTTCTGTGGATGGTGTTTCAGCAGTAACAGCAGTAGTAGAAATTTGTGGTGCTGTAGGTGTCGGTGGAACAGCAGTTGTAGTAACTGTTGATGGTGTTTCTGTTCCTATGGGAGGTGGTGTTTCTGTAGATGGTGTTTCAGCAGTAACAGCAGTAGTAATTTCAGGTGAAATAGGTGTTGGTGGAACGGCAGTTGTAGTAGCTGTTGATGGTGTTTCTGTTCCTATGGGAGGTGGTGTTTCTGTAGATGGTGTTTCAGCAGTAACAGCAGTAGTAATTACAGGTAATGTGGGTGTTGGTGGAACAGCAGTTGTAGTAGCTGTTGATGGTGTTTCTGTTCGTACTGGAGGTGGTGTTTCTGTTCCTATGGGAGGTGGTGTTTCTGTAGATGGTGTTTCAGCAGTAACAGCAGTAGTAATTACAGGCAATGTGGGTGTTGGTGGAACAGCAGTTGTAGTAGCTGTTGATGGTGTTTCTGTTCGTACTGGAGGTGGTGTTTCTGTTCCTATGGGAGGTGGTGTTTCTGTAGATGGTGTTTCAGCAGTAACAGCAGTAGTAATTTCAGGTGATGTAGGTGTTGGTGGAACAGCAGTTGTAGTAGCTGTTGATGGTGTTTCTGTTCCTATGGGAGGTGGTGTTTCTGTAGATGGTGTTTCAGCAGTAACAGCAGTAGTAATTTCAGGTGAAATAGGTGTTGGTGGAACAGCAGTTGTAGTAGCTGTTGATGGTGTTTCTGTTCCTATGGGAGGTGGTGTTTCTGTAGATGGTGTTTCAGCAGTAACAGCAGTAGTAATTTCAGGTGATATAGGTGTTGGTGGAACAGCAGTTGTAGTAGCTGTTGATGGTGTTTCTGTTCGTACTGGAGGTGGTGTTTCTGTTCCTATGGGAGGTGGTGTTTCTGTAGATGGTGTTTCAGCAGTAACAGCAGTAGTAATTTCAGGTGATGTAGGTGTTGGTGGAACAGCAGTTGTAGTAGCTGTTGATGGTGTTTCTGTTCCTATGGGAGGTGGTGTTTCTGTAGATGGTGTTTCAGCAGTAACAGCAGTAGTAATTTCAGGTGAAATAGGTGTTGGTGGAACAGCAGTTGTAGTAGCTGTTGATGGTGTTTCTGTTCCTATGGGAGGTGGTGTTTCTGTAGATGGTGTTTCAGCAGTAACAGCAGTAGTAATTTCAGGTGATATAGGTGTTGGTGGAACAGCAGTTGTAGTAGCTGTTGATGGTGTTTCTGTTCGTACTGGAGGTGGTGTTTCTGTTCCTATGGGAGGTGGTGTTTCTGTAGATGGTGTTTCAGCAGTAACAGCAGTAGTAGAAATTTGTGGTGCTGTAGGTGTCGGTGGAACAGCAGTTGTAGTAGCTGTTGATGGTGTTTCTGTTCGTACTGGAGGTGGTGTTTCTGTTCCTATCGGAGGTGGTGTTTCTGTAGATGGTGTTTCAGCAGTAACAGCAGTAGTAATTTCAGGTGAAATAGGTGTTGGTGGAACAGCAGTTGTAGTAGCTGTGGATGGTGTTTCTGTTCCTATGGGAGGTGGTGTTTCTGTAGATGGTGTTTCAGCAGTAACAGCAGTAGTAATTTCAGGTGATATAGGTGTTGGTGGAACAGCAGTTGTAGTAGCTGTTGATGGTGTTTCTGTTCGTACTGGAGGTGGTGTTTCTGTTGCTATGGGAGGTGGTGATTCTGTAGATGGTGTTTCAGCAGTAACAGCAGTAGTAATTACAGGTAATGTAGGTGTTGGTGGAACAGCAGTTGTAGTAGCTGTTGATGGTGTTTCTGTTCGTACTGGAGGTGGTGTTTCTGTTCCTATGGGAGGTGGTGTTTCTGTAGATGGTGTTTCAGCAGTAACAGCAGTAGTAGAAATTTGTGGTGCTGTAGGTGTCGGTGGAACAGCAGTTGTAGTAGCTGTTGATGGTGTTTCTGTTTGTACTGGAAGTGGTGTTTCTGTAGATGGTGTTTCAGCAGTAACAGCAGTAGTAGAAATTTGTGGTGCTGTAGGTGTTGGTGGAACAGCAGTTGTAGTAGCTGTTGATGGTGTTTCTGTTTGTACTGGAGGTGGTGTTTCTGTAGATGGTGTTTCAGCAGTAACAGCAGTAGTAATTACAGGTAATGTAGGTGTTGGTGGAACAGCAGTTGTAGTAGCTGTTGATGGTGTTTCTGTTCGAATTGGAGGTGGTGTTTCTGTAGATGGTGTTTCAGCAGTAACAGCAGTAGTAATTTCAGGTGATATAGGTGTCGGTGGAGCAGCAGTTGTAGTAGCTGTTGATGGTGTTTCTGTTCCTATGGGAGGTGGTGTTTCTGTAGATGGTGTTTCAGCAGTAACAGCAGTGGTAGAAATTTCTGGTGATGTAGGTGTTGGTGGAACAGCAGTTGTAGTAGCTGTTGATGGTGTTTCTGTTCGTACTGGAGGTGGTGTTTCTGTTCCTATGGGAGGTGGTGTTTCTGTAGATGGTGTTTCAGCAGTAACAGCAGTAGTAGAAATTTGTGGTGCTGTAGGTGTCGGTGGAACAGCAGTTGTAGTAGCTGTTGATGGTGTTTCTGTTTGTACTGGAGGTGGTGTTTCTGTAGATGGTGTTTCAGCAGTAACAGCAGTAGTAATTTCAGGTGAAATAGGTGTTGGTGGAACAGCAGTTGTAGTAGCTGTTGATGGTGTTTCTGTTCGAATTGGAGGTGGTGTTTCTGTAGATGGTGTTTCAGCAGTAACAGCAGTAGTAATTTCAGGTGATATAGGTGTCGGTGGAGCAGCAGTTGTAGTAGCTGTTGATGGTGTTTCTGTTCCTATGGGAGGTGGTGTTTCTGTAGATGGTGTTTCAGCAGTAACAGCAGTAGTAGAAATTTCTGGTGATGTAGGTGTTGGTAGAACAGCAGTTGTAGTAGCTGTTGATGGTGTTTCTGTTCGTACTGGAGGTGGTGTTTCTGTTCCTATGGGAGGTGGTGTTTCTGTAGATGGTGTTTCGGCAGTAACAGCAGTAGTAATTACAGGTAATGTAGGTGTTGGTGGAACAGCAGTTGTAGTAGCTGTTGATGGTGTTTCTGTTCGTACTGGAGGTGGTGTTTCTGTTCCTATGGGAGGTGGTGTTTCTGTAGATGGTGTTTCGGCAGTAACAGCAGTAGTAATTTCAGGTGAAATAGGTGTTGGTGGAATGGAAGTTGTAGTAGCTGTTGATGGTGTTTCTGTTCGAATTGGAGGTGGTGTTTCTGTGGATGGTGTTTCAGCAGTAACAGCAGTGGTAGAAATTTCTGGTGATGTAGGTGTTGGTGGAACAGCAGTTGTAGTAGCTGTTGATGGTGTTTCTGTTCGTACTGGAGGTGGTGTTTCTGTTCCTATGGGAGGTGGTGTTTCTGTGGATGGTGTTTCAGCAGTAACAGCAGTAGTAGAAATTTGTGGTGCTGTAGGTGTCGGTGGAACAGCAGTTGTCGTAGCTGTTGATGGTGTTTCTGTTTGTACTGGAGGTGGTGTTTCTGTAGATGGTGTTTCAGCAGTAACAGCAGTAGTAATTACAGGTAATGTAGGTGTTGGTGGAACAGCAGTTGTAGTAGCTGTTGATGGTGTTTCTGTTCGTACTGGAGGTGGTGTTTCTGTAGATGGTGTTTCAGCAGTAACAGCAGTAGTAATTACAGGTAATGTAGGTGTTGGTGGAACAGCAGTTGTAGTAGCTGTTGATGGCGTTTCTGTTCCTATGGGAGGTGGTGTTTCTGTAGATGGTGTTTCAGCAGTAACAGCAGTAGTAATTTCAGGTGAAATAGGTGTTGGTGGAACGGCAGTTGTAGTAGCTGTTGATGGTGTTTCTGTTCGTACTGGAGGTGGTGTTTCTGTTCCTATGGGAGGTGGTGTTTCTGTAGATGGTGTTTCAGCAGTAACAGCAGTAGTAATTTCAGGTGAAATAGGTGTTGGTGGAACGGCAGTTGTAGTAGCTGTTGATGGTGTTTCTGTTTGAATTGGAGGTGGTGTTTCTGTAGATGGTGTTTCAGCAGTAACAGCAGTAGTAATTTCAGGTGATATAGGTGTCGGTGGAGCAGCAGTTGTAGTAGCTGTTGATGGTGTTTCTGTTCCTGTGGGAGGTGGTGTTTCTGTGGATGGTGTTTCAGCAGTAACAGCAGTAGTAGAAATTTCTGGTGATGTAGGTGTTGGTGGAACAGCAGTTGTAGTAGCTGTTGATGGTGTTTCTGTTCGTACTGGAGGTGGTGTTTCTGTTCCTATGGGAGGTGGTGTTTCTGTGGATGGTGTTTCAGCAGTAACAGCAATAGTAGAAATTTGTGGTGCTGTAGGTGTCGGTGGAATAGCAGTTGTAGTAGCTGTTGATGGTGTTTCTGTTCGTACTGGAGGTGGTGTTTCTGTAGATGGTGTTTCAGCGGTAACAGCAGTAGTAATTACAGGTAATGTAGGTGTTGGTGGAACAGCAGTTGTAGTAGCTATTGATGGTGTTTCTGTTCCTATGGGAGGCGGTGATTCTGTAGATGGTGTTTCAGCAGTAACAGCAGTAGTAATTTCAGGTGATACAGGTGTTGGTGGAACAGCAGTTGTAGTACCTGTTGATGGTGTTTCTGTTCCTATGGGAGGTGGTGATTCTGTGGATGGTGTTTCAACAGTAACAGCAGTGGTAGAAATTTGTGGTGCTGTAGGTGTCGGTGGAACAGCAGTTGTAGTAGCTGTTGATGGTGTTTCTGTTTGTACTGGAGGTGGTGTTTCTGTAGATGGTGTTTCAGCAGTAACAGCAGTAGTAATTACAGGTAATGTAGGTGTTGGTGGAACAGCAGTTGTAGTAGCTGTTGATGGTGTTTCTGTTCGAATTGGAGGTGGTGTTTCTGTAGATGGTGTTTCAGCAGTAACAGCAGTAGTAATTTCAGGTGATATAGGTGTCGGTGGAGCAGCAGTTGTAGTAGCTGTTGATGGTGTTTCTGTTCCTATGGGAGGTGGTGTTTCTGTGGATGATGTTTCAGCAGTAACAGCAGTAGTAGAAATTTGTGGTGCTGTAGGTGTCGGTGGAACAGCAGTTGTAGCTGTTGACGGTGTCTCTGGTACTGTTGGTGGTGGTTTTTCTGTCAATGGTGTTGCAGCAGTAACAGTACTAGTAATTTCAGGTGATATAGGTGTCGTTGGAACAACAGTTGTAGTAGCTGTTGATGGCGTTTCTGTTCGTATTGGAGGCGGTGTTTGGGTCAGTGGTGTTGCAGCAGTAACAGCAGAAGTAAAAGTTTCTGGTGATGTAGATGTCAATATAGAAACAGTTGAAGTAGCTGTTGAAGGCATTTCTGGTGTCGTTAGTGTTACTGTAGTAGGTGTAGAAGTAGAAGTCTTGGTAATCGTTATTGTAATTGTTGTTTTAGTAGTTTGTGGTGGAGTTGTGAAAGTGAATGGTGTAGTTGTTGTCATGCATTTTGTAATAGTTCTTATTATTGTGCCATTGGATCCACATACAGCAGTAAAACATGTTCCATTCCCATCTGTGGTATCGTACACCACTTCTCCAGTATTATATATCTTCCCATCATAGGTACACAGAGAAACACATTCTGCCTCTGTAACACATTTCCTGGTGTCCTCCCTCAAAAATGGCCTGTCTGAAGGGCACTGAGGAAAACACCCTAAGAGAATAATAAAAGGACAGATGGAATAAACAAGACACACGCATTTCTATTGACTCAATGTTTCTTGACTTTAGGAAAAAAATAATTCATATTAATAAAAAATATATTAATTCACTCATAATTTTACAGTTACTCTGCAGTTTGGGCTACATTTACCCCAAGTTTTAATTTAGTCAATTCTGCACAAAAGCCTGTTTTCAAAGGTTTAAAGATTAATTCATACCTTCTAGGAGAGGAATTTGATTAGAGCAGGTTCCTGATGGGTTTCTGCAAGTTTTCATGCAGGTCGATCCACAGGTTTTATAGTGCCACTCACATTCAGTTGGAGGGTTGTTGTAGTACTCACAGAATAATGCTGCAAGAACAACCAATTCAGTCAGCAGTATGACAATGTTTATAGGAGATAAAATAATAGAAGGTGATTTTGGGTAGGCCCAGGCAAAATCTGAGGTTGCACATTTTGTGTGGATTTCTTCTGAATCCAATGAATACAATTTATAACAGTATTGGGACTTACGGCAAATGCTTGGGCTCCGCCATGCTACACAAGCCCCTTTTTTACGGCATTCAGCAGCATAAGCTGCCACTGCAGTACAGAAACAATCACAGTCACCTCCACTGTCACATGCACAGGTGTCCCTTACACAGGCATCATAGTATGGACCAGAATCCACCTAGAGACAGAAAAGTCAGTACAACTTTTTTGGTAAGCAGTTTTATGTGCTATTATTTCAGGCATAGAATTTTCTGAATTCACAAAGTTTATAATTTTACATACCCGTGAATGGCACTCTGTAAAGACTGGGCTTGTGATGATGCTGCATTGTTTGATAGCCCAGGCACTCCGATGTGGATTTTTTTCACATGGGTTAATCAAGTTGCTCATTTCTGGGCAGCTGGGATTGACCTTCCAACTATTCCCAAATGCCACTGCATCAGTGACCTCTTCTCCATCATGCTTTACAAAGTCATTGTTCGCATTACCATCAAAGTTTCCACACAGTCCACACACCTTGCCCTGTCATAGAGATCACATCTAAGGTAAGTGGATGAACAGGGAAGTGTAAAGGATGATAATGTGTTTGTGTAATTAGGGGTAATGCCTACCTTAAATTTAGGATGGAGTTGTAGCATCAGACTCGTTTTATTGTCCCAAATTAAGTTCAAAAGTCCTTTGACCTCTATGACATTGTATATCCCAGCAGTGTGGATTTGATATTGGTAATCAGTGCCATTGTTTTCAACAACTTTGATCCCAGTCTCCTCAGATAAAATCATCTTGTATTTCTGCAAGATTTGAATAGTCAGTGTGTGTAATAAAAGTTATCCATAAACAGCATAAATAATTAGAATTGTCTTATAATGTTATGATGAAGTCAATAACAAAAATGAAACTACATATTCTACCTATTCATCCTCTTTTTCATATACAATGTCTGCACAATTGTACATTTTAAAATACTATTATACTCAATCTGATTTTGAGCTATTAAATAACCTCACCCCAAAGAAAAGATTGATAGACTTGGAGCAAATGGTGCTGCTGCTGCCACAGGGAATGTTCTCAGTGACCAGGCGCAAAGAATATGGACTCTGGTCTTTATTGCAGTAATCCTAGAGGGGTTGTACAAATGAATCGTGTGTTAGGTCAGAATTGGACTTTTTTTTCTTCTTAAATTAGCCAAGAACCCAAATTGATGGAAAACATACATGGGCTAAGATGTGTTCACAGTCTCCGTGGAAAGAATATTTCTTGCCATCAAAAGTCATGAAATGACCGTCACCAAAAATGGTGCAGGTGCCATAACACTCTTTATCTGTACAAGTCCACATCCCATTTGTGCATGTGCTGAAATATAAGACAGAAATTCACAGATTAACTCTTTAATGCACTGTGGTCACCACCTATTTTCTTTCTTCTCTCTCACTTTGGGTGAGAATTAAATGTAGTAATGGTGTAATGTTTTGATAATTGCTTATTGTTTTGGGCAGAGAAAAAATAAGTGCTCACGTAGTGATGGTAAAGTTGTAATTTCTCTACCTCTGCTATCAATGCTGACTCACCAGGTGTTACAGTCCTCTTGAACTTGCTGTCCAGGTGAATAGGTGACTCCATTATGGACACAGGGGCAGTCTTTACTCTCCACACACCCACCTTTCCCATCAGCCAGAAGGTCATCTGGACACATACACCCTGATACACATCCAGTGCTCACCTGCATCCAAAACAAATCAAGAAGGTCCAGCAATGTTAATCCTCCTTTTCTTCATAGCTCTGCTTTTACAAAATCTATTTGTGACAACCAAAACATTATGGAAACTTTTGAAAGATGTTATGCTTTCACCATCCAAACTCACGCAATTGTTTTGGTCTTGGTTCTGACATGTCCTTTGACATTCTGTCCCTTTTTTTCCAGGTTCATAATTTGAGCATTTGAAGAAGACCATTGGAGCCACACAGTCTACAAACACAACAGGCACATGGATGGGAAACTTGCACAATTCATTCTAGTGATAACTCAAATTAGAATCTGACTAATGGAATTGCAGAATTAAGTTGCGAATTACCTTCTGGACTGGAGCAGTGCAATTTGCCAAGTTTACAGGTGCTGCAATATGACAGAATTGTACAAATCAGTAATTACTAATGGTCTTCAAGAGTTATCATTGGTATTCTGTCAACAAAGCATTGGGTGTGTAATGAGGAACTCATATACCATGCTACACCATCTATGTAGGATACTCCCGATGGCTCTATGACGGTGTCGTCTTTGTAACAAGGACACTGGTGAGCAGGTACACAGGTGCCGGCTTCATTAAGATATGTTCCCTCAGAACACACACAGCCGTCTACAGGTGTGAAGGACCCTTGACAAGTGTTATCTTGTTCACTGAGAGAGCGGCAGGTGCTGCGACAGCTGGTCACGCTGTAGGAGTACTTCATGTTTTCTGAACACTCAGATACTGAGCAGAGATAAACACAATTTTATTATGATTCATTGTTTCATTTAATTCCAAATCAACAGAATGTGATTCAACTACATGAATTATATAGAATTGTACAAACAAAATGTTCTCACCACAGGGGTCTGAATCCATCCAGCCCTGGAGAATGACTCCTTTGGCAGCACATGCGTGGGCATAGGTGGACACGGCCGCACACATACACTTCCTAATATCTGTACACTTGCATGTGTCATAGACGCACCACTGCAAAGGAATAAAACAAGATGCAATTATATGGCATTCTTACATACAGTTAATTTCAAAAGTGTTTTGTGCAAAAACACTCACTTGGAAGTAAATCTCAGGACATATTTCTGAATGACATGGGGCGAAGGTGCCATTTGGGTTTGTGAGGCGGGAACACCAGTCTTTAGCAAGTTTCTCTGAATGGAAAGAACATCAATTATTGCATATATTATTTTTTCTTCATTATTTTTGTATTGTTTTTTTCTTAATGTTTGTAGTGCTATGTATACCTGTGTCCACACTCATGCTGCAGGGGTTGTCAAATGTGTTTTCAAGATCTGGACAGCTGTATGGGTTTTTCTTCCAAAAGTTGACAAAAGTTATTGGTGTGCCCTCTATGATGCCTGATTCTGTTTTAAAGTCATCTGTTTGGACATCATTATAGTTTCCACACAGACCTGCAATGTGTAAGCAATGTGTACAATTAAAAATAGTGAGTGATTTATACAATGCCTGATCATTTTCACTCCATTTTTACCTTCGGTAACAAAAATTGATTCTGATCACATTTTTTTTTGACAACTTACCACTCATTTTCCCTTTCTCTTCAGTGCTGGCTACAATATACAACTGCATGACTGGAGCCAACTGGATCTCTAGACGAAGACTCTTCATATCAGTAATAATGTAGGAGGATGAGGGCTGGAAGATGCTCACAAGACCTGGGACAACGAAATGGGTGGTTAGGATACAAAACAACTAGTCAACAATGACTTTTGTTAATGCTAACATACAGGATATCTGCATTTTAAAAAATAGATGCTTGAAATGCATTTAATTATGTTTAATTTTATGTTGAATATGCTTATAATAGAACAATTCCCCATTTTGGACAACCTACCTATGGTAGTTGGAAGCTTTAATGGGCTGTTTCCATTCAGTGTCACAACTCCACTGGAGGAAAACCTAATCTGTTTTATACATAAAACAACAAAAAGAAAACAATATGATGTTTTGTAATTGCATCTTGGATGATTTTACAGATTTTTTTAGTATAAAAGCAGTGAAGTATGCAGTATGTTCTGTTCACTATGCTGAAAGCAAGTGTGCCATTCTGAACACAGCCACAATTAACTTGTGCCGTTCTCCCAGAAAAAAAGCATTTTCGCATATTAAATTAAGAAAACATGCAACATTCATTAAAAATAGGACAGTTAAACCCAGTACTTACAGTGGTCCCCGAGAGGACAAGGGTAACGGAATTTAGACATGTGTCTGTTCGGGCCGGATCACACTTTGCCAGTTTTCCCACAACAGCAATATCACTGTCATTAGAGTGCTGGGATAAAAAAAAGTAAAAGTGAAGACTTTATCTCGACCCTGACAGAAAACATCTATGGGTCATCTGCTATCCTGACAGACCTTAGTGAGGATGTAGTCACAGTTGCCACTAAAGGTGAAGCTCTTTCCATCATAAGTGGTGACGTGAGACCCTCCCACAACAGAGCAGATTCCGGGACATTCCAGGTATGTACAGTTCCAGTGTCCCGCGGCACACATACTGACACAGAATTACATCAGTGTTAGCATGGGGAAATGTATAAAGCTGACTCTAAAATATTAAAATTTAAATGTTACCATTTTTTACAAGCTTGTTTGTAAGACTCTCCCGATTGATATACCGCGCCATCGTGAACACATGGGCACTCGTTCACAGGAACACAGCCACTCTCACCAATGTCGTCTTCCACGGTGCCTTTATAAAAAGAAGGCATGATACCATTTATTATGAGGAAGAAAAAAAAAACAGTGTCACAAGCACATCTCTGTGTGAAATTACCTTCAGGGCAGAAACAGCCGTCCACACAGTGTTCTTTACACATTAGACTTGCGTCTGGATCTGAGCAGGTGTTCTTGCACGGACCACCACACTCCAGGTATTGCATGTTTAGAGGACATGACTTTGCTGCTCCACAGAATAAGACATTTAGTATATCGAACACATGTATACGTGTATGTATATTGATTTTTATTCCACAAGCATATAACTAATCATACCCATACATTTTGAAAATTAATGCTCTAATGTTCAGTTCAATTCTGAGCTGTAAGTGGTGTGGTGGTAATGGCATTTTATTCCCACTGATTTCTATTCATCTTCCAGAAATGATACTCACGACAGAGCTGCTCTGTCCTCCATGTTCCTGGTTTTCCTCCAGCATGTGTGCACTGTCGTGAAATCTCCGTGAGCGTGTTGCAGAGACAATCGTAATTGCCGTAACATTGACACAGATCCTCTACACAGGCTGTTTCAAATGAACTCATATCCATCACATTGAAACAGTCACTAAACCCTGGACTGCTGAGATACTGCTGGCAAACGCTTGCATGCTAAAAGGAAATAAGTTATTGAAAGTAATGTTTCAATTGGCAGATGAGGTAAAACAATATATATCAGCCCAAAATCTGGTCAAATGATTATAAAACTCATGATTTATTTCTCATACCTGGTCACATTGATCCCCGGGTGGAAGTATAACATCCTCGCAGGATTCAGTTGGTGTGGACACCTTCCATCTGGCCGGACCTGAGGGGGATTTGGCTGGTTACATGTCATACTAATACTATGTATATATGGCTGTCAGGTGTTTGGATTCAAAAGCAAACTAGGTCAGTTGATCAAAACATCAGGTTTACCGTTTTCAGAAATATCGTCATCCTTGTTGCCGTTGAAGTTTCCACAGAGTCCACAGGTTTGACCTTGGTACTTCTCTGCAAGTTCAATCTAGGGAACATCATTTAATAAGGTAATGTCAGTGATACAAATACAGTTTATTTTCTCAGAATTAGTCTGTCATGATGTTTATTTATGGCAGTACAAGCACACTTAATAAAATCAACATTGAGCTGTCAGATACACACACAAAACCTGTTGGTTCACTGTGGCTTAATTAGATGATTAATATTTGCTTTATGATAAGTAGAACTGATATCCTGTTCGATGTTTAATTTTCCAAGTCTTACTTGTTGTGTGCAAACAAATATAATGTCTTAAAGGGTGTGTGATTTCATTATAGGGTTCATCATGACTAATTCTGAAGAAGAACCTGCACGGAAACTCTCGTACACTTGGTCAGGTTTGCTTTGTTTTTCTTTACTGCTATCAACAGATTTCATCAAATCAGTTTTACGGTTTTCATTGGAACTCATTATCTCACAGATTCAATCACACATATTATAGTAACAGTATTTACGCAGCAAATCATACCAATATAGAGTTGTCTTCTTCCCAAAAGACAGTCAATCCATATTTGGAGATCTTAATACTTGTTTGGCTTCCTTCGATTTTAATTCCATTCTGATTGATTGGAATAGACACCCTGTAAGAAAAAAAGTTAAGAACACATTTGTATATAACTTTATATAATTGATTTTAGGTGCTGTCTGGACATCATTTTTAATCAGCACTAATATTCAGTGTTGTCTCTTAATTAAAACGAGTTTACAAAAGCTGCACATTGCAGCAGTTACTCATGTAAAACTAAGTATATATCAACTCACGCTTGATCGTCCATCGTGATGTCGCCATTGGTGAGTTTGATGACTGCCCCCTCCAGCTTTATTGTGACTGTGCTAAAAGTGATTGAGTTATTTACAATCTCTCTTTGCATTTGGATGTTAAAATCAGAAGTCGTGGTGTCACACATCACCGCCAGAACATAGTTGCACGTGTCTGGCACTTGAAAGAAATGACCATCAAATGTCTTGAAGTGGAAATTTCCCCATGTGCTGCAGATCGTGGAATGGTGATCAGGATTCGGTTCAGCTGAACCAAGAGATAAAGTTTATAAATATAAAAATCTGTACTTTTAGTGTGCAAAAATACACAATTTAGTTTTCTAAAGTGTATAAACTGATGCTGCACATGTACGTAAATTAAATTGTTTTTAAATACCTTTTGTTACCATCACAGTCGTCATAGTGGTGAACACTATATATAAAAGACAAAAAGGAAAAGTGTTTTCATATTTTATTAAAATTTATTCTCATACATGTTTCAAATGCCTTATTATGGAGGGAATTGTTACACTTAAGAAATATTTGGTAACACTTTATTTTACAGTGTCATTGTTACATATGTTACATGCAGTTACTATAGTAATAACTATAAATTATGCATAATTAACCCTAAATCAAACCAACCCTAATCATAAACCTATAGTAAGTACATGTAGTTACTTAATATTACTCGGTACTTAAATGTATAATTACAGTGTAACAAAGACTCTGTAAAATGAATGTGTCCGTGTTACAGTGTAATTACACATTTATGTACTGCCTGATAATTATTAGTAACTACATGTACTGTTACTATAGGGTTAGGATTAGGGTTAGATGCATGTAATAATGCATCATTTATAGTTATTACTACAGTAACTACATGTAACGTTTAACAAGGACACTAAAATAGTGTTACCAATATATTTACCCACTCAAAAAAGAGTAAACCTCAAAGTACTAATGTGTTTGATGTATGAATATTTCTGAACATGTACTTTGTATGTCCTGAATAATGTGTGTTTATAGTAAGTTAAAGTGGTATATTCATCATAATTATTACTTTATTCATAATTAGATAGAATGTGAATTACATGTTTAAAAGACTGAAATTTTCAATTTTCTATTGCATAACTAGTGTTACAATTGTCACTGACCTTGCAACCTTGGTAAAAATCTTGAAAGGTTATGATTTATTATCATTCATATTAAATTTAGTTTTTTTATGTCAAATGTTATATTTTTGTCATTCAGAGAAAAATACGGTAACACTTTATTTTACAGTGTCATTGTTACATGTTACATTACTATAGTAATAACTATAAATTATGCACAATTACATGCAACTAACCCTAAACCAAAGCAAACCCTAAACCTATAGTAAGTACATGTAGTTACTTAATATTAGTACTTAAATGTATAATTACAGCATAATAAAGACACCGTAAAACAATGTGTAATACATATTAGTTTGTATTTTTATTACTTCACTATTTTTCTAACTTATTTTTTATTGATGACAAATTTAAACCTAAATACTTTGATACATCATTTTGTTAAATATATTTGTATTTACTTCTCAAAGTTTTAAGGCTTACTTGTTGTGGACCGTGAGATCTATTAATGAATTTGAGACATTTCAAAACTTTGCAATCAATATGTCTCATATAATGCATACATGTAAACACAATTCAATATTTACCTGGTGTTGTTGCTGGCGACCAGGTAAAGTCCATAGGATCCTTCATGCTGTCCCCATAATCTAGCATGAAGTCTATAAGCATAGAAAGGCAAATGTTTATACAATATTTTGAATGTTATTTTTAAGAATTTTTTCAGTTGTAGTATGCTTACCTGATTGTACGGACTGCAGCCCGACCATTACGATGACCCATCTCAACATCCACATCTGAGACATCCTCACAGTCCCCATGGAGACAACGTCCATCCTCAAGAGCTAATGTGAGCTGTCTGTCAGAACTTGTCCTTTTATAATGGCCATTAGTTTGCTTTGGAGGGATGTAGTTTGTGATCAGAGGGTGGGCCCATGGCTTGAATTTGGCCTTGGGCTTGGTAGAAACTTGAAACAAATAAATATTTAATGTCTTCTTTGGTGTTTGAGATTAAACAAACTGTATCTGAATTATGAGAACATTCAGTCACACAATGATTCATTTTTCGCTTGTTTGAATTGGGCTGTACAAGGATGTGACTCTTGACTCACAATATGAAATATATTTCATTTAGCTATTTAATTGATTTAAGTGTCTAAGAAAAATTTGCTAGTGCACTGTTTTTACTATTTTTGGTCAAATTCAGTCTTTCTGCTGTTCTAATAACAGAATAGCTGTAACCCTTTACAATAAGGATTCATTTGTTAACATTAGTGAGCTACATTAGTTAACCTGAACTTGTTAGTTCATTTATTAGAAAAAAATAATGAGAACAAAGGTAAATAAAGCTGCAAGAAATAAGTATAGGGCCAAGCACACCACAGTCTTAAATGACAAACATTTTATTGAATAAAGCATACCTAATAAAGATTTTTGGCAAGTGTGACTAAAAGCCATAAGCATAATTACTTATAACATCATATAATTGTTAAAGGATTAGTTCACTTCAGAATGAAA
Organism: Ancherythroculter nigrocauda; assembly: GCA_036281575.1. Classification (NCBI taxonomy): domain Eukaryota; kingdom Metazoa; phylum Chordata; class Actinopteri; order Cypriniformes; family Xenocyprididae; genus Ancherythroculter; species Ancherythroculter nigrocauda. The sequence continues at coordinate 26,509,326 of VTFQ01000015.1, forward strand.
ATTTCCTGATAATTTACTCACCCCCATGTCATCCAAGATGTTAATGTCTCTCTTTTTTTCTCCATATAGTGGGCTTCAACAGGGTTCAACGAATTGAAGGTCCAAATTTCAGTTTAAATGCAGCTTCAAAGGGCTCTATATGATCCCAGATGAGGAATAAGGGTCTTATCTAGCGAAACGATTGGTCATTTTCAAAAAAAAAAAAAAAAAAAATTATATACTTTTTAACCATAAATGCTCATCTTGCACTGCTCAGTGATGCACCACCCATTACATTGTCACTACGAAAAGTCACACAGGCAGAAGTACTGCAGTAGGACGAAAAACTCCATCTCAAAATCATCCAAAATCATTGTTTTACCTTTTTTTTTTTTTTTTTTGTAAAGGCCATTTGGCTTAGTCTTTGCACGTTTGCTTTGTAAACACTTGCTCGGTACTTTCGCTTACATCACGTGTAACCTTTCCAACATGATTACGTAATGCGTGGCGCATCACAGAGCTAGTGCAAGATGAGCCTTTGAGGTTAAAATGTATATAAACGTATATTTTAATTTTTTTTTAAAGAAAATTACTGTTTGTTTTGCTAGATAAGACCCTTATTCCTCGGCTGGGATCATGTAGAGCCTTTTGAAGCTGCACTGAAACTGCAATTTGGACCTTTAACCTGTTGGTTCCCGTTGAAGTCCACTATATGGAGAATAATCCTGGAATGTTTTCCTCAAAGACCTTAATTTCTTTTCGACTGAAGAAAGAAACATCTTGGATGAAATGGGGGTGAGTAAATTATCAGGAAATTTGAATTCTGAAGTGATCTAATCCTTTAATAACATTTGATCAATTAGTTGTGCTGTCATCAAATTAATATAGTCGTCAAGGCATTCGTTACCATAACAAATCAAACTGTTGCCTTAAAACATTTTTAAATTTATTGACTCTGCATGACTCTGAAGAAAGTAAGGAGCCCAGGCTCACAACAATTTAACAAATTAAGGAAAATGTATATTTTTTATAAATTTTGTTCCAATATTTTTTAACCTCTAGGTGGCACTGTGCCCCATTTTTCTCAGGTACGTTTGGGGCATGATTCAGATGATATACCACACATTGTATATTCATCCCAATGCCCCAAAGCGTTGGTAAAATACAACGTTTTTTCATGGCAAAACTCAAAAGCAATATGGCTGACTCAGGAACACTGGGTATGACCAAACTAGTCATTCTGAGCTTCCGTGCTAACAAATTTTCCTGCCATCAGACCAATTCAGGCTTGAAGTGCCACCTTCATGTTTTGTTTAATTGTGATTATTTTGATTAATTAATCAGCTAAAATGTAATGAATTAGATTTAAAATTTTAATCAACTGACAGTCAAACAATTCTTACGTCTTAAATCAATACTATGACAGTCCAAAGGCATATAGGAACAGTACTTGATTCAATAGCCTTTCATCAGAGTTGTGTACTCAGAGCTTCATCTCGGCCTGTTTGACATGTTTTAGGGTTGATCCTTTGAAATCTCTAATGACTTAAGATCTTTCTGGATGCAACAGCAAACATATGGGAAGCATCTGAATGTGTAAACATTTGTCTTTTCTGTTTTCACTGTTTGCTTCACGTCAGAGTACTGCTCGTATTGAAAGATGGCTTTGATCTCGCTATATTAAAGTAAGTTAATAGCTTTGTTAAATTATTAAAAGGTTCCTTAAACAACAGATGTGCACTTTAATATAATGGGTATGTGTTGGTATTACATATCTGAAAAATTGAATTTGATATGTATTTAGCATAAAATGTTTAATCATGGATGGGTGTGCTAATATATGTTTAGGTCTAGTTTCAGTTCTGTCTTTTAAAATGTAAACGTTAAAGTAAAAGGATGAATGCCAGGCATGTTCAAAGATGTCTTGTATAGGCTTAGTATTGTATACAGTCTAAATTCACTTCAGTTTTGAGTGTGTTGCATAGAGGTTTGATGGTAATTTGTTAATGTTAGTTAATGCAGAGGTGTTGAATATGTTTTTATTTAATATCTGAATATCTTATTGTGTTTGATTAGGGTTAGAACTGAACTTTGCAGGAAGGAAGATCTCCAGGAACAGGATTCGGCATCTATAGTTATTGCATTAGGTATCATGTACTAAAAAATAGAGTTGTTTGCAGCATTTATTCACCAAGGTTAATGTTAATTTATAAATATATTAATGTTCATTGCTTATTTATTTTCTTAAAAATTGGTTTAAAATTAGAAGTAGCATTAGTTAATGCATTAAACTAACAAGAAACAACACATTTGTTACAGTATTTATTAATCTTTTTTAATGTTCGACAGCTGTAATTATTTGTTAGTTCATGTTAGCTCAGGTCTGTTAAATAATATTAACAGATACAACTTTTGAATTTAATAATGTACTAGTAAATGTTGAAATTATTTTATTAATAAATTCATAAAATCAATTAAATTAAACGATATTTAAATTTTAAAAATGTAGAAATTAAGGTCACACTTTAGGGTCCAATTCTCACTATTAACTAACTATTGACTACAACTTTTGCCTCAATAAACTCCTAATTACTGCTTATTAATTAGTTAGTAAGGTAGTTGTTAAGTTTAGGTATTAGGTAGGATATGGTAATGCAAAATAAGGCATTAATAAGTAACTAGATAAAAAATAAAATAAACACTGACAAAAACTATACAAGTTTTAGGGCTGGATGATATGACGATATATATAACGTTGATGTAAGTGATCACTCGGATTTAAACCTACCTATACTGTAGTTATAGAAAGCGTTCACAGGCAGATTTGTTTTATGTATTTCCCATAGACAGTGGTATTTCCCCGCGGCGTCGAATTCAGGCACATATAAATGTCAGGAAACACGATTCCTGGCTGCATGTCAATATCCATGGATTAGGTTTCTTTGACACGTTATAAGGAACATTTTCGAGCCAAACATTTAATGTAATCATTTGTTTTACTCGCGTTTTCGCAGTTTCCCCTATTAAATCCAGTCATGCAGCAGGTTCTTTTGCCACTCAGTCCAGCTGAGGGAGCGCGTTCTGGCGGGAAAGTCAATGCATACCCTCTATATCCTAGTAATATGCACGCTAAAGTGTTACCGAAATTAATATTAACAAAGAATAAATGAACATTAATAAATGCTGTGAAAGAAATGATTGTTCCATGTTTGCTGATGCTAACTAATGTTAAAGGGGCATGAATTGAGAAATCTAATTTTCCTTGATCTTTTGACATATAAGAGGTCATTGTACTATAAAAATATCCTGTAAATGTTATAACTCAAAACCTCCTTGTTAGTCCAAAAACAGCTTCTATTGAATTCAAGCGGATAAAACAATCCACTTTGCAGATTTTTGACGTCATAGTGTTTCTAAGAGAGGGTCAAAATTAGCCTATTACTTCTAAATTATGTTTTCTGATATAAAAATCTTGTAACATTATATATATATATTTTTTTTAACATTTCTTTAACATTTAGAACCTTATTATGAAGTAATGCCAGTTTTCATTTTCCTAATTCCTTTTTTTTGGGGGGAAAAAAAAAATCCAGTATACTTTTTTGTTGCTATTTATTTTGCTTTATTATAGTCATCATTCATTTCATAAGAAGGAACAGTAAAGAATCACATTTTGCATAAGAAACAAAAATAATGCTAAAGAAGAAACAAAATGTTTAAAATGCCCAGAAAATGCCCTGAGAGATAATAGTTAAAGAAAAGAAAAAAAGCTCAATGGTGCAATCTTTCACCAAATTATTTTTTTGCAATTTTCAGGAATCACAATTGTAGCAGTAAAGCAGAAACTGAACAGGATTTTTTTATCCATTGCTATTCTCGTTTTCACACATAATTGGAGTGCATTTGCAGCTGTCTATGTAGACGTAGTCATGAAGGATCTCTCTGCCATCTGGACACTTCAGCGCCACCTTATTAGTGTGGGTTTTCATTTCACGACAGCAAGAACAGCTGTGCTTCATGATGTTCTTTTCCATTGAATACCTATGCAGATTTACAAGAAAAACCTCAGTCAGATTTTTATTTAAAAAAGCTGATCCATTTGCTATATTTCACAGGAAATCGTATGTCAGTGTGATCAATTAGGCGTGCATGTGCTCTCACATTGATTCGGTGTCACAGTTGCCACTGCAGGACGTCACTTCTATGGGTTGGACGGGCTTGCATCCATCTACAGTTAAGTCTGTGATGTTCTTCTTCACAAGAACACAGTTCTTGAGTATACCTGAGATATTAAGAGTTAATAGGAGATAATTTGAATATTGCATATTTTTCACAGTTAAAATTACTGGACCTTTTACATGAAAAGCAGAACAAATGTCTGTGTGAATCATTCATGAATCTATCTTGTGTAAAATGCTGCATTATACTGAATGTGGCCATTTACAATGAACTCTAGTTCTGCTTATGATTCATAGATAAGGACCATCAGGATATTTTGAACAATTTCTTACATGTATTGCAACATCCATCTGCATCAAGTTTCAGTGTTCCCTGTTCAGACAAATAGAGAATTGTTTAAACATCAGTGTGACATGTTCTTAGTTCTTAGACAGAAATCTCTGATTTCATTTAAAATATCTTCGTTTGATGTTTCAAAGCTGAACTTAAGTCTTACAGGTTTGGAACAACATAAGGGTGATTAATTGATGACACTTTTTTTAGTTTTTGGGTGAACTAAGCCTTTAAGGGCCATAGCTACTAACAGCTTGCGCCAGCGCAAACCCTCTTTTAGCGTTAAAAAACTACTGTCTGTATTTACTAAAGACACGCAGTGTAAAATTAGTGCTGAAAAGGCATGGACTGAGTTGTTTTGCAGCTAACCTTATTGCATATGCATCTGTAGGAGTTTCCCTTTCAGACGCAAAATTTACGGGAGGAAAGTATTAAAATGAATCGCGCAACGTGATTTACTAATGTTTGCGCTAGTCAAATTACTGGTACTTGTGCCATTATTTAACGCCCAAAAAAAGCCTGTCTTAACCCATTTTGCGACATGGCTGCAATTGTTGCTGCTAGGAGGAGACACCGCAGAGAACAGAAATATTTTCCACTTGTATTAATTTCTTTGGAATGCCAGTTATCTGAACATATCATTTGCCAAGCCATGTTGGCCTGTATATGTGTGCACACGTGTTTGTGATTTCATGTAACAAGTTGCGCCTGTGTCAACCCTCACCTGATGAGAATTAGCCATGCTTATTTGCAACCTAACGCTAATTTTCACTGCTCTTGGTAGATTGCGTTGGTCATTATGTAATTGATTTGACTGCGTCTGTGTTCTTTAATTTGCGCGTCAGCAGTAGATCACGTGCAAAACTTGTCACTCCCATCTGCGCATTTGTGGAATTGCACTCTCATGCTAATTTGCCCCATTTAGTAAATCTGGCTCTTAGTATAAGAAGGTAGCAATAGCCACAAACAACAAAAGCATCAACTTTTGCTTAAGATATTGAACCCACAGTCACACAGTCTTCTGGATCGATGTCAGGGCAGCTTGTCAAGGTCTTCTCTATCATAAACGTGCCATTGACTTGATAACAGGTCACACTTTCACAGTGGTAGTTGATGCTCTCTCCATCCTATGAAAAAAAAAAAAAAGATTGGCTACATGAGGATCAAAGAATAGAGCAGATAATTTATCTGGTGAACTGAAATTGTAATTGACAATTTGACTTTGTACCGTCAGAGTATGTGTGGTGTTGTCTGACGCAGTATAAATACAGGCATTTTGCTTGCATATTCCACAGCACTCTCCATCTTGTTTCACATTCTTATAGCCCTTGGAGTACAAAAACACATTAATAGTTTATTATATTCTTATAATTTACAAGTTTCCAAACAATGACTAGATAAAATGATGGTTCACACACAAAAACTGTCATTATTACCTTAGGGCAAGTTGGACATATTTTATGAACACAACTGACACTGTGCAGTTTAGTTTTTGGGTCTTTATACATTTGACAGTCACATTCGATACAAGGCTCAGGGGTGATTTTAGCTCCAGGCTAGAAGGAAGAACAGAGAGATTACAAAGTCAAAAAAGTGTGAAAAAGTATCACTATTTCCTTTTTACAGTATTTCCTTTTGCTCCATTTTAAATACCAGGATTTACCCAAATTTACTTTATTAATGTGAACAAATGAACCCAGCGGCTCACCTGGTACTCAGTGTTATTGTACACACAGACATCTTTGGGCACTGAAAATCAGAAAAATTAATTTTTATATTTTTATTCAATAATATTTAAGGCTAATCTAGTAGGGTCATTTCAGTTGTGCAGTGCATTTTCATGTCTTCATCATATGGTTAGATAAAATATTAATCTCACAATAATATTATTTAGCATTATCACAGTGAACATAAATACATAATAACATAATTACATTACACTACTACTTTGAGCTGATATTGCCCTCATTACCATGTCCTTTTAACATGCTGAACTGGCAGTTTATCTCATATCCCAAGTTTTTCTTTAGATTGTATTATTGTGGAAATTTAAAACATGGACTCAAAAGTTACTCACAAAAACAACTGTCATTTGTGTATGACAGCAAAATCTGAGTAATTATGTTTAAGATTTAAGACCACAGAAATGTATCTGAGACTTACCGCAGGGTGAACAGCAACTGTTCTCAGATTTATTTGCTGCTAACTCAAATCCTACATGACATTTCTTCTGAAGACACACCTCGAGATCACACACTAAATGGGTTGAGAAATTGGGAATCCTTTTAATTGATTTTTGAATGCATTTATGTACGTTAGTTCACTAATTGTAAATTGTGTGATAAAACAATGCAGACAATGTGTTCTATTAGCAGAATTATTTTTAGTAAGTGTTGCAAATTCATTATCTAGCTTGTAATGATGCACCATCGAAACATGTTTAATCTTGGCTCACCGCAGACTGGGCAGCAGTTTTCAATGATTCTTTTTTGTTCTGGTCCACAGGGCTTTTCGAGCGGACACCCGACAGGCATAGTTTTAATACCAAAGGTCTCATTGGAGCACGTGTATTCAGAACAGCCCATGATCCATGTATCCCCAGGCTAAAGAAGAAAAAGCAAGTAGATGATGGTTAGGAATCACGGTGATTATGAATTGCAAATACAAATGCTTTGGACAACATTGTCTTTCTTGAAATATTTTTCAAAATATCTTGTTTTGTCTATACATACCAGTCTAGGTAATCCATCAGGACCGATGCAGTCTACATGGAGGAAATAAAAACCAAATCAATGAAAACAGGACATGAAGGTGCATTAATTTAGCAAACAGAGAAAGTAAATGAAGCAAAATGTCTTACCGCAGTAAGCCGTACAGTTGTCTGCCAGTGAACTAACTTGATATGTGTTATCAGGACAGAAACAGCCTTCCATGAATGTTTGCTGACAGTCGCTGTTTTGCTGACAGTCTTTCTCCACAAATAAATCATTGTACCTAGTCGTGAGTTAATAGAAGCACATCAGACATGAAGTATTATAATTCCAGCTCTTATTAAGGACTGTTGTTTTGTGGATTTGGAGTATTGTAGAGTGAGATTACCTTGTACTGCAGGTTTTTTCTACTTTAGGCCCACATGCCTTGTAGACTTTGTGACTGGGGCACTTGTAATCTGTTATAGAAACCAATGACAATCATATTTCAGGTCCTCTCAAGTACATTATATGTTAAAATGTGTACGCAAGATAACCAGCTTTAAAGTACAGTCTAAATGGTTAGGTTCATTCTACTTACCACATGTTTTATTGAGTTCAGCTGCTGTTCTCCAGTCCACACAGACACCCTCCTTGCCACATAGCTGAGCATACGCTTCCAAACTGCTACAACCAATAGAGTTCGTTCTCATGTGGCACACATCATATTTGCATGCCTCATAATAACTTTCATAAGGAATGACCCCATGGCATTTCACAAAGATACTGTGAGGAAACAAATACAAAATTCTTAAAGGGACAGTTCACCCCAAAATGCCATCTTTTACTCACCGTGATGTTGTTCCAAACTTGTATGACTTTTGTTTTCTAATTTTCCCACAGAATAAAGAAAATTAAACATGTTTGGAACAACTTAAGAGTGAGTAAATGACAGTTTTAATTTTGTTGGGTGGCGTATACATTTAAAAGGGAAAACACTTTGTACTAATTGGTGTTACCAAGTGATTAAAATTTTTGGCTTTTCCTTACTTGCCCTTGATGAGCTCACAAATCTTCGGGATGCAGGTTGTCGAAGGTGTTGTTGAATATGGAGGTGGAGTTGGAGGAGTTTTGCATTGTGTGGCATTCCAAAGCTGTGCCATGTTTACACACGATTGATCAATTTGTCCATCAGGACGTCTGCAGTCATTTGTACGGTTGTTGTCGCAAACCCCTGAAAATTTTAATTTTAATTATACTGGATATAAATTGGGATATATAGAGATGAAGTAATGGAACAATTCAAAATAAATGTATTTAAAGTTAATTAAGTTCGGTTACAGTTATTGAAAATCGAATTTATTTCTCACACTGGTAAACATGAAATGAAACTGACACATATTCTACTTTGTACACATCTCACAGACAGAAAACAAATTTAAGTTTTATTTGTTGCGACAAGAGATCTCTGATCTGTACTCACCGCACTGTCCTTCTGTATTGCCTTGGAAAATGGAGAATGGGAGATTGATCTCAAAGCCTTGATGATTGACCATAATATCAACTTGGATTTCAGTGATGTTCACAACTACTGCTATGCCGGAGGTGGTGATGAAGAATTGGTCATTAATGTAAGTTAGTTGTTTCTCTTCATCATTAACATAGACCTGTGTGAAACAAGGTCTTTCTGAGTTATGACGAAAATTGTTCTCTAGAGTACTGTGTTATTTTGCAATGTGTCATGATTTGATGTGAAATTTTGAGTACTTTTGCATCCAATTAATTTGAAAGTAAGACATACCTGGACCTCTTTAGTGTTGCTTGTCAGCTTGATTTTATAGGATTTGTAGTACACAATCACATACTCTGGGCAGGCAAGATTATTTTTAATATCACAATAATAGTTTTTAACATGGACACTGATATTGTATCTTGGGATGATTTCTTGGAACAAAACATATGTGCAGTTTCCTTGGAAAGCATAGTATGTTCCATCAAACATTTTGTAATGTGGGTCACCCCAGCCACTGCATTTACCTGTCAAACCAAGTTACACCAAATGTAAACATAAGGCAATGGCTAGGACAATTGTTTATTTTTTGGAATAATGAAAATTACTTAATATAAATATTTCATGTTAATGAAATGTCAATGAGCAAGACTTAAACTTACATGCACACTCATACTTGGAGCAGCAGCCATTTTTATAAGACACCTTCTTAGCTTTAATTCCATTTGTACATGTAGGTATGTTTTTATCAGATTTGTCACATGTTAGAGGTATTGATGTGACAGTGTTATTTCTGCATGTTTTATTTTTGCAGTCTTCAATCCAGGACTCCATATGCTGAATGACACAATCAGATTGATGAACAGAGATTAAAAAAAAAAAAAAAAGATTGTAGAATTAATTTCAGGTATTCTTTCTTTTTCTTACCAATTAATAGAGTACCAATTAATTACCAACAGATCATATCAAATATCCATTGCAGGCTACTGTGTTATTGTTCATTTAGTAGAAATTGTACATGCATTACTGCGAAAGTGTAATTCTACTGTACTCTTATAAAATTACCTTTCTGCTGATATTTGTACAGTCTTTTGGAGGTGGAGGGGTTACGCATTTCTTAGACGTTATCACAATACCACAAGTGGAGTTACAGTAGGCAAAGTAGCACCAACCCGCATTATCCGTTTTATTATAGATTGTTGACCCTATAATTATAATAAAAGGACGTGCAAGGGAAGTAAACAATAAGAGATATTTAACATAAGTGGAACCTGAATGTAATGTAGGGTCAATGAAATGTACACATAAACAAGGATTAAACAAACTGTAAATTCAGAAAACTGAAAAAATTGAATGATTAATTTTAAAGTAGCACTTACCTGCTGAGTATGTTTCATTTAAATATGTGCAACAATTTAGAATTTGCGGTCTTGTGTGCTTTGTTGTTGGCTCTGTACTAACATGGAAAGTACTTGTAGGTGTTGTTTCTGTTGATGTAGGTGTTGTTGTAACAGTTGTAGGTGATGTTTCTGTTGATGTGGGTGTTGTAACAGTTGTAGGTGATGTTTCTGTTGATGTAGGTGTTGTTGTAACAGTTGTAGGTGATGTTTCTGTTGATGTGGGTGTTGTAACAGTTGTAGGTGTTGTTTCTGTTGATGTGGGTGTTGTTACTGTAACAGTTGTAGGTGATGTTTCTGTTGATGTAGGTGTTGTTACTGTAACAGTTGTAGGTGATGTTTCTGTTGATGTAGGTGTTGTTACTGTAACAGTTGTAGGTGTTGTTTCTGTTGATGTGGGTGTTGTTACTGTAACAGTTGTAGGTGTTGTTTCTGTTGATGTAGGTGTTGTTACTGTAACAGTTGTAGGTGTTGTTTCTGTTGATGTAGGTGTTGTTACTGTAACAGTTGTAGGTGTTGTTTCTGTTGATGTGGGTGTTGTTACTGTAACAGTTGTAGGTGATGTTTCTGTTGATGTAGGTGTTGTTACTGTAACAGTTGTAGGTGTTGTTTCTGTTGATGTAGGTGTTGTTACTGTAACAGTTGTAGGTGTTGTTTCTGTTGATGTAGGTGTTGTTACTGTAACAGTTGTAGGTGTTGTTTCTGTTGATGTAGGTGTTGTTGTTACAGTTGTAGGTGTTGTTTCTGTTGATGTAGGTGTTGTTACTGTAACAGTTGTAGGTGTTGTTTCTGTTGATGTAGGTGTTGTTACTGTAACAGTTGTAGGTGTTGTTTCTGTTGATGTAGGTGTTGTTACTGTAACAGTTGTAGGTGTTGTTTCTGTTGATGTAGGTGTTGTTACTGTAACAGTTGTAGGTGTTGTTTCTGTTGATGTAGGTGTTGTTACTGTAACAGTTGTAGGTGTTGTTTCTGTTGATGTAGGTGTTGTTACTGTAACAGTTGTAGGTGTTGTTTCTGTTGATGTGGGTGTTGTTACTGTAACAGTTGTAGGTGTTGTTTCTGTTGATGTGGGTGTTGTTGTAATAGTTGTAGGTGTTGTTTCTGTTGATGTAGGTGTTGTTACTGTAACAGTTGTAGGTGTTGTTTCTGTTGATGTAGGTGTTGTTACTGTAACAGTTGTAGGTGTTGTTTCTGTTGATGTAGGTGTTGTTACTGTAACAGTTGTAGGTGTTGTTTCTGTTGATGTAGGTGTTGTTACTGTAACAGTTGTAGGTGTTGTTTCTGTTGATGTAGGTGTTGTTTCTGTTGATGTGGGTGTTGTAATGGTAGTAGATGTTTTACAGTCGATGTTGCCTTCACAACATTTTACACGGATTTCATAATTATAACAAATCGGTGGAATGATATTTGCATTTTCTTCATTTGAACATGACAGTCCAACTGATGTATTGCAATACACTAGTTGACCCAAAACATTCAGGGACTTTTGTGGATAGTTTACTGCCCTACATTCAATCTCTTTAGGACTTTGACAGGTAATCCTTTTTGAATCCCACAACGCATTGATTGATTCGGTTTCGAATCCTTGGGGTTCTTTACTGGGTGTGTTGCTATCAATCCAATCCGACCATATGCAACTATAATAACATGTAGGTGTTGTAATGGTTGTAGGTGTTGTTTCTGTTGATGTGGGTGTTGTTGTAATAGTTGTAGGTGTTGTTTCTGTTGATGTCGGTGTTGTTACTGTAACAGTTGTAGGTGTTGTTTCTGTTGATGTGGGTGTTGTCGTAATAGTTGTAGGTGTTGTTTCTGTTGATGTGGGTGTTGTTACTGTAACAGTTGTAGGTGTTGTTTCTGTTGATGTGGGTGTTGTTACTGTAACAGTTGTAGGTGTTGTTTCTGTTGATGTAGGTGTTGTTACTGTAACAGTTGTAGGTGTTGTTTCTGTTGATGTGAGTGTTGTTACTGTAACAGTTGTAGGTGTTGTTTCTGTTGATGTAGGTGTTGTTACTGTAACAGTTGTAGGTGTTGTTTCTGTTGATGTAGGTGTTGTTTCTGTTGATGTGGGTGTTGTAATGGTAGTAGATGTTTCACAGTCGATGTTGCCTTCACAACATTTTACACGGATTTCATAATTATAACAAATCGGTGGAATGATATTTGCATTTTCTTCATTTGAACATGACAGTCCAACTGATGTATTGCAATACACTAGTTGACCCAAAACATTCAGGGACTTTTGTGGATAGTTTACTGCCCTACATTCAATCTCTTTAGGACTTTGACAGGTAATCCTTTTTGAATCCCACAACGCATTGATTGATTCGGTTTCGAATCCTTGGGGTTCTTTACTGGGTGTGTTGCTATCAATCCAATCCGACCATATGCAACTATAATAACATGTAGGTGTTGTAATGGTTGTAGGTGTTGTTTCTGTTGATGTGGGTGTTGTTGTAATAGTTGTAGGTGTTGTTTCTGTTGATGTCGGTGTTGTTACTGTAACAGTTGTAGGTGTTGTTTCTGTTGATGTGGGTGTTGTCGTAATAGTTGTAGGTGTTGTTTCTGTTGATGTGGGTGTTGTTACTGTAACAGTTGTAGGTGTTGTTTCTGTTGATGTAGGTGTTGTTACTGTAACAGTTGTAGGTGTTGTTTCTGTTGATGTAGGTGTTGTTACTGTAACAGTTGTAGGTGTTGTTTCTGTTGATGTGAGTGTTGTTACTGTAACAGTTGTAGGTGTTGTTTCTGTTGATGTAGGTGTTGTTACTGTAACAGTTGTAGGTGTTGTTTCTGTTGATGTAGGTGTTGTTTCTGTTGATGTGGGTGTTGTAATGGTAGTAGATGTTTCACAGTCGATGTTGCCTTCACAACATTTTACACGGATTTCATAATTATAACAAATCGGTGGAATGATATTTGCATTTTCTTCATTTGAACATGACAGTCCAACTGATGTATTGCAATACACTAGTTGACCCAAAACATTCAGGGACTTTTGTGGATAGTTTACTGCCCTACATTCAATCTCTTTAGGACTTTGACAGGTAATCCTTTTTGAATCCCACAACGCATTGATTGATTCGGTTTCGAATCCTTGGGGTTCTTTACTGGGTGTGTTGCTATCAATCCAATCCGACCATATGCAACTATAATAACATGTAGGTGTTGTAATGGTTGTAGGTGTTGTTTCTGTTGATGTGGGTGTTGTTGTAATAGTTGTAGGTGTTGTTTCTGTTGATGTCGGTGTTGTTACTGTAACAGTTGTAGGTGTTGTTTCTGTTGATGTGGGTGTTGTCGTAATAGTTGTAGGTGTTGTTTCTGTTGATGTGGGTGTTGTTACTGTAACAGTTGTAGGTGTTGTTTCTGTTGATGTAGGTGTTGTTACTGTAACAGTTGTAGGTGTTGTTTCTGTTGATGTAGGTGTTGTTACTGTAACAGTTGTAGGTGTTGTTTCTGTTGATGTAGGTGTTGTTACTGTAACAGTTGTAGGTGTTGTTTCTGTTGATGTAGGTGTTGTTTCTGTTGATGTGGGTGTTGTAATGGTAGTAGATGTTTCACAGTCGATGTTGCCTTCACAACATTTTACACGGATTTCATAATTATAACAAATCGGTGGAATGATATTTGCATTTTCTTCATTTGAACATGACAGTCCAACTGATGTATTGCAATACACTAGTTGACCCAAAACATTCAGGGACTTTTGTGGATAGTTTACTGCCCTACATTCAATCTCTTTAGGACTTTGACAGGTAATCCTTTTTGAATCCCACAACGCATTGATTGATTCGGTTTCGAATCCTTGGGGTTCTTTACTGGGTGTGTTGCTATCAATCCAATCCGACCATATGCAACTATAATAACATGTAGGTGTTGTAATGGTTGTAGGTGTTGTTTCTGTTGATGTGGGTGTTGTTGTAATAGTTGTAGGTGTTGTTTCTGTTGATGTCGGTGTTGTTACTGTAACAGTTGTAGGTGTTGTTTCTGTTGATGTGGGTGTTGTCGTAATAGTTGTAGGTGTTGTTTCTGTTGATGTGGGTGTTGTTACTGTAACAGTTGTAGGTGTTGTTTCTGTTGATGTGGGTGTTGTTACTGTAACAGTTGTAGGTGTTGTTTCTGTTGATGTAGGTGTTGTTACTGTAACAGTTGTAGGTGTTGTTTCTGTTGATGTGAGTGTTGTTACTGTAACAGTTGTAGGTGTTGTTTCTGTTGATGTAGGTGTTGTTTCTGTTGATGTGGGTGTTGTAATGGTAGTAGATGTTTCACAGTCGATGTTGCCTTCACAACATTTTACACGGATTTCATAATTATAACAAATCGGTGGAATGATATTTGCATTTTCTTCATTTGAACATGACAGTCCAACTGATGTATTGCAATACACTAGTTGACCCAAAACATTCAGGGACTTTTGTGGATAGTTTACTGCCCTACATTCAATCTCTTTAGGACTTTGACAGGTAATCCTTTTTGAATCCCACAACGCATTGATTGATTCGGTTTCGAATCCTTCGGGTTCTTTACTGGGTGTGTTGCTATCAATCCAATCCGACCATATGCAACTATAATAACATGTAGGTGTTGTAATGGTTGTAGGTGTTGTTTCTGTTGATGTGGGTGTTGTTGTAATAGTTGTAGGTGTTGTTTCTGTTGATGTCGGTGTTGTTACTGTAACAGTTGTAGGTGTTGTTTCTGTTGATGTGGGTGTTGTCGTAATAGTTGTAGGTGTTGTTTCTGTTGATGTGGGTGTTGTTACTGTAACAGTTGTAGGTGTTGTTTCTGTTGATGTGGGTGTTGTTACTGTAACAGTTGTAGGTGTTGTTTCTGTTGATGTAGGTGTTGTTACTGTAACAGTTGTAGGTGTTGTTTCTGTTGATGTGAGTGTTGTTACTGTAACAGTTGTAGGTGTTGTTTCTGTTGATGTAGGTGTTGTTACTGTAACAGTTGTAGGTGTTGTTTCTGTTGATGTAGGTGTTGTTTCTGTTGATGTGGGTGTTGTAATGGTAGTAGATGTTTCACAGTCGATGTTGCCTTCACAACATTTTACACGGATTTCATAATTATAACAAATCGGTGGAATGATATTTGCATTTTCTTCATTTGAACATGACAGTCCAACTGATGTATTGCAATACACTAGTTGACCCAAAACATTCAGGGACTTTTGTGGATAGTTTACTGCCCTACATTCAATCTCTTTAGGACTTTGACAGGTAATCCTTTTTGAATCCCACAACGCATTGATTGATTCGGTTTCGAATCCTTGGGGTTCTTTACTGGGTGTGTTGCTATCAATCCAATCCGACCATATGCAACTATAATAACATGTAGGTGTTGTAATGGTTGTAGGTGTTGTTTCTGTTGATGTGGGTGTTGTTGTAATAGTTGTAGGTGTTGTTTCTGTTGATGTCGGTGTTGTTACTGTAACAGTTGTAGGTGTTGTTTCTGTTGATGTGGGTGTTGTCGTAATAGTTGTAGGTGTTGTTTCTGTTGATGTGGGTGTTGTTACTGTAACAGTTGTAGGTGTTGTTTCTGTTGATGTAGGTGTTGTTACTGTAACAGTTGTAGGTGTTGTTTCTGTTGATGTAGGTGTTGTTACTGTAACAGTTGTAGGTGTTGTTTCTGTTGATGTGAGTGTTGTTACTGTAACAGTTGTAGGTGTTGTTTCTGTTGATGTAGGTGTTGTTACTGTAACAGTTGTAGGTGTTGTTTCTGTTGATGTAGGTGTTGTTTCTGTTGATGTGGGTGTTGTAATGGTAGTAGATGTTTCACAGTCGATGTTGCCTTCACAACATTTTACACGGATTTCATAATTATAACAAATCGGTGGAATGATATTTGCATTTTCTTCATTTGAACATGACAGTCCAACTGATGTATTGCAATACACTAGTTGACCCAAAACATTCAGGGACTTTTGTGGATAGTTTACTGCCCTACATTCAATCTCTTTAGGACTTTGACAGGTAATCCTTTTTGAATCCCACAACGCATTGATTGATTCGGTTTCGAATCCTTGGGGTTCTTTACTGGGTGTGTTGCTATCAATCCAATCCGACCATATGCAACTATAATAACATGTAGGTGTTGTAATGGTTGTAGGTGTTGTTTCTGTTGATGTGGGTGTTGTTGTAATAGTTGTAGGTGTTGTTTCTGTTGATGTCGGTGTTGTTACTGTAACAGTTGTAGGTGTTGTTTCTGTTGATGTGGGTGTTGTTTCTGTTGATGTGGGTGTTGTCGTAATAGTTGTAGGTGTTGTTTCTGTTGATGTGGGTGTTGTTACTGTAACAGTTGTAGGTGTTGTTTCTGTTGATGTAGGTGTTGTTACTGTAACAGTTGTAGGTGTTGTTTCTGTTGATGTAGGTGTTGTTACTGTAACAGTTGTAGGTGTTGTTTCTGTTGATGTAGGTGTTGTTACTGTAACAGTTGTAGGTGTTGTTTCTGTTGATGTAGGTGTTGTTTCTGTTGATGTGGGTGTTGTAATGGTAGTAGATGTTTCACAGTCGATGTTGCCTTCACAACATTTTACACGGATTTCATAATTATAACAAATCGGTGGAATGATATTTGCATTTTCTTCATTTGAACATGACAGTCCAACTGATGTATTGCAATACACTAGTTGACCCAAAACATTCAGGGACTTTTGTGGATAGTTTACTGCCCTACATTCAATCTCTTTAGGACTTTGACAGGTAATCCTTTTTGAATCCCACAACGCATTGATTGATTCGGTTTCGAATCCTTGGGGTTCTTTACTGGGTGTGTTGCTATCAATCCAATCCGACCATATGCAACTATAATAACATGTAGGTGTTGTAATGGTTGTAGGTGTTGTTTCTGTTGATGTGGGTGTTGTTGTAATAGTTGTAGGTGTTGTTTCTGTTGATGTCGGTGTTGTTACTGTAACAGTTGTAGGTGTTGTTTCTGTTGATGTCGGTGTTGTTACAGTTGTAGGTGTTGTTTCTGTTGATGTGGGTGTTGTCGTAATAGTTGTAGGTGTTGTTTCTGTTGATGTGGGTGTTGTTACTGTAACAGTTGTAGGTGTTGTTTCTGTTGATGTAGGTGTTGTTACTGTAACAGTTGTAGGTGTTGTTTCTGTTGATGTAGGTGTTGTTACTGTAACAGTTGTAGGTGTTGTTTCTGTTGATGTGAGTGTTGTTACTGTAACAGTTGTAGGTGTTGTTTCTGTTGATGTAGGTGTTGTTACTGTAACAGTTGTAGGTGTTGTTTCTGTTGATGTAGGTGTTGTTTCTGTTGATGTGGGTGTTGTAATGGTAGTAGATGTTTCACAGTCGATGTTGCCTTCACAACATTTTACACGGATTTCATAATTATAACAAATCGGTGGAATGATATTTGCATTTTCTTCATTTGAACATGACAGTCCAACTGATGTATTGCAATACACTAGTTGACCCAAAACATTCAGGGACTTTTGTGGATAGTTTACTGCCCTACATTCAATCTCTTTAGGACTTTGACAGGTAATCCTTTTTGAATCCCACAACGCATTGATTGATTCGGTTTCGAATCCTTGGGGTTCTTTACTGGGTGTGTTGCTATCAATCCAATCCGACCATATGCAACTATAATAACATGTAGGTGTTGTAATGGTTGTAGGTGTTGTTTCTGTTGATGTGGGTGTTGTTGTAATAGTTGTAGGTGTTGTTTCTGTTGATGTCGGTGTTGTTACTGTAACAGTTGTAGGTGTTGTTTCTGTTGATGTCGGTGTTGTTACTGTAACAGTTGTAGGTGTTGTTTCTGTTGATGTGGGTGTTGTTACTGTAACAGTTGTAGGTGTTGTTTCTGTTGATGTCGGTGTTGTTACTGTAACAGTTGTAGGTGTTGTTTCTGTTGATGTAGGTGTTGTTACTGTAACAGTTGTAGGTGTTGTTTCTGTTGATGTCGGTGTTGTTACTGTAACAGTTGTAGGTGTTGTTTCTGTTGATGTCGGTGTTGTTACTGTAACAGTTGTAGGTGTTGTTTCTGTTGATGTGGGTGTTGTTACTGTAACAGTTGTAGGTGTTGTTTCTGTTGATGTAGGTGTTGTTACAGTTGTAGGTGTTGTTTCTGTTGATGTGGGTGTTGTCGTAATAGTTGTAGGTGTTGTTTCTGTTGATGTGGGTGTTGTTACTGTAACAGTTGTAGGTGTTGTTTCTGTTGATGTAGGTGTTGTTACTGTAACAGTTGTAGGTGTTGTTTCTGTTGATGTAGGTGTTGTTACTGTAACAGTTGTAGGTGTTGTTTCTGTTGATGTGAGTGTTGTTACTGTAACAGTTGTAGGTGTTGTTTCTGTTGATGTAGGTGTTGTTACTGTAACAGTTGTAGGTGTTGTTTCTGTTGATGTAGGTGTTGTTTCTGTTGATGTGGGTGTTGTAATGGTAGTAGATGTTTCACAGTCGATGTTGCCTTCACAACATTTTACACGGATTTCATAATTATAACAAATCGGTGGAATGATATTTGCATTTTCTTCATTTGAACATGACAGTCCAACTGATGTATTGCAATACACTAGTTGACCCAAAACATTCAGGGACTTTTGTGGATAGTTTACTGCCCTACATTCAATCTCTTTAGGACTTTGACAGGTAATCCTTTTTGAATCCCACAACGCATTGATTGATTCGGTTTCGAATCCTTGGGGTTCTTTACTGGGTGTGTTGCTATCAATCCAATCCGACCATATGCAACTATAATAACATGTAGGTGTTGTAATGGTTGTAGGTGTTGTTTCTGTTGATGTCGGTGTTGTTACTGTAACAGTTGTAGGTGTTGTTTCTGTTGATGTCGGTGTTGTTACTGTAACAGTTGTAGGTGTTGTTTCTGTTGATGTCGGTGTTGTTACTGTAACAGTTGTAGGTGTTGTTTCTGTTGATGTGGGTGTTGTCGTAATAGTTGTAGGTGTTGTTTCTGTTGATGTGGGTGTTGTTACTGTAACAGTTGTAGGTGTTGTTTCTGTTGATGTCGGTGTTGTTACTGTAACAGTTGTAGGTGTTGTTTCTGTTGATGTAGGTGTTGTTACAGTTGTAGGTGTTGTTTCTGTTGATGTAGGTGTTGTTACAGTTGTAGGTGTTGTTTCTGTTGATGTTGGTGTTGTTGTTTCAGTTGTAGTTGTGAAAGTGAAAGGTGTTGTTGTTGACATGCAGTCAGTATTCACTGTTCTTATTATTTCCCCATTTGAATCACACAGAGCAGTGAAACATGCACCATTCCCATCTGTGGTGTGGTAAATGACAGATCCAGGTGGAAATACCTTCCCATCATAGAAACAGTCTTTACATCCTACCTCTGTAACACACTTCATGCTGTCCTCCCTGAAATATGGCCTTTCTGAAGGGCACTGAAGAAAACAACCTAAAAGAATAAATAAAAAAACAAAGCATGAATAGACAGAAAAATGAGACATGGGTCTTAGCAAATGCTTCTAGACACTTTGGTGCCTAATGTATGCAGGGCCGGTTCTAGACATTTGGAGGCCCTAGGCAAAATTTATGTTGGAGGCCCCCGACTCTTCTCCCCTCTTTAATATTTTTATATTGTAATAATTTTACCTTTACTCTCCAAATTAATGTAGAAACAACTTAAACTATGGAGCCCTGCACATGACACGCAAGAAAAAAAGAAAATGTGCGCACAATTTACTGTTTCATTCCCTCGATTTACTAAATCATGCGCATAAATCATAAATCATGCGCATGATTTATAAATCAAGGGAACAAAATAGTAAATCGTGCGCACGTTTTAGTAAATCAAGAGAACGTATTTTGAGCTAAAACTTCACAGACACATTCAGGGGACACCATAGACTTATATTACATCTTGTAAAAAAAACGTTCGATGGCACCTTTAATGAAACTTTACTTGCAGTTCTTCTTTATTGCACAATGCATATTTCTAAATATTAAGCCTTAAATGTGTTTAATATTACTATTAATAAGGGTAGTATGATCAATTTATAATTTGAATGCAATATATATACTTGTACTAAAGTATACTTGCAATAGTTCCACTTTAGCATAATCAAATATACTTAAGTATCTTTAGTTGGACCTCAACACAAAAATTCTAGTTCCAGTTTAGCAGACTTTAAGTATACCAATTTAGTATACTAAAAGTACAATTACAGGGTGTTTATATTAAGTACATGCAAATGTAAATGCAATTGTAGTACACTTAGCATAAAATAAATGTATTTCAAATAGATTTTTGTATATTTATTTTTCACTAGGGATTTCATGGGTCGACTGTAAGTTATACAAACCAAAGATTAAAATGCTGTCTGCGTCGAAGATTTAAAGCACACGCAGAAGCTGAATAATAGCCTTTTTAAATTGATTAGTTATCCTGCTTTATTGCACTTTAAATCAAATGTCTGTTTCTGATTTAATTACAAAGATGACATGCTACGGCTTAATATGTCTCACCACAGTTTTGTAGTGAACCTAAAACATCACTAATCAAACAGAAAATAAAAATCGTAAAATCGTAATGCACTTATCGCATAGCAAAGGCTGGTTGTGGTGATATTCCGCAGTGTGTTCACACGAGCAGCTCATGATTGGTGTATCAGAGAAGTCAATATAAATGCTGCTCGCTCGATCACTGCATGTGTTTTGAGTTTACCCTGTATTTTTGATTGTTCCTGAGTATTTTATTTAAGTTGCATACATTTTTTTCTTGCACTGATGTTACATTTGTAGCAATTTTGCACTTTGACGGCCAGTTTGAGATATATTTAAGCATTGAGCTATATTTGAGTATTATGTGTATCGGATAGTTTACAAAATCAAACGATTGGAACCGATTTTGCCATTGAAATAAAAAAAAAAGGGTCCAATCAATCTGAATTCACTCTACTCTTTGAAATCATAATTGCATTGCATTGTTGTTTTAAACCCTAAATATTTAACTTACTATAGCATTCTACATTAATAATTGTTCAGTTATTTGTAACATCATTGTAAAAAATAAAAAAATAGTTTCAATTTTTTTTTTTTGTGACACTCATTACGGCATATTTTCAAAATATGCTTAAATGCTTTATTCTTACCCTCAAGCTGAGGAATCTGATCAGAGCAAGTTCCTGAGGGGTTTTTGCAGGTTTTCATGCAGGTCGATCCACAGGTTTTATAGTGCCACTCACATTCGTCCGGAGCATTGTAGTAGTCACAGAATACAGCTGCAAGAACAATCATTTGAGTCAGGACAATGTCTATATTTGAGATTTATTTCAGCCACAGGCACAGTTAATGACCCAAGCATTTTTTTTTTTAAATTTAAAGCTTTAAACTTTTTTCTTTATTAAATAAAGGTAATTTTACATTGGCCTTGTAAACCTTTCATAATTACAGAAGAGG
This sequence comes from Ancherythroculter nigrocauda, assembly GCA_036281575.1. NCBI lineage: Eukaryota > Metazoa > Chordata > Actinopteri > Cypriniformes > Xenocyprididae > Ancherythroculter > Ancherythroculter nigrocauda. The sequence continues at coordinate 26,530,774 of VTFQ01000015.1, forward strand.
ATTAGGGCCAAGCAATAATAAAAAAAATAAAACCATCTCGAGATTAAAGTTGTTAAATTTCGAGAAAAAACTCGTTAAATTTCGAGAAAAAAGTCGAGATAAAATGTTGAGAATAAAGTCATTAAATTACGAGAAAAAACTTGTTAAATTACGAGAACAAATTCGTTAAATTATGAGAAAAATGTCGTTAAATTTCGAGAAAAAAGTCAAGATAAAATGTTGAGAATAAACTCATTAAATTATGAGAAAAAAAGTCATTAAATTACGAGAAAAAAGTCGAGATAAAATGTTGAGAATAAACTCATTTAATTACGAGAAAAAACTCATTAAATTTCGAGAAAAAAGTCGAGATAAAATGTTGAGAATAAAGTCATTAAATTACGAGAAAAAACTTGTTAAATTACAAGAACAAATTCGTTAAATTATGAGAAAAATGTCGTTAAATTTCGAGAAAAAAGTCAAGATAAAATGTTGAGAATAAACTCATTAAATTATGAGAAAAAAAGTCATTAAATTACGAGAAAAAAGTCGAGATAAAATGTTGAGAATAAACTCATTAAATTATGAGAATAAAGTCATTAATTTACAAGAAAAAAGTCGAGATAAAATGTTGAGAATAAACTCATTAAATTATGAGAATAAAGTCATTAAATTACGAGAAAAAAGTCGTAATTTAACTTTTTTCTCGTAATTTAATGACTTTATTCTCAACATTTTATCTCGACATTTTTCTCGAAATTTAACCATTTTTTTCTCGTAATTTAACGAATTTATTCTCAACATTTTATTTCGACATTTTTCTCGTAATTTAACTTTTTTCTCGTAATTTAACGAGTTTATTCTCAACATTTTATTTCGACTTTTTTCTCAAAATTTAACGAGTTTTTTCTCGAAATTTAACAACTTTAATCTCGAGATGGTTTTATTTTTTTATTATTGCTTGGCCCTAATCCTCTTCCGTACATAATGACCAACAAATTTCAAGTTTCAAATGTTAGTTACTGGTTACCAAGGACATAAATGTGTCATTGAAGAACATAAAATATTGTATCAGAAGTGTTGCATGAAGAAAAGGAAAAATCAGGGTAAATATCACATACATTTCTATTGTGTCGTATTTCCAATAAATTTATATATTAGACAAATTGTGGAAAGATTGTTAAATGAGTTATTTTCTAGAAAAGCTAAAGGTGTCAATAGTTGAAAAAACACTAATTTATAGTGGATGACATTATATGTTTGTGATCATAAAATAACTCAGTGGAGTACAATAAATGCATTCCACCCCGAGTAGATTGGTTGCAATGCATGTTTATAGGCAAAATAAATGTTTTAACTTACGGCAAAAGTCTGGCCTCCTCCATGCCACACAAACATTTTTTTTACGGCATTCAGTAGCATAAGCTGCCACTGCGGTACAGACACAATCACAGTCACCCCCGCTGTCACATGCACAGGTGTCCCTTACACAGGCATCATAGTATGGACCAGAGTCCACCTAGAGACAGGAATATCAGACACACAGAACCTCAAGGTTTACCATGATAGCTACTAAATTAAGTTGTAAAGTACTAAGCAACACACATTAATTTCATTGCAGTGATTTAGCATTTCTAAGCATCACATAGAGTAGAAAGTCACGAGTAAAAAACAAAATTTAAAGAACTTGAACAAGGCTTGAATTTGTTCGCAACTTTTTAAATGTTACTTACAGGCGAATGGCAGCCTTTAAAGACAGAGCTCAGAATGATTCCGCACTGTTTTTCGGCCCAGGGACGCCGCTTTGGATTTGCGTCACAAGGATGCTTCACGTTTGTCACATCTGGGCAGTCGGTCTTCACCTTCCAGCTATTCCCAAATTCCTCTGGATCCGTCACCACTTCTCCATTGTGCTTCATGAAGTCATTGTTCGCATTGCCATCAAAGTTTCCACACAGTCCACACACCTTGCCCTGTCATAGAGGTCATGTGGATGTTTAGGTGAGTAGTTGAACAAAGGGTACAAAGTTCTTGAGTATGAGTGTACCTTTAAAAAATGCATACCTTTAATTTGTGATGGAGTTGGAGCATCACACTCGTTTTATGGTCCCAGATCAAGTTCAAAAGACCTTTGACCTCTATGACAACATATAGGACCGCAGAATGGATTTGATATTTGTAATCTGTGCCATTGCCTTCAACAACTTTGATTCCGTCCTCCTTGGATAAAATCAACTCATATCTCTGTGGGATTTGAATAGTTAGTGACACAATATATGTTTAATTTTAGGATGCTTTAGTAATAAACTTGTGTTGACTATGATCTATGAAATAACCTCACCCCAAAGAAAAGATTGATGGACTTGGAGCAGATAGTGCTGGAGGTGGAGCAGGGGATGTTCTCTGTGACCAGCCGGAAGGAGGGATTGTTGTTTGTATCGCAATAATCCTAGAAAACACATAATAAAAGATGTTCCAGTTTATAATGCGCCATATAATTAACCCCCATATGCAGTTCATCTGACTTATTTATATAGAATGTGATGTTTTTCCATTAGGGCTGGGTTGAAAAAAATCCATTTCTCATTCTTTTAATCAATTCTCCTTTTGATGAACAATATCTATTCTTAAATCACAAAAATCGAATGAAGAGCTACGCGATTTTCAGTTGATGCAGTTGAACAAAACTTCACTAAACATTGTTTATAGGATGATACTTTTATTACAAAATGTATACAATAAATTCCGTTCTATGAAACAGAAAGTATGTTGAAAGATAATGTATAATTTATCCAAATGTATCACGTTTCATGTAATCGCTCAATCAGTGTTTTAACCACAGAAAGACGTCAATAAAACAGTATGTACCTCAGGAAAGCCATTCACTGACCATAGCTGACCTTTAAAAACGATTAATACTTTCTTATGATAAAAACTGCCTTATGTGCAATTTAAAGGGTTCACCCAAAAAATAAATTTCTGTCATTAATTACTCACCTTCATATCGCTCCACACCCGCAAGACCTTAGTTCATCTTCAGAATACAAATTAAGATATTTTTGATGAAATCCGAGATGAAAGCAACAAAATTACTACATTTAAGGTCCAGAGAAGTCAACATGACTACAGTGGTTGAACCTAAATGTTATGAAGCAACGAGAATACTATTTGTGTGCAAAAACAAAACAAAAATAAGGACTTTATTCAACAATTTCTTTTCTACCCTGTCAGTCTCCTACGCAGTTCAGCGCTTCCAGGTTCTACGTCAGAACGCGACTCAGTATTGGTCGTATCCTGTGTCAGCATCACACTCATGCATCGTGCTGCTCACGTGAATAGCGTCGGCTAATACTGATGGCGTCTGGATGTAAACACGGAAGCGCTGCACTGCGTAGGAGACTGACGGTAGAAAAGAAATTGTTGAATAAAGTCATTATTTTTGTTTTGTTTTTGTGCACAAAAAGTATTCTCGTCGCTTCATAACATTAAGATTGAACCACTGTAGTCACGTGGATGATGTCTTTACTACTTCTCTGGACCTTGAATGTGGTAATTTCGTTGCTTTCTATAGGAGATAAAAAAAAAAAAACTCTTGGATTTCAACAAAAATATCTTAATTTATGTTCTGAAGATGAACGAAGGTCTTACGGGTTTGGAATGACATGAGGGTGAGTAATTAATGACAGAAATTTCATTTTTGGGTGAACTAACCCTATAATGTTTGTATACAAACCACTTATGTTATAGTAATGTACCAACTGCAGGGTTCCTTTAAGAGAGAATTATGAAATTTGTCAATACCCAGCCCTATTTTTGATATGATTCTATTTTAAGCCTATTCATCGATGGGTTTAGTGCCTTTGCAGACATAATAGTGACTGGTATGTGTCAGATATCTGTATAATGACTTTTTTTTCCCACACAGTCAAACATACATGGGCAATGGTGTGTTCACAGTCTCCGTGGAAGGAATATCTCTTGCCATCAAAAGTCTTGAAATGACCTTCACCGTAGATGGTACAGGTGCCATAGCATTCCTTTTCTGTACAAATCCACATCCCGTTTGTGCATGTGCTGAAATATAGACAAATTCACAAATAAATACTGATCATGTTGGGTCATGCCAGTGTTATTTTAGTATTATGTGTACAGTATAATATTTATTCATATTATTTTTAATTTTTTCATTTTAATTTTGTGCTTAAATTTCGAGAAAAAAGTTGAAATAAAATGTTGAGAATAAACTCATTAAATTACGAGAAAAAAATAATTAAATTACGAGAACAAATTCGTTAAATTATGAGAAAAATGTTAAATTTTGAGAAAAAAGTCGAGATAAAATGTTGAGAATAAAGTCATTAAATTACGAGAAAAAAGTCATTAAATTACGAGAACAAATTCGTTAAATTATGAGAAAAATGACGTTAAATTTTGAGAAAAAAAGTCGAGATAAAATGTAGAGAATAAAGTCATTAAATGTTGAGAATAAAGTCATTAAATGTTGAGAAAAAAGTCATTAAATTATGAGAACAAATTCGTAATTTAAAAGTTTTTTCTCGTAATTTAACGAGTTTATTCTCAACATTTTATCTCGACTTTTTTCTCAAAATGTAACGAGTTTTTTCTCTAAATTTAACAACTTTAATCTCGAGATGGTTTTATTTTTTTATTGTTGCTTGGCCCTAATCCTCTTCCGTACTTTTGTAGTTTGTTTTCTTTATATTTCCCTTTAGCTTTAATGTAAGAATGTTAGTACTTTAACTTAAATTTATTTCAGTTACACAGTAGTTTTTAAGGCAAGATTTTCTTTCATTTGATCTAATACCTATATTTTATTTCCTTGCAATTACAAAAAAATTATTTCTAATAGTTTTACTTTTAACAGTAAAAACACTGGATCAGGCTATGTGACATCTTGTAGATGTGTATTGTAGAGGTTGGCACTATGATAACATGGGTTATAACAGCTGTGATTGGCTCACCAGGTGTTACAGTCCTGTTGAACTCGCTCTCCAGGTGAATAGTTGGCTCCATTGTGGGTACAGGGGCATTTTTCCTTCTCCACACACCCACCTTTGCCATCAGCCAGAAGCTCATATGGACACATACACCCTGATACACACCCTGTGCTCACCTATTGACAAGACAAAATTGGTAAGCCAATTTTTTCCCTGCAAACTTCTGCAGTATTAAAAGATTTGCCATTTCATGTTATCTATGTCAGGGTTTTTTGCCATTTAGAACTGGTGCAAGAACGCCTGCATTTGAATTGAAATTGAGTAAGCAAACTAGATTTTTTGAAAGTCATAAAACTGCTATAACTTTTCATTTCATTCATCCTCTTATTCACGTATTCCATTCATCCATGCATCCCAACTCACGCAGTTATTTGGGTCTTGTTTCTCACATGTCCTCTGACACTCTGTTCCTTTTTCTCCATTATATGAGCATTTGAAGAATGTCTTCGGAGACACACACTCTAAAAACACAACAGGCACATGGATGAGGTGCAGAAAATTAGCCCACATCATACCAGCGATGCCTCACGTTTGAATTTAGAAGGTAGTATTTTGTAAGAACTAGTTGCAGCTCACCTGCTTGACTGGTGCAGTGCAATTTGCCAAGGTTACAGGTGCTGCATTTGACAAAACAGTGCAAAGAATTACTCAAATCCACCGTGAAGTGTTAATAATGCATGTCAATATTGTTATATGGGTGTATGCTTTTGGGACATGCTACATCTAAAACCATTTTGAACATCATTTGGCAGCATTTATTATGCTTGGCATTTTAATAAATTAATTTGTCACTTGGCAGTACAGGGCTATTGAAAATAAAATAGTGGGGGTAAAAAAGTGTTAAGAAAAAAGTTAAAGGATACATTATGCATATGTTAAACCGCTATTTATACCATTTAGCACCATCTTTGTAGTGCACTCCTGATGGCTTTATGACTTGGTTCTCATAGTAACAAGGACACTGGTGAGCAGGTACACAGGTGCCGGCTTCATTAAGATATGTTCCCTCAGAACACACACAGCCGTCTACAGGTGTGAAGGACCCTTGACAAGTGTTATCTTGTTCACTGAGAGAGCGGCAGGTGTTGTCACAGGTGGTCACGCTGTAGGAGTACTTCATGTTGCCTGGACACTTCGAAATCATGTCTATGTAGCAAGAGACAAACAGAGTCTAATTTGTAAGAGTACACATATAAATATTTGTTTGAATGTGTACTTTATAAAGTTCTCACCACAGGGGTCTGAATCCATCCAGCCCTTGAGAACGACTCCTTTGGCAGCACATGCGTGGGCATAGGTGGACACGGCCGCACACATACACTTCTTAATATCTGCACACTTGCATGTGTCATAGACGCACCGCTGCAAAGCAAAACAGATCGAATGCATTAAGGAACACAATTACACAGCAAATTTCAAATAAGAAGAGTGTTTCACGAACAAAGACTTACTTGGTAGTACATCTCAGGGTTTATTTCTGAGTGACATGCAGAAAAGGTTTCATTTGGGTTTGTGAGACGGGAACACCAGTCTTTCGCAAGTTGCTCTACGAGAGGAAAAAAAAAAAAAACAGGATATTCGTTTACTTCGTTTAGCACAGAAGAATTGAAAATAAAGTCATTTTTTCTACTATGTCAAGAAAATTTTTTAATTATCACTGTAACGTGGAAATTGTGAGAATGGTGGTTTTTTTAAATGCAGTAAGCACCTGTGTCCATATTCAGGCTGCAGGGGTTGTCAAATGTGATTTCAAGATCTGGACAATTGTGTTTCCAATAGTTAACAAATGTGGTTGGTGTGCCCTCTATAATGCCTGAATCTGTTTTAAAGTCATCTGTTTGGACGTCGTTATAGTTTCCACACAGACCTGAGAGGAACAAAGGTAAAGGTAGTTCATAGATACACATTGTGTGGATTGTAGTCCATAACTATTAGATTGGAGGCGATGTCCTATGTCCTACAAATAAAAAACTGAAAATAATACACATATTTAAAATCTGCAGTCTTTTTTTTTGTGACAACTCACCACTCATTTTCCCTTTCTCTTCAGTGCTGGCTACAATATACAACTGCATGACTGGATCCAACTGGATCTCTAGACGAAGACTCTTCATATCAGCGATAATGAAGGAGGAAGAGGGCTGGAAGATGCTCACAGGACCTGGGACAATGAAATTATTGAAAAGGGAAATAATTTTTTTTATCTATTTAATGATGAAAAAAAATAGAAAAAAATCCTATATATTTGAAACCCCACCTGTGGTAACAGGAAGCAAATATGGACTGATTCCATTCACTGCCACAGTTCCAGTGGAGGAAAAACTAATCTGTTTTATAAGTAGAACATCAACAAAATATATTATTAATAATAAGATTGTATAATTAATTACATTATTATTATTACATTAAACCCAGTACTTACAGTGGTCCCCGAGATGACAAGGGTAACTGAATTTAGACATGTGTCTTTTCGGGTCGAATCACACTTTGCCAGATTTCCCACGACAGCAAAATCACTGTCATTAGAGTGCTGGGATAAAAAAGAACTGTAAGTACCTCCAAATTGTATATAATGAATATCTATAAATTATAATGCCCATCATTTTCTGATTGCTATAAATGTACAAGTGAAGAATTTCATTTATCATCTGTCCTGACAGACCTTAGTGAGGATGTAGTCACAGTTGCCGCTAAAGGTGAAGCTCTTTCCATCATAAGTGGTGACGTGAGACCCTCCCACAACAGAGCAGATTCCGGGACATTCCAGGTATGTACAGTTCCAGTGTCCCGCGGCACACATACTGACACAGAATTACATCAGTGTTAGCATGGGGAAATGTATAAAGGATTTTAAATGTAAAAAATATTTAAATGTAAATGTTACCATTTTTTACAAGCTTGTTTGTAAGACTGTCCCGATTGATATACTGTGCCATCGTGGACACATGGGCACTGGTTCACAGGAACACAGCCACTCTGACCAATGTCGTCTTCCACGGTGCCTTGATAAAAAGACAAGTGTGTAAATGTGTTTTCTTGGGCGTTGGATGCATTTTTTGAGTTAATTTAGAGTCTCTACATGCTGTCATTCATTGATTATACACTACTGTTCAAAATTCCGGCGTCAGTTCGATTTTTAAGAAAAAGAAATGTATACTTTTATTCAGCAAGGATGTATTAAATTCATAAAAAGTGACAGTAAAGACATTTATAATGTTACAAAAAAATTATATTTCCAATGAATTTTGAACTTTCTATTCATCGAAGTATCCTGAAAAAAATGTAATTGTAATAGTATTTTAGAATATAACTGTATTTTTGATCAAATAAATGCAGCCTTGGTAAGCACGAGACTTCTTTCAAGAACATTTAAAAGTCTTACAGACCAAATCTACCAAACTTTTAAATGGTAGAATATTTGAAAACATAAAACAAATATAGCTGCAAGCAGCAATTAACGGGGTTCAAGCGTTTTAAAACCGTCATGCCATCTATACTGGATCTAGGCCAACCCAAAATGTAGGGCTGACATTAAACAAAAACTTAAACAATTCAAACTTAATTCACACAAAGCATGCTTACACACACATTTTGTTGTAGATATAGATATTTGAAATAAACGATAGGTAACAAAATGCTTACTGCAAATCTCCTCTGTATAACAGCATTATGAGGTTTCACATTAATCATTATGTGACACAATTGTCAAAACTGAAAGCTTAGGACAAATGAAGTGATAAACTTTGTCAAAATGTGATTTTAAGTGTTATAATAGTGATTTTATGTCTAAATATGAATGCAAAAGCAAAACTTTAAAAAAAGAACTATTAGTAAGTAGCATGACAAAATTATAATTATAACCAGCAGATGGAAGCAGAGGACCACTTATTGACTCACTTTCATTTTAAAAGTGTTGGTTTCCACTAGTAATCTCCACTAAAGCAAAGCAATTTTTTCATGTTAACTCTATTAGGCAGGCTTACACACACTCACACACACACAAAGTCAAATATGTTTTCAATGTTATTGGGATGTCATTGTGAAAATATATTTTAATGGTCTATAATCATTTCTTTGCAATCTAATTATATAAAACTATATTACTAGTGCACCACAGTTAAAAAAAAATAGTTTTAAGCATTTGTCTATCAGCCAATGCTGGAAACTGATAGAAAGATTAGATTAAAAAGATTTCTTATCCTGCCCTCTAGTGGACAACAGTAGTATTACAGCCTTCATCTTTCAGTTGAAATGATTGATAGTTTAGAATTTACTGTGAGCCAAATGACTTGTTCTCCGTATGTACACAGTTTTGTGAAGTTTCTACTGTGCACACAATATATAGACCTGTTACTCACAATAGGCCATAACAGACATATATATAAAATTGTATCTGCTAAAAGGTTAAATCGATCGAAATTCCCTAGATGATGCATGTAAAGTTTCAAGCAAATCGGACAAATGTCCTAGGCGGAGTTTGAAAAAGTAGATTTTTCAAATAATCTAAATATTTAACGAATGATTAACGAATGAAACACGATAGCGACACCTGGAGGCCGTTTTCTTTCAAATTTCACACAGATGTCTAGGACTATGAGTCAAACAGGCACACCAAGTTTCATTCTGATCAGCCTCCGTTAACCTGGTCTAATATATGCTCAAAATTTACTTGCCGATGGCAGCCATATTTTTTGCAATACACGAACATCCTCATGAAGCATCGTGGCAAATTGGACAAAGACGCAGCATGCCAATTTTCAAGTAAATCGGACTAATGGTCACGTATAGCTGTTTTTTCGTATTACAGCACCACCAAGTAGTGAATCGCCACAGAATTTTATTTTGTGTGACCACAGAATGAGTTTGTACATGAGTATTGCAAGTTTGGTGAAAAAATGTCATTAAATTCAAGAGTTATAGCTATTTTAGTGAAATTGGCTGTTTTAGTGACTTTGAATGTTTTGGCGTCTTGTCGTGAGCACGAATCACCAATCAAAATTCTTTCTACAAATTTTGGCCATGAGGGTCTGTAGATAATACATGTGAAATTTCGAGTGAAGTAGACAAAAAAGTAGTTTGAAAAAGTAGATTTTTCGGAAAATTCCAAATGGGGGAAAAATGGTAATGGAGGAAATGAAATCAGAGATATACGACAATCGGTCTGGGAATGGTTATGAGCGGTTTTGTGTTTTTGATCACTGTACCGCCCCCTATTGGCCAATCGGGGCCATATCTTGTCAATGTCTCCCCAAATTGAGACCTACCATCTGGCCAGGTTTCAAGGCTCTAGACCTTACAGTTTGGTCTGCACGATCAGTTTTATGGCAGAATAATAATAAAAATCCTTACAATTACAATAGGGTTTCAGAGCATCTTGCTTGATCCCCTAACAGATAAAAAGGGCCAGCTATAAACCTTGTCTCCTATAGTAAATTGTTACCTTCAGGGCAGAAACAGCCGTCCACACAGTGTTCTTTACACATTAGACTTGCGTCTGGATCTGAGCAGGTGTTCTTGCACGGACCACCACACTCCAGGTATTGCATGTTTAGAGGACATGACTTTGCTGCTCCACAGAAGAACATATCAAAACATCAAAATTGTATAAAAATTTGTTATAAGAAACATTTCTTCTGTATTTACTTGTCCTACAGTGGTTCTGTTAAAAAGGTAACATGCAGAAAATATAATTACGTTGAAGTGTCTACTTTAAAAGATTACTTTTCTATTTGTTTTGTATTATTTTAGGCATATTCATCTTCTTCAAAAGCTTTATTTAGTTGTGAGAAAATGAAAGCTTTTAACTCTTGGGTGAACTGTTCCCTTAAGTTACATTTCTCTCTCCATCATAACTAATGTCATTTTCCAGAAATGATACTCACGACAGAGCTGCTCTGTCCTCCATATTCCTGGTTTTCCTCCAGCATGTGTGCACTGTCGTGAAATCTCCGTGAGCGTGTTGCAGAGACAGTCGTGATTGCCGTAACACTGACACAGGTCGTTTACACAGGCTGTTTCAAATGAACCCATGTTCATCACATTGTGACAATCACTAAACCCTGGACTGGCGAGATACTGCTGGCAAACGCTTGTCTAGGGGGAAAATTGATTATTTAAGAAGACTGTTTCATTGCCACCAATGTTTCAATCAGTAAATAAGGTTAAACAATTTAATATGAAATTTCCCGTTGTTTTACCCAAAATCTCAACAACAGAACAACACTGATTTTGTCTCAAACCTGGTTGCACTGATCAGTGGGTTGAAGTGTAACTTCCTCACAGGTTTCAGATGATATGGACACCTTCCATGTGTCTGGGCCTGAGAAGGATTCAGATGAACAGGTTACACTAAATCTTTAAGTCAGGCACACTAGCCTCAACAAACTTCCAAGTGACCCTTGTAAGCCCACGGGCAGGTAAAGCACCTACTTTTTTCCATTTGTAAAATAATAATAAAAACCTTATCTCAATGTTCGCTTATTTTTAGAGATACAGCATGTGTCTACTGGTCACAAAACTTGCTGTATTTAAATCTTTATATGAAAATCTATTAATGAATTCAAGACATCTGGTTTACCATTAAGAGTGATATCATCAATTATTTTGCCGTTGAAATCTCCACAGAGTCCACAGGTCTGAGCTCGATACTTCTCAGGAAGTTCGATCTGAGGAACAACATATTATAAGATAATGTCAGTGCGTGGATGGATGGATAGATTAAAGGATTAGTTCACTTTCAGATGAAAATTATATGACTTTCTTCTGATGAACACAATCTGAGATATTTTAATAAATATCCTGACACATCCGAGCTTTTAATGGCAGTGAACGGGGATCACGAGTATGAGCTGAAAAAAGTGCTTCCATCCACATCCATCCATCCCAAAAAAAAAAAAAAAAAAAAAAATCCATATTTAAAGGTGCCCTAGATTCAAAATTTGAATTTACCTTGGCATAGTTGAATAACAAGAGTTCAGTACATGGAAAAGACATATGTTGAGTTTCAAACTCCATTGCTTTCTCTTTCTTATGTAAATCTCATTTGTTTAAAAGACTTCCCGAAAACACGCGGATCTCAACATAACACCGACTGTTACGTAACAGTCGGGGTGTACGCCCCCAATATTTGCATATGCCAGCCCATGTTCCCAACATTATGAAAGGCATTAGACAAGGGCAGCCAGTATTAACGTCTGGAGCAGCACAGCTGAATCATCAGACTAGGTAAGCAAGAACAACAACAGCGAAAATGGCAGATGGAGCAATAATAACTGACATGATCCATGATATCATGATATTTTTAGTGATATTTGTAAATTGTCTATCTAAATGTTTCATTAGCATGTTGCTAATGTACTGTTAAATGAGGTTAAAGTTACCATTGCTTCTTACTGTATTCATGGAGACCAGAGCCGTCGCTATTTTCATTTTTAAACACTTGCAGTCTGTATAATTCATAAACACAACTTCATTCTTTATAAATCTCTCCAACAGTTTAGCATTAGCCGTTAGCCACGGAGCACAGCCTCAAACTCATAGAGAATCAAATATAACCATCTAAATAAATACTTTACTCACATAATTTGAAGCATGTATACAGCATGCATGACGAACATCTTGTAAAGATCCATTTGAGGGTTATATTAGCTGTGTGAACTTTGTAAATGTGCTGTAATATAATCGAGAGCTCGTGTGGCAGGGAGCACGCGAATTAAAGGGGCGGCGCGCTGAAAAAATCAGTGCATAGTTAATGATGCCCCAAAATAGGCAGTTAAAAAATTAATTTAAAAAAATCTATGGGGTATTTTGAGCTGAAACTTCACAGACACATTCAGGGGACACCTTAGACTTATATTACATCTTGTGAAAAAGCATTCTTGGGCACCTTTAACAAGTTATAAAGTAAACTATCAGGCTTGTCTTTCAACAGACCGCCTTTCGTATTCAACGTATGAAGAAAGTGTAATGCTCTCGCAGTTCAGAATGCTTACACTACGTCCTACGCCTTCCCTATTTAACTTACGGAAAAAGCTTAACTGATGCAGCGCCAGTTTACACATTCTTCATAACTTGAATATAAAGGCGGTCTGCCGGAAGCTAGATATTTTACTTCATAACTTACACAAATGCATCGCTTCACTTCAGAAGGCCTGTATTAACCCTCTGGAGCTGTGTGAAGTATGTTTATGATGGATGGATGTGGATGAAGGCAGTTTCTTCAGCTTCATACATGACCCCTGTTCACTACCATTATAAAGCTCGGATGCGTCAGGATATTTATGAAAATATCTCCGATTGTGTTCATCAGAAAGAAGAAAGTCACATACACCTAGGATGGCTTGAGGGTGAGTAAAGCTTGGGGTAATTTTCATTTGAAAGTGAACTAATCCTTTAACATACTACCAGTCTGAGATCAAGCTTCAAGATAAAATTATGTATGCACAGATATTTTGAATCATACCGTTAGAGAGTTGTCTTCCTCCCAGAAGACAGTCACTCCATGTTTGCTTGAGATCTTGACACTTGTTGAACTTCCCTCGATTTTAATTCCATTCTTATAAGCCGGAACAGACACCCTGTCAGAGCAAATTTTAAAAAATGTCAACATTACTGGGAATTTTTTTTTTTTTTTTCCCCAGAAAGTATTAGGAATTTTATGATTGAATTAGGTTTATTTTTCTAACACCACTTTTTGATTATTTGATTGTTTAAAGCATAAACCTCACAAAATGTTACATTTATGCATATAATAAGGCATTTTTAAAAATATTCTCAATATTTTGCACAACTTTACAACACAAGGAATTATATTAATTTATTTAAATAAATAAAAACACTGAAAAACAAGATGAAAATGCTAATATTAAGAAAATAATTTTTTGAAAACATATGTGTTTTTGCTGTAGTGCTCAAATAAACTCACATTTCTTCCCCCATCGTGATGTCGCCGTTAATGATTTTGATGACTGTCCCTTCCAGCTTTATTGTCACTATGCTAAAAGTGATTGAGTTATTTACAATCTCTCTTTGCATTTGGATGTTAAAATCAGAAGTCGTGGTGTCACACATCACCGCCATAACGTAGTTGCACGTGTCTGGCACTTGAAAGAAATGACCATCAAATGTCTTGAAGTGGAAATTTCCCCATGTGCTGCAGATCGTGGACTGGTGATCAAGATTCGGTCCAACTGAATCAAGAGAGAAAATGTATAAACATGTGATTTGAGGAAAAATATACAAGGTTGAATAGTTGTCTCTCAAAAAAATTACACTCTTCATACTAAAGTTTTAAAGGGGTCATGAGAAATCAAATTTGCTTTGATCTTTTGACATATAAGAGGTACCATTAAAACATCCTGCAAGTTTCATAGCTTAAAGAGTCCTCCTCATTATAAACAAAGCAGTTATTTCATTAAGATCTAAAAATACTCGCTTGATTTGTGACGTCACAAAGAGCAAATACATTTGCATATGACTGCCTCCAGAGCAAGACATCGATGAATAGTTATACACCATCACACCACCCACTGGCGTTCAGTTGCTGACATTTACCTACACTGTTTGTGAGCATCACGTCAAAAGCCAACAGAACCCATTATAATCACTGATGCTGTCTACACTGGATACAGTATACATATGAGCGTTCACTTTTTTGACATATTCTATGCGTCTGAGAATTATATGTTTGTTCGGAGCATTTTGTTTTGTAAATGAGGGACGGTGTAAAGAAGAGTTCGCAAAGAAACATTTGTTGAAAGATGAAGCAGCCAGAATTTATTGGATCTGACAGCAGCTGCATCACAAAGTGTAAATAAATGATTTCATAATACTTTGTACACTGTAAAATGTAATTAGTTGAGTTTACTTAGAAAGCTTAATTAAACTGTTGGGTTTACATAAAAAAACTTAAGGAAACCGATTGCCTTAAATTTAGCAAGTAAGTTAACTCATCATTTTGAATTGATAAAACTAGCTACCACACAGTACAGAGTACTTAGAAATCTTGAGGATTGGTAATTCAATTTTACAAATTGAGTACTTAGATCAGTCATGTTAAAAATCTTGTTCACATTATGTAGAAACTGCCTTAAATTTCTCAAGCATTTTTTACTCAAAGTTGCAACAATGGACCATACATTTATTTGTATTTATTAAACTGGAGATACTGTTGAAAATAATAAAGTTTGATGTCACCATCATGGTGGAAAGTGTTTGCTTTAGTTGGCTCTTGACCTTGACTTTTAACATTAGTGTTTCTCTGGCTGTCGTAACTCAGTGTTTGTAAGACACAGCTGTTATGGTGAAAAAAGCCAAGCGAAATACGGGGATTGATCAGTTGGCTCTATACTTATAATGTCATCATCAAAAATCCACAGATTTCATTCCAAGGTTTGTACTTGATCAAAAGTGTGCTTTGTTACTATAAACAATTAAATATTTTATTGCTGAAACTAGATCAAGAGACTGAGCACGGTTGAGATCCTATATTTTTAATATTATATTTGGCAAAAAACATTTTGGACTACTTTTAGACACACAGAGACATCAATAATCAGCGTATAAATCTCAACAACGGTGACATGCAATGCATGCTGGGAGCCATCATAGTATAAAACTCATCCATGGCTCCCAGCATGCATTGCAGCATGAAGCATGTCACCGTTGTTGAGATTTATACACTGATTCTTGATGTCTCTGTGTGTCTGTATAGTCCAAAATGTTTTTTGACTAACTTATTAAAAATATGATTTCAACAGTGCTCCGACTCTTGCTATAGTTTCATTGATTATTAAAAAATACTTATTTGTTTTTTAATGACAAACCACACTTTTGATCAAGTATAAACCTCAGGATTAAATCTGTGGGTAGTACTCTGTACTGTGTGGTAGCTAGTTTTATCATTTCAAAATGATGAGTTAACTTACTTGCTAAATTTAAGGCAATCGGTTTCCTTAAGTTTTTTATGTAAACCCAACAGTTTAATTAAGCTTTCTAAGTAAACTCAATTGCGGTTTTATATGGATGGTTTCAAAACACTTGCTTATGTGCAATAGACAGTGGGTGTTGATACTGTTTCTTATGCAGTGACGTTAGCCAGTCATAACAGTGGCTATTTACTGACATGCCGCCTCTTAAAAATTAATCATTTCCATCAGAGGGTCGGAAAATGATTGTTTTTCTGCATATATGTTGTTTTTTTTGTGAATTTTTTTTTTTTTGTCTGTAACTTTTTTTTTGAAATTTACAAAAAATGATATAATGAGTGAGTACATCATGAATCCATTTTCCAAACTGTTTTTTTTTTTTGTCTTATCCTATAATAAGTGTTTATTCAGACTATTTTAGACTGGTTCGGGTTGTCCCACTTCAGAGTAGCACAGTACCTACGTGACTCGTCATAGACATAAATGGAAAGAAGTCGCTCCGGCTACAATGTTCTTACACAAGATGCATGCAGTTCTGTTTATTTATCGATAGAGCACCAAAAGTTGCACACTGCAGCTTTAACATAATACGTGAACCTCAAGGAACATATTAAAATAATAATAATAAAAAAATCCATTTCATGACCTTTTTTTACATGACCTTTAAATACTGTAGCATTTATTTAAAAAAAAAAGAAAAAAAAAGAAAGAGTAACATCATACCGGTAGTTACTGGCACACTTGTGGAGAATGCTGAAAACAGAAAAAGACAAACCTGTTACAATCATTCTACAATACTCTTTGTAAATCTAATAAAAAATTATAATGATTTGGCTGTTTGAATTGTGTGAATAGTTATCAATTGAAAACTTGAACATGATTTTTGTGACATAAGTTTAATGTGTATGTCCATAAAGCACCAGTTTTATCCTGCATATATTGATAAATTAGTTATTTTACAGTTTCTTTGTGAATCATTGATTAGTACATCTCATACAGTATAATGACATATTCACCTGTGGTTGTAGTTGTTGGCCAGATAAAGTAAGGATCTGCTGTACCTCCATAATCTTCCATAAAGTCTTTATGCAAAGAAAAACAGATATAATTTATTGTGTAGCTAATATTGTGAGCATTTCTTGCGGTAACAGATCAATTTTATTTTTCTAACCTGCTTGTATGGACTGCAGCCCCATCAGCAGAACGACCCATCTCAGCATCCACATCTGGGACATCCTCACAGTCCCCATGGAGGCGACAAGCATCTTCAAGAACTAATGTGAGCTGTCTGTCAGTGAATACTCTTTTATACTATCTCTTAGTTTACTTTAGGACCATCTATTCTGTGTTCAGAAGGTGGATCCTAGGCTTTGCATTATTATGGCATGTTATCTTTCCATTGATCAAGAGTAACTGTGTTTGAGAATAAACATGGTTTATGCAAACCTTGGCAGCAAAAAACACTTTCTGTCACTCACAACTTAGTGTTTATCTCTGTTATTATCTCAAATTAAACAAGGATGTGATGGTTGATCGGATTATAAGATGGGGATTTGATGAATTTGTAGAGAGATGCGCTGTGAAATTCACGCCCTAAATGTCTACCTTGCTGATCAGGCTTCTTTTTTCCCCTTCGTGTTTACATTTATGGCATTTGAAAGACCATGTGCTTTACATATGTTATAAAGTTATCTGCTGGATTTTTTTTTTTTTTTTTGAAAGTTTTAAAAAGAAATAATTTATTGGAAAACATTTACACTGCCATATAATATTTTTGTATGTTCAATCTCTTCTTTTTTTATTTTTGTTTTTACATTGCTTCTAAAATAACTATCATAATACAAAAAAAGTTTTTGTTTAACTTAACCTATAAAACTCAGGTTAGACTATTATTATAATAGTCTTCTTTATGGAGCAGTAGTCATCAAGTCCTCTGTAAACACAGCAGGTGTTATGATGATCACAGGAACAAAGGTGCAGCTTTAAGCGAAGAGCATTAAGTCCCATTCACACCAAATGACAATAACTAGGACTATAACTATAAAGTTTGAATAATCCTTCTAATTCTATGAGAATTGGGAAGTCCACACCACAAATATAGTGATAATGACACAGAGGGGGAATGTTTTGTTGGAATCACTTTCAGAATAATTTATTTTTCTTTCCTTTTGTTTTTCCAGCTAATGAACGATAAAAAAACAATAATGGCATTCAGTCAGAATCCATCTTTTTTAATGAGCTCATAGCATTTACAGATGACAAAACTGCATGGTGCACTTATAATAAACAAATGTTGTCATTGCGTTGGTGTGGAAGCTTGTTTCTGCCACTGATTTAAAAAAAGGTAATTGTGACTTTTTATCTCACAATTATCACACTTTTTTTCTCAGAAGTGGGTGATATAAAGTCAGAAAAAAGTCTGTATTTTTTTCCTCAGAACTGGCCTTTGTAACTCGCAATTGCAAGTTTATATCTCACAATTCTGAGAAGAGACGTCAGGATTGCAAGATATAAACTCGCAATTGCGAGAAAAAGTCAGAATTTTTGAGAAATAAGCTCGCAATTGCAAGAAAAGAAGACAGAATTGCAAGAAAAAGTCAGAATTGGGAGAAATAAACTCGCAATTGCGAGAAAAGAAATCAGAATTGTGAGAAAAAGTCAGAATTGGGAGAAATAAACTGGCAATTGCGAGAAAAAGTCAGAATTTTTGAGAAATAAGCTCGCAATTGCAAGAAAAGAAGACAGAATTGCAAGAAAAAGTCAGAATTGGGAGAAATAAACTCGCAATTGCGAGAAAAGAAATCAGAATTGTGAGAAAAAGTCAGAATTGGGAGAAATAAACTGGCAATTGCGAGAAAAGAAGTCAGAATTGCGAGAAAAAGTCAGAATTGCGAGAAATAAACTCGCAATTGCAAGAAAAAAGTCAGAATTGCGAGAAATAAACTCGCAATTGCAAGAAAAAAGTCAGAATTGGGAGAAATAAACTGGCAATTGCGAGAAAAGAAGTCAGAATTGCGAGCAAAAGTCAGAATTGCGAGAAATAAACTCGCAATTGCAAGAAAAAAGTCAGAATTGGGAGAAATAAACTGGCAATTGCAAGAAAAAAGTCAGAATTGGGAGAAATAAACTGGCAATTGCGAGAAAAGAAGTCAGAATTGCGAGCAAAAGTCAGAATTGCGAGAAATAAACTCGCAATTGCAAGAAAAAAGTCAGAATTGGGAGAAATAAACTGGCAATTGCGAGAAAAGAAGTCAGAATTGCTAGCAAAAGTCAGAATTGCGAGAAATAAACTCGCAATTGCAAGAAAAAAGTCAGAATTGCAAGAAATAAACTTGCAATTGCAAGAAAAGAAGTCAGAATTGTGAGAAAAAGTCAGAATTGCGAGAAATAAACTCGCAATTGCAAGAAAAGTCAGAATTGTGTGAAAAAGTCAGAATTGTGAGAAATAAACTCGCAATTGCAAGAACAGAAGTCAGAATTGCGCAAAAAGTCAGAATTGTAAGATATAAACTCGCAATTGCAAGAAAAGTCAGAATTGCGCAAAAAGTCAGAATTGTAAGATATAAACTCGCAATTGCGAGAAAATAAGTCAGAATTGCAAGAAATAAACTCGCAATTGCAAGACAAGTCTTTAAGAGTTTATATCTCACAACTCTGAATTTATTTTTCGCAATTGCGAGGTTATATCTTACAATTCTGACTTTTTTCTCACAATTCTGACCTCTTTTCCTGCAATTGTGAGTTTATTTTTTTTCGCAATTCTGACTTTTCTTGCAATTGCGAGTTTATATCTCGCAATTCTGACATTATTTTTTGCAGTTGTGAGTATACATCTCACAATTGTGTAAAAAAAAATCAGAATTGTGACTGGTTCGGGTTGTCCCACTTGTGTCACTTGTGTCACTTGTGATAATTGTGTCACAATTATCTTTTTCATTTTTTTAGCTTCCATACGTTAATATAGTTATTGTTCTTGGTGTTAAGTTAAAAAAGACAACAGATTTGTTGCTCGCATTGCGCCACATTCAGAGTAGACAGAACCACTGTTTATAGTAAGTTTTAAGTTTTAATTTAAGTTTTAAGTTTTAATTTTAATGTTTTTAGTCGCACCGCTCACATCCGGTTGTAGACAAGGTGTTAGGGGTGTGTGTGAGCATTTTCTTCTTTATTGCGTATTTAACATGAGCACCGAAAAAAATAGATTTTTTGAGTAGGCACTGATCTGAGATTTTGTTTATTGCGTTGTTCATTGAAACAACAAAAGTCGAAAAATGTGATGATGACAAATGCCAATTAAGATGCTTGAGATGGACACTTCACAGACTGTGATGATGCATTTACATGTTTATTAACATCGTAGAAAAGGTTTTTTATTTAAAAAAAAAATAAATCTACATTTATAACACTTTGTAATAGCCTTCTTTGTGTTTTATTACCTTAGAATTAAATTACAGAAAAATGGTTAATGCTGTGTTTCAGGAGTGACAGCAAAATTTCTTTTTCCTCTTTTGGAAAAGTCATACGCTATGGTGTACGCCATTGTTGTAGTTTCCATTCACCACTAGGCTATAGACCTTGTTTACAGCAGCGACATCTTTAATTTTCAACAGAAATAAAAGCGAGGCTGAGATGGATAGACTAATGCTGCCTTCACATGCTATCGAAAATTTGATAATTCCCACTTCTAAAGTCGTGATTACGAGCTCATCGCATTCAAGTTTTGAAGTGGGAGCGCGTTCATGTGCAATTCTTACCTAGGAAAATTTCCGAGAGCATGTGAAAGGCAGCAGTAGGTCTACATCTCTTCAGTGGGTTGTACTGTTACTTGATGTGTTTTTGGATTGTTCTGCTGATAAAACACGCAAAAACATCTTTCAATGAGATTTCAGTAGACAAAAAACTCCAGACAGCCTGAGCTGTGGAAAATTATAAATGATCTAGAAGCTTTATACAGCTTTTTACAGTGGATGCCATTAAAAACACTGTAAGTTTATATATAAGCATTGCAATACAAGCCATCATTACAAACACTTTTTTAAGCCAACCCAAACATTTATAGGACCATTATTTGATCCACTAGTTAGCATGCCAGTGCTGTGTATACTATAAAGCTTAGTCTCGGTTGGTTTGATATGTTTGAAAATTCTCTGAAACCAGTTACAACTAATTGAGGATACAATGTTTGTTTGTCGTTGCTTCCAGAGACATTTGGATGTTTAAACATTTCCTTTCCATTACCTTGTTGACTCTCTGTCATTGTACTGCTTAGTCTATGTTTAAAGTGATTAAATATTGATACTCCCTGAGTGCATAGCAATTTATGTTTTTTATTTTTTAAATTACATTTAAAGGACAGCGTATGCCAACCTATAGGTTCAAGCGAAATAGAAATGTTGTTTTTTTATTATTATTCAAAAAGTACAAAGTATACCATAGTGCTCTAAGGCACAAAACCACACAAACATTATGAAAGTGTTAATAGTGACTCAAAAAGTTTTTCTGCCTTCCGAGAAGGCCAGCTACAGTAATTAATAAGGAAATGCAAATCTGGTTTTAAGACCAGATCGTATCGTAATTCAACTAATTATAAAGAAATGTTTAATCATCTGTGTTTTCTGTCACATCAGAAGATCCTGAATCATAATGAGTTTCGCAATGTCACATAGGCTGAGATTAATTTGCCGTAAACATTTACCAATTGTATATATTTTACACATAGCCTATATAAGTCATTTATATATATATATATATATATATATATATATATATATATATATGCGGGTTGGATTCTGGAATCCACTATCGCTTCAATATATATCTTTTGATGGATTTATCAAGTTATTAATCAATATTTATCCTTCTAAATATTAAATTATTTGAAAGACTTCTTCAACGTATGTTAAACCATTTATTTTACATTTTCATCTTCAAACACTAGAGAATAGTGTTGATATATTTTTACTAGTGGGTGCAGGACATTATAGTTAATTTATGTAAGTGAAAATAAAGTAAACTGTGACATATTATACCCAAAAATTCTTCATTTAGTGGACTACCAGTAAAATTGATAAAAATTGGGAAACAAATATTATTCAGACACTTTGACCTTTTAAGCTTTTTATTTACTTCTTCTAAGATAGTCTTAGCCAAATGCTGTGTAGAAAAAACTTCTACACATGTATAAGAACAGAATCCCATTTTAAAGACCTCCTTCAAGAAAATGAAATAAATGTCAAATAAAATAATACCAATTTTGAAACAATGAATTTTCATTGTTTGGGTATATGACTAATCTTCCCAGCCCAAAATTCATACCAACAAAGTACACATTTAGAGTGTAAATTCTGGCTTAGTGCGTCACTGTACTGTGTATTTTCTTTTCGTGGTTCCTTCAGAAAACATCCTTGTTTAGTTTGAGATGATAACAGCGATAAATCTTTTTTTTTTTTTTTTGACATGGAATAACTCAGGAATCTTTTTTGGTGAAGCTCTCCTATATGTGAGCCGCATCTGGTTCAAATTTCGTGGTGACAGCATAAAGGATAGTTTAAAAAAATTGTTTATTTTTTCCGCAGCCATGTGGCGCCAACGGGCGGTAAACTCCGGTTTAGAGGCACATCTCAGCACTCGTTAGGAGTTTTTCAAAATGGTTAGATGCATTAAAAAGATGAGATTCTAAGCTTTAAAATGATATCTATTTTGATATATTGAAATAAATGTCAAATAAAATAATACCAATTTTGAAACAATGAATTTTCATTGTTTGGGTATATGACTAATCTTGCCAGCCCAAAACTCATACCAAGTACACATTTAGAGTGTAAATTCTGGCTTAGTGCGTCACTGTACTGTGTATTTTCTTTTCATAGTTGCTTCAGAACACATCCTTGTTTAGTTTGAGATGATAACAGCGATAAATATGCGTGACTAAAAGTTTTTTTCCCCATCAAGCTTTCTATTAATCATGTTTATTTTTCTCAAACACTACGTTGATAGGACCGAAAGATAATTTCACAATTGTGCATACGCCTGTGTTCACCTTCTGATCAGATTACACTTCCTCAAAGACACTATAAAAGAGCAAATGCTGACTCACATCAGCCCTTGAGGAAGGATGTTGTCTCTATGACGACTGTAATGATGTCCCAGATGTGGATACAAGCAAATTAGCTAAACTTTGTTCAAACCGTAAAGCTACAGCATGCTTTATTTGAGAAATACACCTCCTGAATTCTCCACCTCCTAAATCACCTCTGGGACAAAGTGAGCCATCTTCAAGCAATATAAAGCCTCCAGAGATACTGATGGTATGGATTCAACATTCACACGTAAGCTTGAGGAATATATTGTGTGAAGTGGACGAAAATCTCTGGCGAGGAATTTTGAAATTAAAGTCTGTTATATTACGTCAAGAAAGTGATTATTTATGTAATCAATAGCGAACCAAAACATCAAAGTTTTTATGTAAGTATATGCACTTTTAATAAATGTTACCTGAAAAGAATGCAATATTTCATTCATTAAAATTTAAACGGGTTCATTTTGAAATAATGTAGGCTACGTACCTAAACTTGTTACAAGGTTAGCCTACTTGGCCATGAAAATTTAACTTACATAATTTAAATTTAATTACATACCGTGCATAGTAACGAATGTTTTTCCACTCGCCACAAAAGCCTAAATCTGAGGTAAATCGGTGCTCACATTAAAGTAGCGCCTGTATTTGTAGGACGTCGGTTAACCCTTTAAGACCTGAAGGCTTTTTTTTTTTTTTTTTTTTTGTACACAAAAGTAAAGACTCATAACTCCAAAACTGTAGCAAGGAGAGTCAAAAAGTAGGTATCATTTGATAGAACACTTTTTAAATTTTAAGAAAATATAAATTACATTACATTTGGACATTTCCTTGCTGAGAAACAGCTGATAAAATACAAAAAAATACATATATATAGTTTTTAATATTTTTCTTTTTTTATTATTTAACATGGAATAACTCAGGAACGCAGTAAGATCGGATAAAAATTATTTTTATTTATAGTTTAAAAAAATGTTGTTTATTTTTTCCGCAGCCAGGTGGCGCCAACGGGCGGTAAACTCCGGTTTAGAGGCACATCTCAGCACTCGTTAGTTTTTCAAAATGGTTAGATGCATTAAAAAGATGAGATTCTCTCTTTAAAATGATATCTATTTTGTGTTATTCCACGTTGGAAAACGTACATGGATGTGTCCGGGAACATTGGATACACACTTCATCCCTGAAAGATGAAAGACACGTTTTCAGCCATGTTAAATCATTCCGTGAGTAATATCTTGTGATCAACGCAATATATTATGTTGATTTTGAGAATCTGCTTTAAATATTGATGTGCCATTTTTTATGATCTGTGCATTTTTCATGAAGTTATGAGCACGTGAAATATACATATTTGTATTCTGTGCTATTTTTTGTTGTAAACGCAGACTGATTAGAAGGTGAAAACAACGCAACAGAAGCATGCTTGATATAAACATTTAAAGTCTCTGGTTTTGTATGCAAAAATAATTTTTGTGCTACCTATATGGATTCAATTTTTATTGGCTCTTAAAGAGAGACACGAAAACGGGAGCGCCGACACTCCATCCGGTCTTGAAGGGTTAATGGTCATTATTATTCACAAATATTAAACCACTTAATCAAAATCATAATATGCTTAAGATAATTGTTTCAAAAGCACCGATGTCAACAGAAATGTGCAAAAAATAACTTGAGGGAAATCTGTCCCTTTCAGTAGGTTGACAACAGTGACCTCTAATGGTAAGATGTAGGTAATGCACTTTTCCCCCGGCCAGTTGCTGATTCAAAATCAACATTTTTAAGAGTTTTTTTTCACAAATATGAACCATGTACTGGAGATTACATTTAAGTAGGGCTATTGGTTACAATGATAAATAGCATAAAATGATAAATTAAGATACAGATAAAAAGAAAAGGAAATTACTTGAACTCTGATGCTTTTACTATCAATGTATGCAAGCTGGCAATTTTCCCCCCAAAAAATAAAAAATAAAATAACATACACAAGACTGTAATTGATGCTCTTTATTATGCTTTTTTGTGATTTTGATTCATTTTATTGTAAGGAAAAAAACAACATTATATCATGCATTACCAAAAAGAATAGTTTTTTTTTTGTTTGTTTTTTTTTAAGATTATGCTTAGAAATAACTACACCCTTCAATCAAGCCAAAGAAAACATGAGGTGCAATATTTGCCAAAATAATTTTAGCCATTAATGCACTACAACAATCAGCTTAAATCAGTGTTATTGTCATTTTGGTTCTATATTTTAAAATAGTTGATTTCTTGTAACAGATCAGCAGGTCAAGTGGGATCTTTTTATCCACAGGTGGTCTACATTGTAAAACAATGTTTGTAATTTTAATAAAAGGCTGAAAGCAATAGTAAGAACCTGTTAATTGATTATCTAATGGTTAATTTTACAGTAAAATACTGTTATAGATCTTATCTTTTACAGTGAAAAACTGTAAACAATTCCCTGAGTGACACTAAATAAAATTATTGACAATTTGTCTTCTTGTTAGTTTTTGTTATTAATTATGTACTTTTTATGTTATATCTTATGTTGTTTAATGTTTCTTGCATTATTTTCGTGTCACACGTGTTGGTGTTTTGTATTTGTGTGCACCTTCTAGAATCTAGATATTAGTATTTACCTCAGCTTGTGGAAAAGTGACTTGTGATTAACTCTAATTCATCATTTGCCTCTTTTACCAACTGTATTATTACAGCTGTTATATAGATTTTACTTTAGATGGAATATTAACATTATATAATTAAATGTGTAGATTTTTACCCAAAGTCCAATCCCCTAAACTTGAAATTCATTACGATATTTTTTATGGTTCTTTTATCACATTAAGTGCTACAAGATTTTTTTCCGTAAATTGTCCATGTTCATTTTTTCCAGTCTCTTCTTCACACTTGGTAGGCGTGCATTTGCAGGTCTCTATGTACGTGTAGTGATGAAGGATCTCGCTGCCATTGGCACACTTCAGCATCACCTCTTTACGGCTGATACTCTCCTCCCGACAGCAAGAACAGCTGTGCATCATGATGTCATTTTCCATTGAATACCTGTGCAGATTTCCAAGAAAACACCGGTCAGATGACTGTAGCACAGCAGGATGTGAGTTTATCCTTATATACAGTATCCGCCCAGAAATTTGGATGCTTTAGCAAACTTTAAAAATGCATTAATTTCATCAGATACTTCACAAACGAGCAAGCAAAATAATAACAAATGAGTTAAATTCACTTTTCTGAGCCATGTTTGGAGACCTTTCAGAAACCAGTTTCAATGTGATTTGTTTTTGTGGATTTTGTTGTTGTTGTTCTGGCAACTATTATATTATAATACGATTTATAAAACAGTTAGTTCCTGTCCTTGATTCTGATTAGTCAATAGCTGTGTTTTTTTCACGATAAAACAAGGTTATGACAGCTTCACCCAACGGTTCTGTGTATCACTACACAACACCCTTAGCAACGTAAACTGTTTAAATTGATGTCGTTCATTGAAGCTTACTGTATTATGTAAAAGAGTATTGTGAGAAAGAGATCGAGTTTATTACCTGCATTCAAATTTAGCATTTTCCTTCAGGTCAGTCTTATGTTCATAATAAAAAATGTGTTTATATATCCGATGTATTATCCTGTCCTTTTAACAGTTAAGGGGTTTTCCCGTGACTGACAGCGCTGGTCAAAGCATTTGTCAGTTGCGTCTTGTTCCGTGTTCACAACAATTCAATCTTTTCAATGTAAAAGTCTTCGCTACTGACTGACACACTCATAAAGACTTTGCCGCCATCTAATGGCGTAATAATGTAACTTCTGTTGCTGTTCACGGTCAGGGACTATTTTTTTCTGGCGGAAGGAAGGCTTTTGTGAAAGTTTTTCTCCTTAATTAAACTAAACCACACAAATCAAAAATAGTTTTAGACTGTATTTACACACGTCCTAAATTTTGGTAACCCGGCTGCAATCCTCATATAAAATGAATGATAAATAAATTAGTTTTACTCTTTAACACTAAGGCTTTTTTGGTTCTTCTGAGAATTTGATAGGAAAAAGATGTGTGTGATCAACAGATGTGCAATGCTCTCACATTGATCCATCGTCACAGTGGCCAGCGCAGGAAGTAACTTCTACATCCTTGATGGAAGTGCATTCATTGACATACAGACGGGTGACGTTCTTCGCACGAACACAGTTGCTGAGTTCACCTGAGAGATGATAGAGGCAGACATGCATTTTATGCTGTGCCTAGTATGTTATTTTTAATTTATGTAACATCTTTTAAATGTTCTGCATAAATACAATAGGGTGGATAAAACAATTTGAACATTTTTGTCAAAATGTTTTGTACAAGGAAACAATATCTTACAGATCTTGCAGCATCCGTCTTTGTCATATTTCACTGTTTCCTACAAGGACATAAATACAGAAAGGAAACATTGCTTAGAAATTTTGTAAAGTACGGTAAAATCTCAAAAACTAGTTCGGATGGATCTCAACAATCTCAGTGAGGACTATTTGAAGGTATTTCTTTGGCTGTGATCATTTTTTTGACCTCAAAAAGTTGAGAAAATAATGTGTCAAAAGCAGAACTTGGGTGTAATGTGCACTCCTTGAGTTTCTACTTACAGGCTTACAGTCATCTTCGTTAAAGGGAGGGCATTGTTTATAGCTCTCTTTTGTCATAAACATGCCATTCCTGTTCACACAGGTTGTATTCATACATTTGAAATAGTACTCCTTTCCATCCTAAACAAAAAGAGAGACAGGATGCATGAAGACTGAAAAACAGAGCAGATTCACTGTCTGTCAAACTCAAAGAATGAAGAAGTTTGAAAATGTTTTTAAATGTACCTTGAGAACATGTCTGGTGTCGTCTGGTGCATCATAAATACAGGCCACTTGTGTACATGTTCCACAGCACTCTCCTTCTTTTTTCACATATTCAAAACCCTTGGAGAGGGAAAAAAAAAAAGTTTATACATTAGTAGTTTTAATAATACACTTTACGGCATTTATAAATTTTTAAGCAATACTTAAAAGAAAAAAAATATATATAAAAAAATAAGCACTGGATGTGAGCACACAATGATGCATTAGTGTCGTGCAAACTTCCTCAATCGATGGAAAAATGTGCAATTCTACTCACAGGCCCACAGTTGAGTGAACTCAAGTAAGGACATTCTATTTTGGTCTTCTCAGTCGCAAATAAGCCATTCAATTCACGACAGGTAACAGTTTCACATGTGTAACTCTGGACTTCTCCATCCTAACAAAAGACAGACAGAATCCATTAAGACAGAAGAATAGAGCAGCTTCCTTGTCTGATGAACTGAACAAATGATGTTTTCAAATGTACCTTGAGAGTCTGTCTGGTTTTGTCTGGTGCATCATAAATGCAGGCCACTTGTGTGCATGATCCACAGCACTCTCCTTCTTTTATCACATATTCAAACCCCTTGAAGTGAAAAACAAGTTTATACACTACGATTTGCAATTTAACGTCTCAAAGGCCTTTAGATTAGACTGACCAAATATGATGTTTATCTGATAAAATCTCTGCGAGTAGTTCGTTAAAGTAAAACATATGGAAATGGCAAAAACCGCAAAACTTTTGCAGAGAAAATTCTAAATATCTCACTTCCTGTTGGGTTTTCAGATTTTGCTTCTGAGACCTTTTTGTAGGTATTGGGCTGTTACACGTGTCTACCGAATTTCATACCTGTATGTGTAACGTAGCGCGAAGGGCGCTTGATTGAAAATTTGTAGGTGGCGCTATCGAGCCATTTTGTCACACCTAATTCTGAAACCCATATCACATGTAAATTTTCACCACTTCTGATGCATGTAAAAAGTTTCAAGCATGTTTAAGCTCTCAAAAATGTAATTCGTTGAGGAGAAGAAGAAGAATTGACAGAGCAATTACAATAGGGTCCTCACACCTTCGGTGCTCAGGCCCTAACAAGCGGAGTTGAAGCTAGAAATTCTACTCACAGGCCCACAGTCTTGTGAACTCAAGTAAGGACATTCTTTTTTGGTCTTCTCACTGATGAACGATTCATTAATTTGATGGCAAGGTAACAGTTTCACATGTGTAACTCTTGACTTCTCCAACCTAACAAAAGACAGACAGACATCCATGAGGATTGAAGAACAGAGCAGATTGTTTTTTATGAACTGAAATGATGAAGAAAAGTTTGGGAATGTTTTCAAATGTACCTTGAGACTCTGTGTGGTGTTGTCTGGTGCATCATAAATACAGGCCACTTGTGTACATGTTCCACAGCACTCTCCTTGTTTTTTCACATATTCAAACCCCTTGGAGTGAAAGACATGTTGATCATTTTATTAATCAGGTGGAAGATGGATGAACTGGTCACGTGCTACATTGCAACCGATCAACAATGACGCAATGTCATTATCTGAGAACATGATGCTGCATTGGTGTTGTAAAAACTTCCTTAATGAATGTGTACAATAAGTTAAGAAACAGTGTAATGTCTCAAAAAACAACCGCTACTGAAAATACAAACTGAACAAGTGTGTGACGTGTGTATTTAAAGGGTTAGTTCTGTCATTTATTACTCACCCTCATGTCGTACCACATCCGAAAGACCTTCGTTCTTCTTCAGAACACAAATTAAGATATTTCTGATGAAGTCTGAGAGGTTTCTGTCTCTCCATAGAGATCCAACACAACTATCACTCCAAGATTCAGAAAGGTAGGAAAAAGTCATCATAAAGTACTCCATGTGACTCCAGTGGCTTAAACTTAAAGGGATAGTTCACCCAAAAATGAAAATTTGATGTTTATCTGCTTACCCCCAGGGCATCCAAAATGTAGGTGACTGCGGCTCGTGACGACACATTGATGTCCTAAGACACGAAACGATCGGTTTGTGCGAGAAACCGAACAGTATTTATATCATTTTTTACCTTTAATACACCACTATGTCTAACTGCGTTCAGCACTCGGTTAGTGAGGTCTGATCGCGCTCTGACAACAGCAGTGATGTCTCGCGCATATACTTCAATGAGTGCTAGACATCACTTCCGTTGTCAGAGCGCGATCAGACATCACTAAGCGAGTGCTGAACGCAGTTGGACATAGTGGTGTATTAGAGGTAAAAAATGATATACTGTTTGGTTTCTCGCACAAACCGATCGTTTCGTGTCTTAGGACATCAATGTGTCGTCACGAGCCGCAGGGTTTAATTTGGATTTGTCTGTGCATGTTTATTGACTCTTATAAATTGTGTTACCATTGACTCGCATTATAAGACTGACAGACGGCAGCGGTTGCAGTTAAAAATCATAATTTGTGTTCAACTAAAGAAACAAAGTCACCTACATCTTGGATGCGCTGGGGGTAAGCAGATAAACATCAAATTTTCATTTTTGGGTGAACTATCCCTTTAATTTCATGAAGCAACTTGAGAGCTTTGTTTGCACATAAAACAATTTACCACTTTACTTACAAAAATATTGATCTGCAACACGCGTTCACGAGAGCTCGCGTGTTGTTTTCAGACTCGCTCTTCACCTCAACATACATGCACGAGTGTTCACGAGAGACAATAACCTCTCTTAGACTTCACAAAAACATCTTTGTGAATTTGTGTTCTGAAAATGAATGAAGGTCTTACGGATGTGGAACAACACAAGGGTGAGTAATAAATGACAGAATTTTCATTTTTGGGTGAACTAACCCTTTAAAGCTAGAAAATCTACTCACAGCCCCACAGTCTTGTGAACTCAAGTAAGCACATTCTGTGTTGGTTTTCTTAGTCTCGAACGAGTCCTTAATTTGATGGCAGGTAACAGTTTCACATTTGTACTTGACGTCCTCACCATCCTACAAAAAGACAGACACATGAGGATTAATTCAGAGCAGATTCTTTGTCTGATGAACTGAAAGAATGTAGAAAAGTTTGAGAATGTTTTACCGTGAGAACATGTCTGGTGTTGTCTGGTGCATCATAAATACAGGCCACTTGAGTACATGTTTCACAGCACTCGCTCTCTTTTTTCATATATTCAAACCCCTTGAAATGAAAAACAAGTTTATACAGTAGTTTCAATAATCCAGTGGCACATTTATTGCTGCATTTTCAAACCAACAACTTTTTAAGCTGTAATTTTGAAAGAGTTAAATGTGCAATGTGTAAATTTTAGCTGCATCTGGCGGTGAGGTTGCGAACTGCAACTAACGGCGCGCACCCCTCCCTTTCGGAGAAGCTATGGTGGCCGTCTGGCCGATACAAGACAAAGATGTCGTCGTCTGAGACAGCATAGAGTAACCTGTGTGTGAAGCAATGAGGTTTCTTCTTACTTCTAACAAAAGAACGGTCTCTGCTTCTAATAAACCAGACAACGACTACTACTACTACTTTGTGCGTATTCAATGTAGTGACGATGCAAGCTGCCTCTAAAAACACCAACGAAAAGAACAACAACAACATAGTGATGAAACGCGCTCTGTAGAGTGTTTGTCCATTTAGGGCTGCTGTAGAAACATGCTGGAGCATACTTGACATGGAGGGGGATGTATGACACAGAAATGGCTCATTCTGAGCTAATAAAAACATAACGGTTTATTATATAAGGTCTTTATGCACCACTGAAAACATAGTTATGTATATTATATTGCATTTATGTCAATAGATCCTCCCAAATTTTACACATTGCACCTTTAAGGAAAAAATATATTCATACAGTATACAGTACTGTGTATGTGAGTCTTAGGCAAATTAAATGGCCTAAATCCATTGAATGCACATTCAAGGAATGTTCTTAATCTAATTGTTATTTCCTACCTGCACACTAAAGCATAAATAACCATCCTAAAACACAATTGTGAAGTATCTTGTAAAGTATATATATATATATATACAGAACAGTTTTAGTCAGTTTTAATTAAAGAAAAACATTCAAATATTGATTTAATTTTTAAGGATTTAAACAAACTATGAACTATGAATAAAGAACTATGACTAATACTATAAGCTATGTAAAAATTAGCACTGGATGTGAGCACACAATGCTGCATTAGGGCTGTGTAAACTTCCTCAATATATAAAATTTGAAATAAGCAGACGTGAATAATAAGCAGACAGAATTTAGAAAGACGTGTTTGGTGTGGAGTTGAAGCTAGAAATTCTACTTACAGGCCCACAGTTATGTGAACTCAAGTATGGACATTCTCTTATGGTCTTCTCAGTCACAAACACCCCATTAAATTCACGACAGGTAACATTTTCGCATTTGTAATTGTGAACTTCTCCATCCTAACAAAAGACAAGCAGACTTCATGAAGACTGATGAACAGAGCAGATTCTTGCAGATGAAAAGATGTTTCAAATGTACCTTGAGAGTCTGTCTGGTGTTGTCTGGTGCATCATAAATACAGGCCACTTGTGTACATGTTCCACAGCACTCTCCTTGTTTTTTCACATATTCAAACCCCTTAGAGTGAACGGCAAGTATTCATTAATTCATTAACCAAACAGAAGCTGGGTGAACTTGTCACATTAATGTAACTAATCAACAATGAAACAGTGTCACGATCTAATGCTGCTGTACAAACTCATCAATGATTGAAGAAATGTGCACAATCAGATAAGACCATGTGTAGTATATGAAAAGTGTATGATGTGTGGAGTTGTACTTACAGGCTCACAGTCATGTGAACTCAAATAAGGACATTTTGTGATGGTTTTCTTAGTCACAAACAAGCCATTAATTTGATGGCAGGTAACAGTTGCACATTTGTACTTGTACTCCCCTCCATCCTACAAAAAGACAGACAGACAACATAAAGATTGAGAAACAGAGCAAGTTCTGGTGAATTGGGGTCCCAATTCATTGATTGTGACTGACTGTAAACTGAAAAGATTTTTTTCAAATGTACCTTGATAGTATGTGTGGTGTTGTCTGGTGCAACATAAGTACAGGACTCTTTTGTACATGATCCATCTTTGCACATGTTGACTGCACAATCTAATTTATGGAACAGAGTGAGAGGAGACTTAAAAAAAAAATGGCACTTCAATCCTAAACCAAACCCCATTAAAAAAAAAAAGAAACGCACCAATCTCGCTGCAAACTTGTTTGCTGCAACACGGGTCAGCGGGATCAGTCTCACTGAACAGCATGAAGCCGGGCCCAGTGCAGTTCTCAGGTGTCACATCAGGACACTTCTTGGGTTTACAGATCACTGATTGGCTGGCCTTATCACAGACACAGTCTTCACAGTTGTGCATAAAATGCTTATCAAACTGCAACAAAAACAAACAAAATAAGTATAACTAGGATACTTCTTCAACACATAGTACAACACAACTGATTATTGATGAACAGTTTTAAACCTTGCTGTACCTCACGTGGAGTCCCAGAGGAGTCCACACATCCTACAAGGTAAGACCAAAATCAGAAACATTCTCAGAAATGGATATGGCATACATGTTGACATGAGGCACAAGTTTTCTGTACATCTTTATTTTTCTTTCTCAGGGCCTTGATAGACACCACACACAGTTGGAGTCAAAACCCTCAAGTCCCAGACCAAAACAGAAGACTAGAGTTCTTGAGGCCCAGATCCAAACCAAGATCTACTAGCCCAAGTAACATACTGTTAATTCTACTGGACTTAATCTAGAGATAATATTGTATTTATCACAGCATGCATTTCAGATACTCAGCAATCATGGATATGACTGTTCCCTTTCAGTCGGTCACGTTCGACGTACGTCAGTAGTGACCGACGAATTGGGATATCGCTTAGAGAGCCCTATCATCTTCGTGTAAACTAAAACAAGCCAATGGAATTGGCGTGCGATATTTGCATAATGCGCACCGCCCCCGACAGGTGTATATAAATAGGAAGCAGATGCAATCGCACTCTGTCTTTCGCTTCGGAGCCATTCACTGGTGTCCTGTTTTAGAAGACTCCTTTCTTCGTTTGTTTTATTCTAAAACATTGCCTCAGAAGAGGATTTACAGCGAGCTTTCAGTGCTGGTGAAAGGGCACGTTCAGCGAGGTCGCGAGTCTCCGAGGAGCTGAGCTATAAGCTCGAAAACTGCTGTTTTCACAGCAACACAAAGAGTGTGTGCGTGTGTAGCGATTTGGGCCGGTTCCTCGGTGTGTC
Organism: Ancherythroculter nigrocauda; assembly: GCA_036281575.1. NCBI lineage: Eukaryota > Metazoa > Chordata > Actinopteri > Cypriniformes > Xenocyprididae > Ancherythroculter > Ancherythroculter nigrocauda. Next base: position 26,564,918 of record VTFQ01000015.1, read on the forward strand.
AGGGAGTGGTGTACCTGACACATCGCGTTGCTCCCTGGGTGCTTCAGCACGAGTGAGTTGACTTCCCCTTCTAAAAGAGCTTTACAGACGAACCCTGACAGTATGTCATTTCGTCTGTGCGTTAATGGGTGCGGTCGTTCCCTGGTCCCTGCTGATGGGCACAATCGTTGCATCTCGTGTTTGGGCATTCTGCACGCTGAAGCAGCTTTTGTGGATGGTTCATGTTCCCATTGCGGGAACATGACTATCGCGATGCTGAGGTCGAGACTCTCCTTCCTGAAGTCTCAGGAAGCGGGGGTCCCCTCTCCTATGCCGCGTACGACCGTTTTTTCCGGCCCCGAGAACCGGAATGACGGTACGGCGCTGTATAGGAAGGGTGACCGGAGGATTACGGTCAGGGCTTCCCCGCCGAGCGGAAACGCTCCTCGGGCCCCTGCCGCCTCATCAGCACCGCAACCCATCGTGCCACCGTTGGTTTCCGCTGGGCCCTCTACGGACTGTCCAGCCGTTACCTTTGGTGTGCTGGCGGCGGATCGGATGTCGATCGCTGCATCGGAAGGTGAGCCTGAGTCCTCGGGGGAGGATTCGGACGCGCTGCCGCCCGGGACGGTAGCGTTGCCCGAGTCGGATCCCGAGCTCACGGCTGTGCTCTCCCGGGCCGCCTTGTGCGTCGGGCTTGAGTGGAACCCTCCACCCTGTCCCGGCCCATCTCGGTTGGACGATTGGTACTTGGCGGGGGGTCGCGCTGGTCAAATCCAGCGTCCCGCCCCAATGCCTTTCTTCCCGGAAGTACACGATGAGGTGACCAGGTCTTGGCAAGCTCCGCATGGGGCTCGTACAGGGCCTGGTCCCTCGTCCGCCTTCACCTCCCTGGACGGCGGGCTAGCCAGGGGGTACGCGAAGATCCCGCCAGTCGAGCGGTCTGTTGCGACGCAGTTGTGTCCAACGGCCGCTGGCTGGCGCGGTGAGCCGCGTCTCCCGTCCCAGGCCTGTGAATTCTCAGCCGGTCTGACTGAGAAAGCTTACAGTGCCTGTGGGCAGGCTGCCTCTGCCCTGCACGCGATGGCCCTTTTGCAGGTCTATCAGGCAAAAGCGCTGTCGCAGATGCCCCAGGAAGGTCCTGACCAACAGCTGCTTGGGGAGCTGCGCGCTGCCACTGACCTTGCCCTCCGGGCAACGAAGGTGACAGCGCGTTCTGTTGGCCAGGCGATGTCTACTCTGGTAGCCCAGCAACGCCACCTCTGGCTGACCTTGGCAGACATGAGGGAGACCGACAAACATCGGTTCCTGGATTCCCCCGTGTCTCCGGTCGGCCTTTTCGGCGACGCGGTGGAGAGCTGTGCCCAACAGTCCTCCGCTGCACAGAAGCAGGCTGAGGCTATCAGACATGTCATGCCACGGCGGTCCGCTGCTGCCTCCACCCAGCCGCCCGTGGCTCAGCCTCAGCCCGCTCGTCGCCGAGGGCGCCCGCCTGCGTCTTCCTCCGCCCCTGCTAAGTTGGCAAAGCAGCAGCCTACACCAGCCAAACAGCAGGGTGCCGGGCGCGGACGTGGTGCCCAGCCCGTCTCTGCCAGCCAGGTGGCAAGCGGTCGGGGAAAACTCGGCCCTGAGACGGGCGACCTGGAGCAGAAGGTTCCTGCCCTTTGGGAGAGTATTCCATCTGCTCTCCCACCCCCGGAGGAGGGCCGGGGGGGATTTTGTGGCGGCTGTCTATCTACCGCCGCTGGCTCTCCGGAGTCCAGCGGTACCCACTTTGCCACAAAAAGAGCAGTTTCCTCAAACTCCAGGTCACAACAAGGGGTGTCTGCCAGTGTGCCAGGCTCCGCCTCACTGCTGTCAGCTCCCTCCCCATTCGCCAGCAGGTGGCAGTGTGATGGTGCAGACCGCGTCCCGTGCGCCGTCTCCCATGCACACTGCTGCCTCGCAGAGTCCGACCCCACTCCGGGCCGCCCTCAAGCCGTCCGAGTCGGGTCCCTCTCTGCCTTGCTGCCCCACCCCCGGTGCGTCTGTGGTGCCTTTGGTCCCGCTGGCTCAGTGTCTGGAAGCGTGGATAGCGCTCCCCAGCCTGTCCAGTTGGCTCATTCGTACTATCAGACTCGGCTATGCGATTCAGTTCGCCCGGCGTCCCCCGGTCTTCAGGGCTGTCCACTTCACTCAGGCGTCGTTGGACAGTGCTCCTGTTCTCCGGGTGGAGATTGCTGTCCTCCTGGCGAAGGGTACAATCAAGCCGGTCCCTCCAGCCGATATGAAGTCAGGGTTTTACAGCCCCTACTTCATTGTACCGTAAAAGGGCGGTGGGCTACGGCCAATCCTGGACCGTCCCCAGGATTGGTTTGCAGCAATAGACCTGAAGGACGCATACTTTCATGTCTCGATTCTGCCTCGACACAGACCCTTCCTAGGTCGGTCTGCGTTCGAGGGTCGGGTATGTCAGTACAAAGTCCTACCCGACATGGTTGTAGCTCCCAACCGGTTGGGTCTTCAGGTCAACTGGGACAAGAGCAAACTCGCCCCCGGGTAGAGGATCTCTTGTTTCGGTCTCGAGCTAGACTCGGTCGCACGGACTGCGCGTCTCACCGAGGTGTGCGTCCAGTCGGTGTTGAACTGCCTGAGCTCGCTCAAGTGCAGGACAGCGGCTCCACTGAAAGATTTTCAGAGGCTCCTGGGGCATATGGCATCTGCAGCCGCGGTAACGCCGCTCGGATTGCTTCATATGAGACCGCTTCAACACTGGCTCCGCGGCCGGGTCCCGAGATGGGCGTGGCAGTGCGGCACGCTCCGTGTCCCCGTGACACCGAGCTGCCGTCGCACCCTTGTCCGGTGGTTGGACCCTTCGTTCCTGTGGGCCGGAGTACCCCTCGAACGAGTGTCCAGGCACGCTGTGGTCTCCACAGATGTCTCTGCCACGGGATGGGGGGCCACGTACAACGGGCATGCAGTGACAGGTCTTTGGACGGGGCCTCAGCTGCATTGGCATACCAATTGCCTCGAGTTGCTAGCGGTTCGTCTTGCGCTGGCCCGCTTCAAGGAGCTGTTGTCAGGCAAGCACGTTCTAGTCCGCTCACTAAGCACTGCGGCTGTTGCGTACACCTACCGTCAAGGTGGTCTACGCTTCCGTCGCATGTTGCAACTCGCCCGCCATCTCTTGTTGTGGAGTCAGAAGGATCTGAGGTCCCTTCGGGCCACTCGTGTCTCAGGTGTGCTCAACCGTGCAGCCGACGAGCTGTCACGGCAGCATCTACTTGCGGGCGAGTGGCGGCTCCACCCCCAGGCGGTCCAGCTGATTTGGCAGCGTTTCGGCGAGGCCCAGGTAGTCCTGCTTGCCTCCCCGGAAACTGCCCTCCGCCAGTGGTTTTATTCCCTGACCGGCGGCACGCTCGGCACGGATGCCCTGGCACACAGCTGGCCCCCGGGTCTGCGCAAACATGCGTTTCCCCCAGTGAGCCTTCTCGCACAACTCATGTGCAAGGTCAGGGAGGACGGGGAGCAGGTTCTGTTAGTGGCTCCGTACTGGCCCACTCGGACCTGATTCTCAGACCTCATTCTCCTCGTGACAGCACCTCCCTGGCCGATTCCTCTGAGGAAGGACCCCCTGACTCAGAGACGGGGCACCCTGTGGCACCCGCGTCCCGATCTGTGGAACCTCCACGTGTGGTCCCTGGACGGGATGCGGAGGTTCTGAGTGATCTCCCGCAAGCGGTCGTAGACACCATCACTTCCGCTAGAGCTCCTTCCACTAGGAATCTCTACGCGCTGAAGTGGAACCTGTTCGTCGAATGGTGCGCCTCTCGCCGAGAGGACCCCCGATCATGTTCGGTCGGATCCGTGCTTTCCTTTCTGCAAGATGGGTTGGAGCGAAGGCTGTCTCCCTCCACCCTCAAGGTGTATGTTGCCGCCATTGCCGCACATCACCATGCAGTTGAGGGTAAGTCCCTGGGGAAACACGATCTGATCGTCAGATTCCTGAGGGGGGCCAGGAGACTGAATCCTCCTCGCCCTTCCTCCATACCCTCTTGGGATTTGACCCTGGTTCTCACAGCTCTCCGGGGTCATCCCTTCGAACCTTTGCAATCAGTCGACCTGAAACTAATGTCTCTTAAGACGGTTCTTCTGGTTGCATTGGCTTCCCTGAAGAGGGTAGGGGATCTGCATGCATTTTCGGTCGACGAAACGTGCCTAGAATTCGGGCCCGGTGCTTCTCACGTCATCCTGAGACCCCGGCCTGGATACGTGCCCAAGGTTCCTACCACTCCCTTCAGAGATCAGGTAGTGAACCTGCAAGCGCTGCCCTCGGAGGAGGCAGACCCAGCCCTAGCTTTGCTCTGTCCCGTCCGCGCTCTGCGCGTTTACGTGGACAGAACGCGAAGCTTCAGGACCTCAGATCAGCTCTTCATCTGTTACGGAGGCCAGCAGAAGGGAAAGGCTGTCTCCAAGCAGAGGATGGCCCACTGGATAGTGGATGCCATCGCCTTGGCGTACGAATCCCAGGGCGTGCCTTGCCCGCTCGGGTTGAGAGCCCACTCCACCAGAGGGGTGGCCTCTTCCTGGGCGCTGGCTCATGGCGCCTCGCTGACAGATATCTGTAGAGCTGCGGGCTGGGCGACACCTAACACGTTCGCTAGGTTTTATAGCCTACGTGTAGAGCCGGTATCCTCACGTGTACTCGCATCCACTAGTCGGTAGACGTGTTGTACCCACTCTAAGTGTCGGCTTGCAATGCCATTCCCGCCACTGGCCGGATACGTGCATACTTTCACTCCAGTCGCGTTCCCTGCTTGGCGAACCCTGTCGAGTTCCTCCGCCTCCCCCTTCGGCTCGGACATTGCGGAGTGTCTGATGCCAGGCCTACATCCGTCGCTGACGCTGTCTGTTGGCTGGGGCCCATATGTCGTGACCCCTCTACGTGAGCGGTCCCATATGTGTATTCTCCACGGTTTAAAACTCCCTACGGGCCGAGTCCGTGTCTTTCCCTTAGCAGAGCCAGCTCTGCTGTCACCTGTCAGATGAGTCTCCCCCTAACCAGGTGGAGCCATCCCAGGGACTCCATATGCGTACTGCCCCCCCGGGCCAGTCCATGTGTGTATTCCCACGTAAACTCCTCCCCCATTGGGTAGGTAGTGGTTTCCGCAGCGTCCCTTACGGGTTCGCTTCCCCAGTGTGTCTAGTTTACTTAGTGGGTAGTGGTTAGACAGCAGTAGACTCTCTCGGTGTAAGCTCGCCCCCTTCACCGCCAGCCGGTGCTATGGGCGGCTGAGCTTGTGCTGGGCACTGGAAGGGGTTTCGTAACTGTGGCGCTTTAGTTGGGATCCCAATTCGTCGGTCACTACTGACGTACGTCGAACGTGACCGACTGAAAGGGAACGTCTCGGTTACGTATGTAACCCTCGTTCCCTGAAGGAGGGAACGGAGACGTACGTCCCGTCGCCACAGTTTCTGTACCCTCGCTGTAGTGCGGACACCAGTTGTCTCCTCAGCGAAAAACAGAGTGCGATTGCATCTGCTTCCTATTTATATACACCTGTCGGGGGCGGTGCGCATTATGCAAATATCGCACGCCAATTCCATTGGCTTGTTTTAGTTTACACGAAGATGATAGGGCTCTCTAAGCGATATCCCAATTCGTCGGTCACTACTGACGTACGTCTCCGTTCCCTCCTTCAGGGAACGAGGGTTACATACGTAACCGAGACGTTATTTACAATGTTTCCAACTATGAAAGAAATGAAGATATCATACCGGTCTGGGTAATTATTATCTTTTGTATGCAGGAAATAGACTGTGTGCGCATGTAAGACCATATTGTAAGATGAAGAGCAATCTGTCTATCTAGAGGTGAAGTATTAAGACCAAGGGCCTAAACAGTGAAAATTAACATGAGACCGCAATCCCATAAAAGAATCAAAGGAAATTTCTGTGGGCAATCTCTTGACAATGTGCAAATAAAAGAACATGGACACAGCCTGTTCAATTCCATAATGATCAACGCAATCTACCAAGATCAGCACAAATTAGCAATAATAACATAGTAATAATGAATTAAAAATAATAATAAAGGAAAAATAACGTAGCTTGGTAATCATTTTGATCGGATAGTGTCTTCCGCTGGAATTCCAAGTAAATTAACACAAGTGGAGAAAATTATCTTCCTTCTACCACTCACTCTTTCTGTTCTCTGCGGCAACTATCACAGTCATGTCAACTGCAAAATGGTTTAAGACATGCTTTTTTGGTCGTTAATTAAGGCCCCAAATACCAGTAAATCGACTAGCACAAACCTTAGTAAATCGACTTTAACTCTGATAGATACACAAACTATAAAGGCTTCTCACCACATTTTGACACACATAATCCTGACTCTGTGTTGAAGAGTGTTGTGTTCTCACGGCAGAAGCAGCCTTCTGTGGGCGCTGAAATTGAGCTCTGTGTAGGTCTGAAATGCAAATATTATTTAAACTTTTTAGTTTATTACACACATTACATTTACATCACAGTAACATTAACACTGCATCCTAGGCAATTTCTATACTGTAAACCAAAGTACCTAATTTACATTTTCTGCAATTTTTGACATCATGTGATGTCAAAAATTATGACATCACATGACTTGTTAAATGTGTCAGTGTTTTTAAGCACTGATCTAAACAGGTGTTATATAAGTTTGCTCGCTGAGACGTAAAAACAACGACAAAGAAAAGTTAGTAAAGTAGTTGTTAAGCTTTGGTATTGGGTAGAATTAAGGGATGTAGAATATGGCCATGCAGAATAAGGCATTAATATGTGTTTAATAAGTACAATAAACAGCCTATATCCAAGTAATATGCATGCTAATAAGCAACTAGTTAGTTTGATAGACAGGCAGTCTAACCAATCATAATGCCAAATCCGGCATTTTGTTAGACAAAGCAGTTAGGGGAGTTAGTAGATCATGTCGGTGGACTTGAATTTGAAAAATTGGTGTGTACTGACATCTTTCCACGATTGAAACAACATTCTTCATGATGTTCATTCATGTTTATTTGATGCTATAAGTAAATTAGTAGGAAGAGATGATCGGTACACAAGGTGCTACAGCGATCTGTCACGACACATTAAAGAGCCACAAAACGGTATTTATTGTTTAAATTTTTATTTAAAAATGACAAAATTTGAAATTTGAGACTTTGTTTCATATCAAAAGTAACCTGTTCTGTCTTCTTTGCTCCGCGATGTATTTTTCACTGCGTGAGAACATGTGTGGCGTGAGAGCAGCATGGCTTGTCGGATGTAGCAACAGTAACTAAAGGGGGCGGGTCTTCGCGAACGGTCAATTGGACCCTAAACTAAAGTGTTACCAAAAATAAATTGATAAATAAATAAAAAAAATCATAAGTAATGAATTTGTGGGTTAGACATAATTATTTGAAAGCTGCAGGGTTGTATTAGCAACATAGTTGTATTAGCAACACAGTAAAGTCTGAAAATACAACTTCCAAGAGACATCCATTACTTCAATTCATTTTACAAAAAATAAACTTGAATGCCTCTGCTCCCAAACCACTAGAATATGGAATTAACTTTTACTGTACCTTCTGACCACAGTGCATATTTTTGTCTCTTAAATCAAGATGTGTTTACTTTAGATGCAAAATTACATAAAATTTGAATTTATTTTCTCTGAAAGGGAGTTTATGCTTAAAATAAGAACAAACATCTGCAAATGTGCTGATTATAATCAATTTACTTCAAAGGGAAGTTTTCATAACGGATATTTGTTCTTGTTTTAAACCTAAACTTAATTTTGTTCAGTTTTTTAAGACTTCATTTTGCATTTGCATCTTGATTTAAAGATGTTTAGATATTTGTATTGGAAAACCATTTGTATTGGAAAGTCATTTATTTGTAATGTATGCAATATTTAATGCAATGACTTTATTTACTTTCTGATTTAATTTCTGCTCTGATTTAAGACCTTAATTTGTGTAAGAGTGCATTAAGACTCTTTAAGACCTTTTCAAGACTCTCAGAAACCCTGTTTCACATATACAGAAATGCATTTAAAAAATGAGATAAATGTGAACGTGGTCCAGAATGAAATTAAAAATAACAGCAAAAAAAAAAAAAAAAAAGTTAGGGAATTAGATTTAGGTCAAATTCAACTATTGTGTGATTGTGTGTTTAAACGAGTAGAGTTAAATGAATAGACTGAAAACAACTTAAAAAATAAAAATAGATAGACATTGTGCCACTGAATTATTTCAAAATAAAAGTAAAAAAGTACATACCCGCCTCTACAAGTTGGTGGTTCAGCTGGACCACAAGGCAAGAATATTTTATCTTCTGGACATATAATGTCTGAGGAAGAAAAGTTAAAACAATCTCTTAATTCAAATCTTTACAGGTCCTACAGAAAATAGGTCCATTATTATTCTTTTATACAATGGATAAATCCTTTTTTATATAAATATTTTTTTATATAAAATTGTATATCCTTATATTTTATATAAAGGAAATTTTAATTTATTTTATTAATGAACTTACTGCAAAGGCTAGTGTAGTTTCTCCAGTGAATGCAAACCCCAACCTGAGAGCAAGCCCTCGCGTAGCTCTGCAGACTGGCACACACTACTGAGGGGTCGCTCATATGAGAACTATCATACTGACAGGCTAAAAAGAAATTTTCAGGAGACACATGGGAATGGCATGCTTCAAACACCCTGAGGAAGTTAAAAATGAAAACAGATGATTGGAAGGGCAAATACACTTTTGAGGCAAAGCATAATTTATTGAACTTTACACAACATAGAATGAACTCACTTGCTCTGGAGATGGTAGCAGTCAACATGGGGCTGGTATGGTGTTATTGGCATGGGTCTTGGACTTGGTTTAGTGCAGTTTTTGCCATCCACACCACTGGCTGTCCAGTGATCTGCCATCACTGCACAATCATTGACCAAGATCCCTCCAGGCAGCATGCAGTCATCAGTCTGGTTGTTGTTGCATGTTCCTTGTTGCAGTGATTTGGAATAATTAAGCATAATAATACACAAAAACAAACCCCTTCATAGAACATCAGCTTTCCTACTTAATTTTAAATCTGATATGCACCACACCTTATGATTTTATTGCTAAAAGTAACCTGATATGACTTCTAATGTTTTAAACTTTTTAATGAGCTGACTTACCACAGTGACCTTGTGTGTTCTTTCCAAAATGCTGGAATGGCAGGTTGATGCTAAAGTCGGTGTTTCCAAATGTTACAACGACTTGTAGCTCTGGAACCTCCAAGATCAAGTTCAGGCTTGATTTGATAACCCTCACACCATTTTGAGTATATGGCAGTGTTAGATTAACATTGTCCTTCAGTGCCTTATAGAATAACAGGCAATCAGGCAACAGGCAAACAGAAAACCTGTTAATTTACAATACAGTGCAGATCTAACACATACTCAAAATCTTTTTACAATCCTACTGTAGGTCTCACCTGTAGAGCTGCACCTTCCATGAACCTGTGATTTCTAAGTGTTATGACTTGATTGTTATAAGAAACAATAATGGATCTGGGACAGGATACAGACTCGTGGATATCACAGTATTCATTGTCAATGTAGATCTTCAAATTGTATTTAGGGCTAATTTCCTCCATTAATATATAAGTGCAGTTTCCTTGGTAAGTGTAGGGGAGTCCATCAAATGTGAGGTAATGCGAGCCACCCCAACCCTGACAAAAGCCTACAAGAGAGTGTTAACATACTGTTAGATAAAATGACTTCAAATATGGTAAATAAGCTTATATCTTAAAAAGTTCTCCAACCAAAAATGAACATTCATAATTTGCTCACCCTCATATGTATATGACTTACTTTCTTCAGAGGAATAGAGATTTTTAGATTAAAAAAATCCATCTCTGTGACTCCATAATACAAATGGATTAGACCCCTTAAGGTTAAAGATTTAAAAGCTGTCATACATGCATTTGCTTGACATAAATGTCAGCACATTGTGAAGCGGACTCACAGAGATGGAATATTTTTCGTAATGACAAAATCAAAGTTAGAGCTTGAAGAACTTGAGATCGACAGTTTACTTACAGTCACAGGTGTATTGCTGGCAGCAGTGTAGCTCATCGTAGACCAGCACTGCTGGCTGGTTATTTTTACATGTGATGCTCTTCGGAAAAGGACATTGATGTTGGACAATCTCCATGATGTCTCCCTTTATGCACTTTCCCATAATACAGTCACATATGTGGAAGATCTCGTTAGCCTGGAAACATTACAAAAAATACTAAATTAGAGAGACTGATGCAAGGTAAATTGAATGATATTCATTTTTGCATGAAGAACAAAAAATAACTAATTCTTGCAAAAAAACATACAATTTTTACTTTGAAATAAAAAATTACTGTGCAATTACACAACTCTTGTGTAATCAAAAACTAAATGAAAATATATGTAAAATGTATATTTTACAGTTTTGTTCCATTTAGGACAGACGATTGGTGGTGGTGTTGGACATGGCTCTGTACTGTTCTGAATAGCACAAGTTATGGAGCAGATCATAGTCAGACAAATCCCTGAGCCATTGTCCTTCTTATGCAATATTGACTCTCCTATTAAAAAGAAAGTAAATCAAAACACATGTACAACAGAATTGCTGGAGTATTTCAGGAAATTAGAGAAAACATCAATGATTTAAAAATTAAATTTATAGTTACTAACCAGGCTTATATTGTCTTCCTTGAAACACACAAAAACACTGCGTAGTAGTTTTTGTACTGGTAATTTGCTTTTTCGTATGTGTTATGGTGGTACTTCTGGTACTTTCAGTGGAAACAATTAGAGGTGTAGGAGTAGTGGAGGTGCTTGTCAGTGTTGAAGTACTAGTTGTAGATGGTACTTCTGTTGAAACAGGTGGCCGAGGTGTAACTGGAGTAGTGGAGGTGCTTGTCGGTGTTGAAGGAGGTGGTGTGCCAGGAGTTGTACTAGTTGTAGATGGTACTTCTGTAGAAACAGGTGGCCGAGGTGTAACTGGAGTAGTGGAGGTGCTTGTCGGTGTTGAAGGAGGTGGTGTGCCAGGAGTTGTACTAGTTGTAGATGGTATTTCTGTAGAAACAGGTGGCCGAGGTGTAACTGGAGTAGTGGAGGTGCTTGTCGGTGTTGAAGGAGGTGATGTGCCAGGAGTTGTACTAGTTGTAGATGGTACTTCTGTTGAAACAGGTGGCCGAGGCGTAACTGGAGTAGTGGAGGTGCTTGTGGGTGTTGAAGGTGGTGGTGTGCCAGGAGTTGTACTAGTTGTAGATGGTACTTCTGTTGAAACAGGTGGCCGAGGCGTAACTGGAGTAGTGGAGGTGCTTGTGGGTGTTGAAGGAGGTGGTGTGCCAGGAGTTGTACTAGTTGTAGATGGTACTTCTGTTGAAACAGGTGGCCGAGGTGTAACTGGAGTAGTGGAGGTGCTTGTCGGTGTTGAAGGAGGTGGTGTGCCAGGAGTTGTACTAGTTGTAGATGGTATTTCTGTAGAAACAGGTGGCCGAGGTGTAACTGGAGTAGTGGAGGTGCTTGTCGGTGTTGAAGGAGGTGATGTGCCAGGAGTTGTACTAGTTGTAGATGGTACTTCTGTTGAAACAGGTGGCCGAGGCGTAACTGGAGTAGTGGAGGTGCTTGTGGGTGTTGAAGGAGGTGGTGTGCCAGGAGTTGTACTAGTTGTAGATGGTACTTCTGTTGAAACAGGTGGCCGAGGTGTAACTGGAGTAGTGGAGGTGCTTGTGGGTGTTGAAGGAGGTGGTGTGCCAGGAGTTGTACTAGTTGTAGATGGTACTTCTGTTGAAACAGGTGGCCGAGGTGTAACTGGAGTAGTGGAGGTGCTTGTCGGTGTTGAAGGAGGTGGTGTGCCAGGAGTTGTACTAGTTGTAGATGGTATTTCTGTAGAAACAGGTGGCCGAGGTGTAACTGGAGTAGTGGAGGTGCTTGTCGGTGTTGAAGGAGGTGGTGTGCCAGGAGTTGTACTAGTTGTAGATGGTTCTTCTGTTGAAACAGGTGGCCGAGGTGTAACTGGAGTAGTGGAGGTGCTTGTCGGTGTTGAAGGAGGTGGTGTGCCAGGAGTTGTACTAGTTGTAGATGGTACTTCTGTTGAAACAGGTGGCTGAGGTGTAACTGGAGTAGTGGAGGTGCTTGTCGGTGTTGAAGGAGGTGGTGTGCCAGGAGTTGTACTAGTTGTAGATGGTACTTCTGTTGAAACAGGTGGCCGAGGTGTAACTGGAGTAGTGGAGGTGCTTGTCGGTGTTGAAGGAGGTGGTGTGCCAGGAGTTGTACTAGTTGTAGATGGTACTTCTGTTGAAACAGGTGGCCGAGGTGTAACTGGAGTAGTGGAGGTGCTTGTCGGTGTTGAAGGAGGTGGTGTGCCAGGAGTTGTACTAGTTGTAGATGGTACTTCTGTTGAAACAGGTGGCCGAGGTGTAACTGGAGTAGTGGAGGTGCTTGTGGGTGTTGAAGGAGGTGGTGTGCCAGGAGTTGTACTAGTTGTAGATGGTACTTCTGTTGAAACAGGTGGCCGAGGTGTAACTGGAGTAGTGGAGCTGCTTGTCGGTGTTGAAGGAGGTGGTGTGCCAGGAGTTGTACTAGTTGTAGATGGTACTTCTGTTGAAACAGGTGGCCGAGGTGTAACTGGAGTAGTGGAGGTGCTTGTGGGTGTTGAAGGAGGTGGTGTGCCAGGAGTTGTACTAGTTGTAGATGGTACTTCTGTTGAAACAGGTGGCCGAGGTGTAACTGGAGTAGTGGAGGTGCTTGTCGGTGTTGAAGGAGGTGGTGTGCCAGGAGTTGTACTAGTTGTAGATGGTATTTCTGTAGAAACAGGTGGCCGAGGTGTAACTGGAGTAGTGGAGGTGCTTGTGGGTGTTGAAGGAGGTGGTGTGCCAGGAGTTGTACTAGTTGTAGATGGTACTTCTGTTGAAACAGGTGGCCGAGGCGTAACTGGAGTAGTGGAGGTGCTTGTGGGTGTTGAAGGAGGTGGTGTGCCAGGAGTTGTACTAGTTGTAGATGGTACTTCTGTTGAAACAGGTGGCCGAGGTGTAACTGGAGTAGTGGAGGTGCTTGTCGGTGTTGAAGGAGGTGGTGTGCCAGGAGTTGTACTAGTTGTAGATGGTACTTCTGTTGAAACAGGTGGCCGAGGTGTAACTGGAGTAGTGGAGGTGCTTGTCGGTGTTGAAGGAGGTGGTGTGCCAGGAGTTGTACTAGTTGTAGATGGTACTTCTGTTGAAACAGGTGGCCGAGGTGTAACTGGAGTAGTGGAGGTGCTTGTCGGTGTTGAAGGAGGTGGTGTGCCAGGAGTTGTACTAGTTGTAGATGGTACTTCTGTTGAAACAGGTGGCCGAGGTGTAACTGGAGTAGTGGAGGTGCTTGTGGGTGTTGAAGGAGGTGGTGTGCCAGGAGTTGTACTAGTTGTAGATGGTACTTCTGTTGAAACAGGTGGCCGAGGTGTAACTGGAGTAGTGGAGCTGCTTGTCGGTGTTGAAGGAGGTGGTGTGCCAGGAGTTGTACTAGTTGTAGATGGTACTTCTGTTGAAACAGGTGGCCGAGGTGTAACTGGAGTAGTGGAGGTGCTTGTGGGTGTTGAAGGAGGTGGTGTGCCAGGAGTTGTACTAGTTGTAGATGGTACTTCTGTTGAAACAGGTGGCCGAGGTGTAACTGGAGTAGTGGAGGTGCTTGTCGGTGTTGAAGGAGGTGGTGTGCCAGGAGTTGTACTAGTTGTAGATGGTACTTCTGTTGAAACAGGTGGCCGAGGTGTAACTGGAGTAGTGGAGGTGCTTGTCGGTGTTGAAGGAGGTGGTGTGCCAGGAGTTGTACTAGTTGTAGATGGTACTTCTGTAGAAACAGGTGGCCGAGGTGTAACTGGAGTAGTGGAGGTGCTTGTCGGTGTTGAAGGAGGTGGTGTGCCAGGAGTTGTACTAGTTGTAGATGGTACTTCTGTAGAAACAGGTGGCCGAGGTGTAACTGGAGTAGTGGAGGTGCTTGTCGGTGTTGAAGGAGGTGATGTGCCAGGAGTTGTACTAGTTGTAGATGGTACTTCTGTTGAAACAGGTGGCCGAGGTGTAACTGGAGTAGTGGAGGTGCTTGTCGGTGTTGAAGGAGGTGGTGTACCAGGAGATGTACTAGTTGTAGATGGTACTTCTGTTGAAACAGGTGGCCGAGGTGTAACTGGAGTAGTGGAGGTGCTTGTCGGTGTTGAAGGAGGTGGTGTGCCAGGAGTTGTACTAGTTGTAGGTGGTACTTCTGTTGAAACAGGTGGCCGAGGCGTAACTGGAGTAGTGGAGGTGCTTGTGGGTGTTGAAGGAGGTGGTGTGCCAGGAGTTGTACTAGTTGTAGATGGTACTTCTGTTGAAACAGGTGGCCGAGGCGTAACTGGAGTAGTGGAGGTGCTTGTGGGTGTTGAAGGAGGTGGTGTCCCAGGAGTTGTACTAGTTGTAGATGGTACTTCTGTTGAAACAGGTGGCCGAGGTGTAACTGGAGTAGTGGAGGTGCTTGTCGGTGTTGAAGGAGGTGGTGTGCCAGGAGTTGTACTAGTTGTAGATGGTACTTCTGTTGAAACAGGTGGCCGAGGCGTAATTGGAGTAGTGGAGGTGATTGTGGGTGTTGAAGGAGGTGGTGTGCCAGGAGTTGTACTAGTTGTAGATGGTACTTCTGTTGAAACAGGTGGCCGAGGTGTAACTGGAGTAGTGGAGGTGCTTGTCGGTGTTGAAGGAGGTGGTGTGCCAGGAGTTGTACTAGTTGTAAATGGTACTTCTGTTGAAACAGGTGGCCGAGGTGTAACTGGAGTAGTGGAGGTGCTTGTCGGTGTTGAAGGAGGTGGTGTGCCAGGAGTTGTACTAGTTGTAGGTGGTACTTCTGTTGAAACAGGTGGCCGAGGTGTAACTGGAGTAGTGGAGGTGCTTGTCGGTGTTGAAGGAGGTGATGTGCCAGGAGTTGTACTAGTTGTAGATGGTACTTCTGTTGAAACAGGTGGCCGAGGCGTAATTGGAGTAGTGGAGGTGCTTGTGGGTGTTGAAGGAGGTGGTGTGCCAGGAGTTGTACTAGTTGTAGATGGTACTTCTGTTGAAACAGGTGGCTGAGGTGTAACTGGAGTAGTGGAGGTGCTTGTCGGTGTTGAAGGAGGTGGTGTGCCAGGAGATGTACTAGTTGTAGATGGTACTTCTGTAGAAACAGGTGGCCGAGGCGTAATTGGAGTAGTGGAGGTGCTTGTGGGTGTTGAAGGAGGTGGTGTGCCAGGAGATGTACTAGTTGTAGATGGTACTTCTGTTGAAACAGGTGGCCGAGGTGTAACTGGAGTAGTGGAGGTGCTTGTCGGTGTTGAAGGAGGTGATGTGCCAGGAGTTGTACTAGTTGTAGATGGTACTTCTGTTGAAACAGGTGGCCGAGGCGTAATTGGAGTAGTGGAGGTGCTTGTGGGTGTTGAAGGAGGTGGTGTGCCAGGAGTTGTACTAGTTGTAGATGGTACTTCTGTTGAAACAGGTGGCTGAGGTGTAACTGGAGTAGTGGAGGTGCTTGTCGGTGTTGAAGGAGGTGGTGTGCCAGGAGATGTACTGGTTGTAGATGGTACTTCTGTTGAAACAGGTGGCCGAGGCGTAATTGGAGTAGTGGAGGTGCTTGTCGGTGTTGAAGGAGGTGATGTGCCAGGAGTTGTACTGGTTGTAGATGGTACTTCTGTTGAAACAGGTGGCCGAGGCGTAATTGGAGTAGTGGAGGTGCTTGTCGGTGTTGAAGGAGGTGGTGTGCCAGGAGTTGTACTAGTTGTAGATGGTACTTCTGTTGAAACAGGTGGCCAAGGCGTAATTGGAGTAGTGGAGGTGCTTGTCGGTGTTGAAGGAGGTGGTGTACCAGGAGTTGTGCTTGTGGGTGTTGAAGGAGGTGGTGTGCCAGGAGATGTACTAGTTGTAGATGGTACTTCTGTTGAAACAGGTGGCCGAGGCGTAATTGGAGTAGTGGAGGTGCTTGTCGGTGTTGAAGGAGGTGGTGTGCCAGGAGATGTACTAGTTGTAGATGGTACTTCTGTTGAAACAGGTGGCCGAGGTGTAATTGGAGTAGTGGAGGTGCTTGTCGGTGTTGAAGGAGGTGGTGTGCCAGGAGTTGTACTAGTTGTAGATGGTACTTCTGTTGAAACAGGTGGCCGAGGTGTAATTGGAGTAGTGGAGGTGCTTGTTGGTGTTGAAGGAGGTGGTGTGCCAGGAGTTGTACTGGTTGTAGATGGTACTTCTGTAGAAACAGGTGGCCGAGGTGTAACTGGAGTAGTGGAGGTGCTTGTCGGTGTTGATGGAGGTGGTGTGCCAGGAGTTGTACTGGTTGTAGATGGTACTTCTGTAGAAACAGGTGGCCGAGGTGTAACTGGAGTAGTGGAGGTGCTTGTCGGTGTTGAAGGAGGTGATGTGCCAGGAGTTGTACTGGTTGTAGATGGTACTTCTGTTGAAACAGGTGGCCGAGGTGTAACTGGAGTAGTGGAGGTGCTTGTCGGTGTTGAAGGAGGTGGTGTGCCAGGAGATGTACTAGTTGTAGATGGTACTTCTGTAGAAACAGGTGGCCGAGGTGTAACTGGAGTAGTGGAGGTGCTTGTCGGTGTTGAAGGAGGTGGTGTGCCAGGAGTTGTACTAGTTGTAGATGGTACTTCTGTAGAAACAGGTGGCCGAGGTGTAACTGGAGTAGTGGAGGTGCTTGTCGGTGTTGAAGGAGGTGATGTGCCAGGAGTTGTACTAGTTGTAGATGGTACTTCTGTTGAAACAGGTGGCCGAGGTGTAATTGGAGTAGTGGAGGTGCTTGTGGGTGTTGAAGGAGGTGGTGTGCCAGGAGTTGTACTAGTTGTAGATGGTACTTCTGTTGAAACAGGTGGCCGAGGTGTAACTGGAGTAGTGGAGGTGCTTGTCGGTGTTGAAGGAGGTGGTGTGCCAGGAGATGTACTAGTTGTAGATGGTACTTCTGTTGAAACAGGTGGCCGAGGTGTAACTGGAGTAGTGGAGGTGCTTGTCGGTGTTGAAGGAGGTGGTGTGCCAGGAGTTGTACTAGTTGTAGGTGGTACTTCTGTTGAAACAGGTGGCCGAGGTGTAACTGGAGTAGTGGAGGTGCTTGTCGGTGTTGAAGGAGGTGATGTGCCAGGAGTTGTACTAGTTGTAGATGGTACTTCTGTTGAAACAGGTGGCCGAGGCGTAATTGGAGTAGTGGAGGTGCTTGTGGGTGTTGAAGGAGGTGGTGTGCCAGGAGTTGTACTAGTTGTAGATGGTACTTCTGTTGAAACAGGTGGCTGAGGTGTAACTGGAGTAGTGGAGGTGCTTGTCGGTGTTGAAGGAGGTGGTGTGCCAGGAGATGTACTAGTTGTAGATGGTACTTCTGTAGAAACAGGTGGCCGAGGTGTAACTGGAGTAGTGGAGGTGCTTGTCGGTGTTGAAGGAGGTGATGTGCCAGGAGTTGTACTGGTTGTAGATGGTACTTCTGTTGAAACAGGTGGCCGAGGTGTAACTGGAGTAGTGGAGGTGCTTGTCGGTGTTGAAGGAGGTGGTGTGCCAGGAGATGTACTAGTTGTAGATGGTACTTCTGTAGAAACAGGTGGCCGAGGTGTAACTGGAGTAGTGGAGGTGCTTGTCGGTGTTGAAGGAGGTGGTGTGCCAGGAGTTGTACTAGTTGTAGATGGTACTTCTGTAGAAACAGGTGGCCGAGGTGTAACTGGAGTAGTGGAGGTGCTTGTCGGTGTTGAAGGAGGTGATGTGCCAGGAGTTGTACTAGTTGTAGATGGTACTTCTGTTGAAACAGGTGGCCGAGGTGTAATTGGAGTAGTGGAGGTGCTTGTGGGTGTTGAAGGAGGTGGTGTGCCAGGAGTTGTACTAGTTGTAGATGGTACTTCTGTTGAAACAGGTGGCCGAGGTGTAACTGGAGTAGTGGAGGTGCTTGTCGGTGTTGAAGGAGGTGGTGTGCCAGGAGATGTACTAGTTGTAGATGGTACTTCTGTTGAAACAGGTGGCCGAGGTGTAACTGGAGTAGTGGAGGTGCTTGTCGGTGTTGAAGGAGGTGGTGTGCCAGGAGTTGTACTAGTTGTAGGTGGTACTTCTGTTGAAACAGGTGGCCGAGGTGTAACTGGAGTAGTGGAGGTGCTTGTCGGTGTTGAAGGAGGTGATGTGCCAGGAGTTGTACTAGTTGTAGATGGTACTTCTGTTGAAACAGGTGGCCGAGGCGTAATTGGAGTAGTGGAGGTGCTTGTGGGTGTTGAAGGAGGTGGTGTGCCAGGAGTTGTACTAGTTGTAGATGGTACTTCTGTTGAAACAGGTGGCTGAGGTGTAACTGGAGTAGTGGAGGTGCTTGTCGGTGTTGAAGGAGGTGGTGTGCCAGGAGATGTACTAGTTGTAGATGGTACTTCTGTAGAAACAGGTGGCCGAGGCGTAATTGGAGTAGTGGAGGTGCTTGTGGGTGTTGAAGGAGGTGGTGTGCCAGGAGATGTACTAGTTGTAGATGGTACTTCTGTTGAAACAGGTGGCCGAGGTGTAACTGGAGTAGTGGAGGTGCTTGTCGGTGTTGAAGGAGGTGATGTGCCAGGAGTTGTACTAGTTGTAGATGGTACTTCTGTTGAAACAGGTGGCCGAGGCGTAATTGGAGTAGTGGAGGTGCTTGTGGGTGTTGAAGGAGGTGGTGTGCCAGGAGTTGTACTAGTTGTAGATGGTACTTCTGTTGAAACAGGTGGCTGAGGTGTAACTGGAGTAGTGGAGGTGCTTGTCGGTGTTGAAGGAGGTGGTGTGCCAGGAGATGTACTGGTTGTAGATGGTACTTCTGTTGAAACAGGTGGCCGAGGCGTAATTGGAGTAGTGGAGGTGCTTGTCGGTGTTGAAGGAGGTGATGTGCCAGGAGTTGTACTGGTTGTAGATGGTACTTCTGTTGAAACAGGTGGCCGAGGCGTAATTGGAGTAGTGGAGGTGCTTGTCGGTGTTGAAGGAGGTGGTGTGCCAGGAGTTGTACTAGTTGTAGATGGTACTTCTGTTGAAACAGGTGGCCAAGGCGTAATTGGAGTAGTGGAGGTGCTTGTCGGTGTTGAAGGAGGTGGTGTACCAGGAGTTGTGCTTGTGGGTGTTGAAGGAGGTGGTGTGCCAGGAGATGTACTAGTTGTAGATGGTACTTCTGTTGAAACAGGTGGCCGAGGCGTAATTGGAGTAGTGGAGGTGCTTGTCGGTGTTGAAGGAGGTGGTGTGCCAGGAGATGTACTAGTTGTAGATGGTACTTCTGTTGAAACAGGTGGCCGAGGTGTAATTGGAGTAGTGGAGGTGCTTGTCGGTGTTGAAGGAGGTGGTGTGCCAGGAGTTGTACTAGTTGTAGATGGTACTTCTGTTGAAACAGGTGGCCGAGGTGTAATTGGAGTAGTGGAGGTGCTTGTTGGTGTTGAAGGAGGTGGTGTGCCAGGAGTTGTACTGGTTGTAGATGGTACTTCTGTAGAAACAGGTGGCCGAGGTGTAACTGGAGTAGTGGAGGTGCTTGTCGGTGTTGATGGAGGTGGTGTGCCAGGAGTTGTACTGGTTGTAGATGGTACTTCTGTAGAAACAGGTGGCCGAGGTGTAACTGGAGTAGTGGAGGTGCTTGTCGGTGTTGAAGGAGGTGGTGTGCCAGGAGTTGTACTGGTTGTAGATGGTTCTTCTGTAGAAACAGGTGGCCGAGGTGTAACTGGAGTAGTGGAGGTGCTTGTCGGTGTTGAAGGAGGTGATGTGCCAGGAGTTGTACTGGTTGTAGATGGTACTTCTGTTGAAACAGGTGGCCGAGGCGTAATTGGAGTAGTGGAGGTGCTTGTGGGTGTTGAAGGAGGTGGTGTGCCAGGAGTTGTACTGGTTGTAGATGGTACTTCTGTAGAAACAGGTGGCCGAGGTGTAACTGGAGTAGTGGAGGTGCTTGTCGGTGTTGAAGAAGGTGGTGTGCCAGGAGTTGTACTGGTTGTAGATGGTACTTCTGTAGAAACAGGTGGCCGAGGTGTAACTGGAGTAGTGGAGGTGCTTGTCGGTGTTGAAGGAGGTGGTGTGCCAGGAGTTGTACTGGTTGTAGATGGTACTTCTGTAGAAACAGGTGGCCGAGGTGTAACTGGAGTAGTGGAGGTGCTTGTCGGTGTTGAAGGAGGTGATGTGCCAGGAGTTGTACTGGTTGTAGATGGTACTTCTGTTGAAACAGGTGGCCGAGGCGTAATTGGAGTAGTGGAGGTGATTGTGGGTGTCGAAGGAGGTGGTGTGCCAGGAGTTGTACTAGTTGTAGATGGTACTTCTGTAGAAACAGGTGGCCAAGGTGTAACTGGAGTAGTGGAGGTGCTTGTCGGTGTTGAAGGAGGTGATGTGCCAGGAGTTGTACTAGTTGTAGATGGTACTTCTGTTGAAACAGGTGGCCGAGGCGTAATTGGAGTAGTAGAGGTGCTTGTCGGTGTTGAAGGAGGTGGTGTGCCAGGAGTTGTACTAGTTGTAAATGGTACTTCTGTAGAAACAGGTGGCCGAGGTGTAACTGGAGTAGTGGAGGTGCTTGTCGGTGTTGAAGGAGGTGATGTGCCAGGAGTTGTACTAGTTGTAGATGGTACTTCTGTTGAAACAGGTGGCCGAGGCGTAATTGGAGTAGTAGAGGTGCTTGTCGGTGTTGAAGGAGGTGGTGTGCCTGGAGTTGTACTAGTTGTAGATGGTACTTCTGTTGAAACAGGTGGCCGAGGTGTAACTGGAGTAGTGGAGGTGCTTGTCGGTGTTGAAGGAGGTGGTGTGCCAGGAGATGTACTAGTTGTAGATGGTACTTCTGTTGAAACAGGTGTCCGAGGCGTAATTGGAGTAGTGGAGGTGCTTGTCGGTGTTGAAGGAGGTGGTGTGCCAGGAGATGTACTAGTTGTAGATGGTACTTCTGTTGAAACAGGTGGCCGAGGTGTAACTGGAGTAGTGGAGGTGCTTGTTGGTGTTGAAGGAGGTGGTGTGCCAGGAGATGTACTAGTTGTAGATGGTACTTCTGTTGAAACAGGTGGCCGAGGTGTAACTGGAGTAGTGGAGGTCCTTGTCGGTGTTGAAGGAGGTGGTGTGCCAGGAGATGTACTAGTTGTAGATGGTACTTCTGTTGAAACAGGTGGCCGAGGCGTAATTGGAGTAGTGGAGGTGCTTGTCGGTGTTGAAGGAGGTGGTGTGCCAGGAGTTGTACTAGTTGTAGATGGTACTTCTGTTGAAACAGGTGGCCGAGGCGTAATTGGAGTAGTGGAGGTGCTTGTCGGTGTTGAAGGAGGTGGTGTGCCAGGAGTTGTACTAGTTGTAGATGGTACTTCTGTTGAAACAGGTGGCCGAGGCGTAATTGGAGTAGTGGAGGTGCTTGTCGGTGTTGAAGGAGGTGGTGTGCCAGGAGTTGTACTAGTTGTTGATGGTACTTCTGTTGAAACAGGTGGCCGAGGTGTAACTGGAGTAGTGGAGGTGATTGTCGGTGTTGAAGGAGGTGGTGTGCCAGGAGTTGTACTAGTTGTAGATGGTACTTCTGTTGAAACAGGTGGCCGTGGCGTAATTGGAGTAGTGGAGGTGCTTGTCGGTGTTGAAGGAGGTGGTGTGCCAGGAGTTGTACTAGTTGTAGATGGTACTTCTGTTGAAACAGGTGGCCGAGGTGTAATTGGAGTAGTGGAGGTGGTTGTCGGTGTTGAAGGAGGAGGAGGTGGAGGAGGAGGAGGAGAAGGAGGAGGAGGAGGAGGACCACATTTCTTCACACATATCTGTTGTTCCTCATCAAAAATAGGATAATCCTTTGGACATTTTGGAAAACATCCTGCACAAAACAAATTATTCAAATGTTACACACAAATGAGGTATTTGTAGGTTCATAAACATTTCTTAGTGGCCCATCAACCATGGCTTTTAAACTTAGCAAAAAATTGTCCATGATAAGATTTTTATTAGTTCACAACAGTGGATAAAATAAGACAGACATTTTGGCTAGGAGCCTTTTTCAGTGTCCACAACCTGGCAAACATTAATGTTTAGCACTATATATAAGGCCAAGAAACATCTAGTCTGCACTATGTATACTCAATCTTTAAAAACTCACCTTCCACGTTGGGTAAAGTGTTGTTGATAACCTTGTTGGAACAGGTTTTGTACCAAGGTGTAAATGGTCTGTAATGCCATATGCATTCTTCTTCATCTTCTTCTTCTACTTTTTTATTGTAGTAGTCACAGTACACAGCTGATAGGGAAAATGGACATAAGTATGAACATGTACTCACAGAAAATGCTCTGCAGTAATGAAAAAATGTTGTTCAGACAATCAATTGATTTGCATCATCTTTCTCTGTGAAAGCAAGATTGCTGAAAAATCAGATTCTGCAAGAAAATCACATTCAAAATTTACACAAGGCTCGTTCACACAAAACACATTTTTGCTTTGAAAAACGCAAGACACGGGCAGTGGAATGGGGAAAAAATGCAAGGTAATGAGATGTGTTTTTTAGAAGTTGAACTGATTTTAATTTAGAATGCCATGTCATGTGCGAGATGCTACAAACTAAGCAAGACGTGAGCGCAACGGTCATACATGTCCGTCTAGCAAATGTTTACATAGAAAAACAACAGAAAAGTAGAGCATTGGAGTGGAAAAAACATGTTCTGTGTGAACAGCCCCTTAAAATGTGCACTAGAATTAAAGATGCTTACGGCAGAACTCAGGTGTTCTCCAATCAACATAAACACCCGCATCATTGCAGGCTTGAGCGTAAGCTGCCACAGCTGTACAGAGGCACTCACAATCTCCACCTGTGTCACATGCACACGAATCCTTCACACAGTTCTCATAATATGGGTTTGGATCCACCTATGGGAACATGCATTTCCATGTGTTATGGTGGATTCTGGTTTACAACATTACAGGTAACTTCATTTATTGCCTCAAAAGGCTTTCAAACTGTACCTTTTTAGAGCAATTTCTGAACTTATCTTCCATTATGATTATACATTCTTTTCTTGCCCAAGCCACACGATTGGGGGTCTCAAAGCATGGATCAAAGTCTGGTGCAGAATCAGGGCATCTGCTTGACACTTTCCAGCTATCAACAAACTCCATTAGATTTGTGGTTTGCAAACTGCCTTGAGTGGTGAAGTCATCTTTCCCATTCCCATTAAAATTTCCACATAGGCCACATACATTTTCCTGTAAAAACAAAGATCACTCTACTAAAACTGAGTAGTAAGCTTATCTCTGGAATTATCAAAATCAATGTCTTCTCTGTTAAAACAACTGCAAACAGAACATTATTACAGTTGTTTCATCAGTGGAATGAATTCTGGATTATTCTGGATCACTCACCATGTGCTGAGGTTGCAGAATGATGTGGACGGCGGTTTTGCGGTCCCACAAAACCGTCAGTCCCATGTCAGTATCAATAACAAGGTACATCCCAATTTTTCTCTCTATATAGTTGATCTGTGGTCCACTAGTAGTATTAGAGACTTTTACAGTCCCATCAGAAAGCTCTAGCACAGTTTCCTGTGAGTATGCAAGAGAAATTAAAAAAAAAAAAATCAGAATGAAATTGAGGATGTTGTTTTATATACTAAATGCATCGTCACTTCTTTATAGTGCTTAATACAATATAAAGTGTTTCAAAGCAGCTTCACGGTAACAAACAGGAAGTAACATAATTAATGATGCAAACATCATCAAATATGAGACAAATTCAAATTCTGCTGTAAAGCAGCTGTAGGAAAATAATAGTGTCATTATTCAGCTCAATTCAGTCCAATGCTGATTCAGTGTAGTTCAGTGAATGTGTAAAATTAATTCATTATGAAACAAGTTCTAATCAGCTATATAAGCAGCTCTACTGAAGGCAATAGTGTCATTCAGTTCAAGACAGTTCAATGTTTATTTATTCTTTATTTCAAGACAGTTCAATGTTTATCCTTTATTTAAACACTGAATGCATTGTACTGGATTTTGCATGTTATTCAAGATGGTTCTACTAAATATCATAGAGACCTAATCTTACCCCCAAAATGATGACAACAGCCTTTGAGCATGTTGTCCCTGTTGTTCCACAAGGAATATTTTCAGTGATTACATAGAAATTTCCTGTCTTATTTCCACATTTGTCCTTAAAAACAAGAGGATGTTACTAAATGACAGCAATACAAAAACATAAATTATGCCACCTGCTTAAAGTGGTTATTAGTAATTAAAAAAAACTTTATGCAGAAGTTTCACTAATGATAGCAGGCCGTGAGTCACACGGCTACAATAAAGATGCACAGATAATAAAACAATAAAAGTACAGGTACCTGAGCAGCTATATAACTGCAGTCTCCCCTGAAGCCAAATCTTTGCTGGTCGAAAGTTTTATAATGTCCACTTCCGTATATTGTGCAGACGCCTGGACACTTTTTTTCTGTACATATCCATGTACCCCCTTGACAAGTGCTGTAAACAGAGAAATATATCAAGTGGACTTGTGTTTACATAATGTTTTAGGTTCTAAAAAGCTAACTAGTTTATGTCTTCATTCAGGTTTACATGCATTTGGTAGATGATTGTTATGCTTTTATCTACATTTAAATTTAGGTATAAATATTACATTATACTGGTGATTGAACCCATGACCTGCTAGCCTCTACTGACTGAGTTACAGCAATGCCCAGGCATGCGGCCGCAATTATAACAAGGAAAAACAAATATACGCTAATAAAGGGGAAGGGCAAATGTAGAATTTTGTGAATAACAGACTTCAGCAAATTTTTGCAAATGTAGATTCTGCGTGGTCCTAGTATTAAATGTAACTTTAAAAAAAGCTATGCAAAAGGCTGTTGGTTACGCACCACGTATTGCAATCTACAGTTATCTTTTCCCCCGGTTTATGAAGATCTCCATCATGAGGACACGGACATTCATGAGGTTTAACACATTTTCCTTCGCCATTGTCCAGTAGACCTTTAGGACACTGGCATCCAGATTTACATTCCTTTGAGAACTGTGGGTGTGAAGAGGGAGAAAAAGAGAAAAAAAAACAAAAGAGGGTAACACTTTAGAATACTGTTCCGTCATTAATGAATAACTATGTGGAACAAATGAGTAAACGCACTATTAACATTCTTGTAACTACTATTAACTAACAAGAAACTCTGATTAATGAACTATTAAGTTAAATTAGTTAATTAGTAGCACTCAGCTGAATGAGGTAGTTCACTTAACTACTATTTTTTTCATACTTCCCAGAAGACTAATAAGAACTACTGTATACAGCAGCATAATTTTAGCAGCCATTTTTGATTTAGTCTTAGTCTTTATCTTCAGATAATAATTCTCTTTAGTCTTAGTCACATTTTTGCCATATTTGTCTTTCATATTATAGTCTAGTTTTAGTCAATGAAAACTCATTGCATTTTTGTCAAGTTTTAGTCATTAATTTTAGTCAAACTACAGTTACGAACATTAATTTTGATGGCTATTTTATATGTAGCCAAAATAGTCATTATAATTTTTCTCTTTAGACCAATTCATTTAAGCTAATGAAAAATTTGAATCAAGGTAACAGGTTGTATTGACACTGCACTCTAAGCAGTAGCACTTGTGCAGTTCTACATATCCCTTTTCAGTGGTTCTCAAAATTTTTAGAGTGTCGAACCCCCTGAGGGATTTAACATCCTTCTGCATACCCTCTCTTTTCCACATGCATAGTGCAGTTACACCTTTTGTCAAATTTGCCTTCTTAAATAGATTTTCCCAGTGCTTTTTTTCACCTTTATAAATACCTTTATAAAATAAATAATGCTTTAAATAAAAAAAAAAAAATAAATAAAAAAAAAAAAATTAAATATATAAATATAAAAAAAATAAATACAATGATGATAAAAACGAAGTGAAGTGATACTTTTAAATATTACATTAAAACCACCAGTAGGTGGTGGTAAGTCACTGTCTTTATGACTGAATCATCGAGTCATTCATTCTTTCAGTATCAAAGCAAGCCCAAGTACAGGTCTCTGCAGGACATTAATGATTGATCGGCGAGACCATAAACAGAGGGGCTTTTTGAGATTGTTACCTGATATGCCCATGTCAGAGTGTGGGTAGGGTTTAGGGGTAGGGTTGAGTGAAGGGGTTCATTTTCATTGCATGATATTTAAACACCCACCAGTTTGAAAATAACCACAAATACAGATACTCCCACTTTTGTTCCGCAGAGACCTCATACTCAAGCAAGCGGCTGTATTTATGAAAGGTTCATTGAATCATTGAGTGTTCAAAGCCGCAGATTTGTTCACAAATCACAGCTTGTGTGCTGCAGTTCTGCTGTGGCTTTCGTTTGCAAAATAGAGCAAAAATACTGACAATACTGTTTTTGAGTATTGTATGTATTGGATAGTTTACAAAATCAAATGATTGGAAAAGTTTTGCCATTAAAATGCCATTGTTCTGACAAAAAAGTGCCCCAATCAACCTGAATTTACCCTACTTGAAATCATAATCGCATTGCATTATGTTGTTTTAAACCCAAAATATTTTACTTATAACGTTCTCCATTAACAATTATTCAGTTAGGCCTATTTGTAACATAAAAAAAAAAGAAAGTTGCTTCAATGTAGCTGGCTACTTTTTGAAAGTAACTTGTAGTGTAGCTAACTGCTTTTTCAGAAGGGTAGCTTGAATGTAACTACTTTAACTTACGAGTAGCTTGTAGTTGTCAAACTACAGTTTCAGAGTAACTTCATCTTCCCATCCTGCCGACATCTGTTGCTATCATCGGCAGTACGTGCCCACCAATTAATTTAAGCTTTCCCGTGAGTGGGTGTGGTTTCAGCGCCAACAGCGGACATTCCCCCAGCATATGGCTGGGTGGTTAGTAACACATTTTTCTGTGATGTGACAAACTCAGAACATATTCAATATTGCTTTGCACACACTTTAAACAATTCGACGCGACCAGGAGGAGTAAACTTCAAATAGGTAGGTAAGGTTTCTTTTTTTATAAATAATTTAGTGTCATTTCTTGAGTATTTGTGTATGAGAGTGCATTATAGTTGGGGGGAGGGGTGCTACCCAGCCAGCACAGCATGGTGAGGCCCAGATGGGTGTCACCTGGGCTGTCTAACTGGGGCCCAGACATTTTTGTCCACGGTTTCCATGGAGGCCCCACATGGGTTAGCCCAGATGAAATGAACACTGATCAGTGTGCACACTACAGGCTGTTAAATGTAACACAGAAACATGCTGGAGTTAATGAGATAATTAGGTGATAACGAGCAGAATCACTGAAGGACAGAGAAACAACAAGAACTACAACTTCAGCCACAGCCTTCGATGAAATCAACTGTAGATAAAAGACATTAAATCTCTCAAGATCTGATTAAACATCTCCACAAACAGCATTACCAGCTTCACTTATTACTAACCAGATTGACTTTATTTCTGACATACATCTACAAAAGTTGTTATTGAGAATTACCAGAGGTTTAGATGTTGATGATTTGTTGAAAATAAGTTTGTTTTGATGTCACCGTGATCGAGGTCAGCGCTTACTTCAGTTAGGCAGTTTGTCTCTTGACTGCTTTGGTGTTTCTCTGGCTGCTCGTTATGGCAAGAAAAACAAGAAATGATGTGATCAGCTGCTAGATGATAAGAATGTCATCATCATTTAGTGGCTTAATTCACTGATCTAATGACTGAGATTTTTATAAGCAAAGTATGAATCACTTTGTGCTGGATCTCTTCTAGAATTACAACAATACAAATGTTTTAATCAGAAAATTTGAAAAACACATTGTTCACTAAACACTTCAAACCTCCTGTGAGATTTACTTACACACAGACATCAAGAATCAGCGTATGAATCTCAACAATGGTGACATGCTTCATGTCGCAATGCATTCTGGGAGCCACTGATGAGTTTTGTATAAGCTACCCAGAATGCATTGTGGCATGAAGCATGTCACCATTGTTGAGATTCATACGCTAATTCTTGATGTCTGTGTGTGAATAAATCTTGCAGGTATTTTAAAGCATTTAATGTACATTGTATTTTTTTTCATATAAAGCTCAGTCATTAGATCAGCAAATAAAGCCACTACATGATCACAATTATATTCTTATCATCAAACAGCTGACAACAACTAAACACATTGTCTCTTGCTTTTCTTGCCATAACAAACAGCAAGAGCAGCCAGAGAAACACTAAAACATTCAAGAGTCAAACTGCCTAACTGAAGTAAGCGCTGACCTTGATCACGGTGACATCAAACCAAACTTATTTTCAACAAATCATCAACATCTAAACCTCTGGTGATTCTCAATAACAACTTTTGTAGATGTATGTCAGAAATAAAGTCAGTCTGGTTAGTAATAAGTGAAGCTGGTAATGCTGTTTGTGGAGATGTTTAATCAGATCTTGAGAGATTTAATGTCTTTTATCTTCAGTTGATTTCATCGAAGGCTGTGGCTGAAGTTGTAGTTCTTGTTGTTTCTCTGTCCTTCAGTGATTCTGCTCGTTATCACCTAATTATCTCATTAACTCCAGCATGTTTCTGTGTTACATTTAACAGCCTGTAGTGTGCACACTGATCAGTGTTCATTTCATCTGGGCTAACCCATGTGGGGCCTCCATAAAAAACTGTGGACAAAAATGTCTGGGCCCCAGTTAGACTGCCCAGGTGACACACATCTGGGCCTCACCATGCTGTGCTGGCTGGGTAGTTCAGGTGAAAAGCTGTTCCACCCTTGAAAATGGCATTACAGTAGCAGGATGAAGGGATACACTTTGAGAAGACAAGAGAGATTGGAAACTAGACTCACACAATCAACTTCCTTTTGCATACAAGTCTGTGCACATGCCAATCCATGTTTATCTGGGCCTGCTGTACTGCAGTTGAAGAAAACCTTTGGAGAGGAACATCCTGCAAAAGATATCAGACGCAGAAAGAAAAGACTCATGGGTAAGAGTTTTATGTTGTAAACCACAGTTGGAGACCTAAGAAACATAACCTTACTGTGGTTTTGAGCAATTTTACAACTGTTAATAGCCTACTATCGTTGGTTATCTAAACAAGTTACTTTCACTGTGCATCTGATAACCATAATTATCCAGTACATGTACACCAATAGCAAACTCATTTAAAGTATATTCTAGGTTCAATACAAGTTAAGCTTAATCTGCAACACTTGTCCTTTAACCTGTTTAATGTTCAGGGTGTAAAAGAGAGGTATCTAAATATTTATTCTTACCCATAATTTGGGTTTTCCAAGACTGACAATGCAATGTTCCATTCACGCAAACACTGGAGAGAAAGTATCAGATTGCCTTAGGTTTAAAATTTACAGATTAGAATGAGTACATTTCAAGACTTTTAATTCTTTACAGCTACTGCATAAGTAATAGTATCATTCACTTACCAGTGTTCATTATTAATGTTGATAGACGTGCCAGGTTGGACTGTCTCTCCTTTGTGGTCACATGGACATTTTTCAATAGGTACACACAGTCCTTTCTTATCCTGGTAGAATCCATCTGGACATGCGCATCCATCAACGGGCACAAAGTCAGCGCTGCAGCTTTGGCGTTCAGAGGCGAGAGAAAGACAGGTACGCTGGCAGCTCTGCAGCTGATAGGAGTATTTCTGTGATTTCGGGCAGTTCTCTGTATACTTCTCTGTGGGGATAAGTTTGAAAGGAAGGTGTTGTAAAAGTGCATGTTGTGCAGACCTGTACTCTATAAAATGAAAACGGCTGAGCTCTTTCAAAATGACAACCTCAAATCATTTAACCTAAAAGACTTTGGTGGGAGTGGACGATAGGAGGGTGAGTAAATGATGACAGAACTTTCATTTTTGAGTGTTCTAAGTGCTTGTGGCAGTTTTGTCAAAGTCCCTTTAAGTGTCTATAGTTATTCTATAGTATATTTGGTTTTATCATCTGCCAGTTTAAATGCTCAAGCTCTTCAAAGGAGACCTATTATGCAAAATTCACTTTTAAATTGTTTTTTAACATAATTATGTGTCTGCAGTGTGTGTATATAACCACCCTGTTGTGGTCAAAATCCATCTACTCCATTCTCCATTTGTTATTTTCCCCATAAATCTCAAAATGAGCAAGGAATGTACTCCAATTTGACGTCACATTGGAACAAGTGTCTGCCCTGTTAGCTTAGCTCAGAAAACAATTTATCAGAAATTTAAACTGATATAGCTTTAAAACACATGCAAATAGTAAACTTTGATGATGAAGAATAGCATGTTTTTGCTTCAGCTCAAAAATAGGCTTTACAACATGGTATAATAAATGATCTGTGAGGTATTTTAAGTTGAAACTTCACAGACACATTCTGGGGACACCAGAGACATCTTGTGAAAAGGGGCATAATAGGTCCCCTTTAAAGCAGGATGGATTCAAATTGGCTGTCAATGTTATTTCGTTCATAAGCTGGAATAATTTATTTATTTTTTTTTAGAATGGTTTTCAAAACTATATTGCTATCGTTCACTACCGTTACCATTCATGGTTTAGTCACACCTAAATCCAAAAAATCTTTCAGCTTAAATGATTCACATCTATCTGTCTACCAAAACATCTGCTTTCATCCTTCTTACTGCACACAATTTCTCGCCAGCCTTGGAGGAATATTCCTTTAGCCGCACAGGCCCGGGCGTATGAGGAGAACACCGCACACAGACAGTCCTCACTCCTCTTACAGGAACAACTGGAGTATTTGCATCTCTGAAAGCACATAAACATGTTGTGTCACTTCTTATTGTGGGAGGTTTGGTAACGTTCATTACAATTTTTGAAAATTGCCTGTTTCAGATCATACTTTGTAGTAGCTGTCTGGATTGACAGTGGTGTGACATTTGGCAAAGAGACTCTCCTTGTCCTTCATCATGGAACACCAGTGCTCAGCAAAGTGCTCTAAAGGCATCAGAACATATGGTTACAAGCAAAACTGTATATGCAAACATTTTATTTATAGGTTTAACACAATACAAAAATTAGATATTGTAAATAGTCTGCCTTCTGTGCAAAAAAAAGTCTCTCACCGATCTCACTGCTGTAGGAACAGGGGTCCTCTATCCTCTCTTCATGGTCAGGGCAGTTGGACTGGGCCTTCCAGGCATTTGCAAAGGAATCTGCTGTACCCTCCACCAGGCCCTGAGGGGTCTTCAGGTCATCAGACAGCACTTTGTTAAAATTTCCACAGAGACCTGCACAAAGAAATGAACACCACAAATAATTCAATTCAATTCACATTTATTTGTATAGCGCTTTTCACGATACATATCATTTCAAAGCAGCTTTACAGAGAATGCATGTCAACATCACAATTTAAAAACTGCAGTTAGCAAATAATGTAATAATTTTGGCAATTAATTTACAATCACTGTTAGCAGTTTAACTGAAGGTAGAAGCAATGAGCTCCTGGAAAAATGAATTACATTAACAATAATTAGGATATAGAAATTGGGCAATGTGCATGTTGATCCAGATGATTGCGAATTGAAATAAAAGTGGAACATATAGGGTCACATGCACATGATAT
This sequence comes from Ancherythroculter nigrocauda, assembly GCA_036281575.1. NCBI lineage: Eukaryota > Metazoa > Chordata > Actinopteri > Cypriniformes > Xenocyprididae > Ancherythroculter > Ancherythroculter nigrocauda. The sequence goes on from VTFQ01000015.1 coordinate 26,596,403, forward strand.
CATTGGAAATCAGGTTTGATTCTCAAACTGCCCAGTTCATATAAAATCATGCAGGTGCAGCTTTAACCGTCTGCATGAATGAGTAACTGAAGTCAAGCTTCGATAGTTATCAATATGGTAAGCAGCAGGGCTCGATTTGTTGAAAAAAATGACAAAAAGCATCCCCTCTATAAAGCCACCCCCCCCTTACCATCCCACCACAATGTTATGTATTGTGTAAATCTTATCATGTAAACAAAATTTTAAAATTCTCTGTATGATAATTAACAAACTATAAATAACAGCGATTGACCAATCAGTACTCAGTATTGTACCATGCTGCACACAGTCATGCCAGAGCTCTGATTCAAGCCACTCCTCTTCCAATAACAGCCAGTTCCATCAGCCCCTCTACTTCTCCTCTGGCTAAACTCTATGGTGTGGAATTGCTTCTGGTTTTCTGGTGTACAGCTCCACCTAGTAAAGAGGATTTTGGTCCGTCAGCCTGTTGGCTCCACCTTGGCTCCTCCCTCCTTCGGCTCCATATGGGACCATCGTCCTTACGGCTCCACCAGGCTGCCTTGTCCCTCTGCCTCTACCTTGGGCAGACGTTGCTCGGCCTGCACCATGGACTTACGGGCCTTCAGCTACACTTTGTCTCTCCACCCCTTCAGCTCCGTTGGGCTCCACTTTGGTCCTCAAGGCAGGAACACACCAAGACGACGGTCAGCCGTTGGGCAGTTTTTCTTCATCGGCCGACTAAGTTTTCTCAGTGTGTTCCACACCGTCAGCTGAAGTTGGTCCTCGTCTGCCTTTTTTCGGCCGATTCAAAATGTTGATTCGGCGTTGGAGCTCGTCGGTCCGTCGGGCCATCTGATCATTCTGGGGTGAGTTTCCCGAAAGCATCGTTAGCCAACTATGGTCGTAAGTCCCATTGAACTCTATTGGTAACGACGGAACTTGCGACCATAGTTTGCTTTGGGAAACGCACCCCTGATTGGCTGCTCAGCTACTGCCATCTGCTGTTTCGGAAAGGCATTTCATCTCACGCAGGCGCAGAACTGACGTGCTGCTTGGCTGTCGGTTTGGTGTGTCAGGGCAACTTTGGACACAGACGCTGCTGACGTGAGCCAACCCCGCAGTCTGCTTTCGTCGCCACTAGTTCGTCGGCTTGGTGTGTTCTGGCCTTCAGTCAAACTGGCTCCATATAAGTCCTCTGACACCCTAGCTCCACCTCTGTCACCCGTCACTCGGCACGTACCGGATGCTAGTTCAGAGCTAGTGCTAGTGCCAGTTTGGATTTGGTTCAACTGAAGAGCCTTCTAAGAACCGGGTTGCCTTTCCACGGGCTTGAGAGCAAGCACAGAGCCAGGTCTTACGGCACTGTATATGTCTCATATTTCATGCGTGGCAGCACCAAACCAAACACACCAAGCTTGTTTGAGATGCATCAGCTTCTCGCAGAGTGATCGCCGCATGACATCAAAGCACTGTGAGAATGATCCAAAAGCACAAGGAGTCGAATGCTCTACAAACGTTCCCGCGGCACTCCGATGACACACGCCAATTGGTCCGCACTGCTCCGATGCATCTTGAACAAGCCTTCCATCAACAATGGACGGATGTTTCGCTACTACTGATGCTCATGGCTTTGCGAACCTACATCGACATCCAAACACAGCTCGCCGTAATTTGTATATAGACGGAGATTACAATCGAGCTGCTATTAGCTTGATTAGCTGCTACTGCTATTTCAAAAATGGCGGTTACAAGTTTCTTGTTGGTCACGGTAACCCTGCCCCCAGCCCCTGACACAAGCGGTTCTTATTTCTAGACCAGCAATGTTTTGGTGCTACTTACAAACCACTTTTCCTGGTTTGGAGCTGGTGCTTTGGGTGTCGAAAGACAAAGAACTGATTTGAAACTAGGCTTTGACTCCGAACCAGCATTTAAACTGCCTTGGTGGAAAAAGGGTAACTGTGGCTCTGCCTCAGCCTCCAGGACCATCGGTGTCGTCCGGTCTCACTGGCTCGCCATCTTTGCCTTGGGAAGGTAAGGAAGGTAGGATGGTGCCTAGTGTGTTTGGCTTGCTGTCTCCTGCTCTCGTTTGTTCGTTTTACGACCGACAGTCGCTCCTGGTCATTCAAACCTTATTTATGGACATTTATAAGCCAGATGTGGAACGTGTTTTTAACCATTCACACAGGAGTTTTCCGACAGACATTCTGGAGTGGATACGCCGGTGGTCTCTTAACATCAGAGGTGGGAAGTCCAGGGGTCAAAGAGTAAAAGTCCTGCCATATTTTTATTCCTCCCACTGAAGCATTAGAAATAAATAAGTGTTTAATTGAGTGATGATTGACCCTTATTGAAGACACCTGATGTTAACAAGCAGAATCACCAAAGGAGAAAATCACTATTTTTAAGTTACCATCATCGAGATCAGGGTTTGATTTAGTTGAGCTCTTGACCCTTGACTTTTAAATATTAGATTTTGTTTGGGCAGTTTTAACTGTGTTAAAACCAACCAGAAAAATAAGGTTCAAAGATGATCAGGTGGTGTTGGTTATGTTTTCACATAATCATTATTTGACTCTGAATCACTGAACTCATTTAGAGCTCAATCTCTGAGTTAGATTTACATTATTGATTACAGCAGCACTGTGATTCTACAGCAGATCATCAACTTTTACAATACAAAAATATATTTTTATGTTCTGATTTAAAAAAAAAAGTTTCATTTAAACACACAGACATCAAGAATCGGTCTGTGAATCTCAACAGTGGTGAGAGTAATAAAGCATGTTGCAATGCATTCTGGGTGCCACCAATCAAAATTCATCCATGGCTCCCATCATGCATTGCTGCATGAATAAGTTATGAGCTGAATTGTCTTAGTAATTTTCTTTATTCTCCCTATTTAAATGTTGCTGTTTTTCTATGACTTTTTAGTAGCTTGTTTTCTAATGTTCAGAGTTGATCTGTTTATCAAAATATGTTGCTTGTTTTTTTCTTTGTGATAAGGATAACTTTCAAAAAAAAAAAAATGGTATTGATAAAGTTGATCTTCTGCTATAGAATCACAGTGCTGCTGTAATCAATAATGTAAATCTAACTAAAATTGGGCTCTAAATGTGTTCAGTGACATTCAGACCAAATAATGATTATGTGAAAACATAACCAACACCACCTGATCATCTTTGAACTTTGTTTGTCTGGTTGGTTTTAATGCAGTTAACACTGCCCAAACAAAACCTAATATTTAAGGGTTAAGGGTCAAGAGCTCAACTAAAACAAGCCCTGACCTTGATGATGGTAACTTAAAATTAGTGATTTTTCTCCTTTGGTGATTCTGCTTGTTATCATCAGGTGTTTTCAATAATGGTCAATCATCACTCAATTAAACACTTATTTATCTCATTAATGCTTCAGTGGGTGGAATAAAAATATGGCAGGACTTTTACTCTCTGACCCCTGGACTTCCCACCTCTGCGGATCATCCATCATAAATATAATCCATACGACTCCAAGGGGTTAATAAAGGCCTTTTGAAGCAAAGTGATGGGTTTTTGTAAGAAAAATATCCAAATTTATAAAGTGCCGGAAACTAGTTATTTTTACTTCATAAAGTTTTAAATATGGATTTTTTCTTACAAAAATCAAATTTTCTTACAGAATCACCGAAGGACAGAGGAACAACAAGAACTACAACTTCAGCCACAGCCTTCGATGAAATCAACTGATGATAAAAGACATTAAATATCTCAAGATCTGATTAAACATCTCCACAAACAGCATTACCAGCTTCACTTATTACTAACCAGACTGACTTTATTTCTGACATACATCTACAAAAGTTGTTATTGAGAATCACCAGAGGTTTAGATGTTGATGGTTTGTTGAAAATAAGTTTGGTTTGATGTCACCGTGATCGAGGTCAGCGCTTACTTCAGTTAGGCAGTTTGACTCTTGCTTGTTTTAGTGTTTCTCTGGCTAATTTTTTTTTTTTTATTAACGACTACACCCACCCCACTCCTAACTCTACCCTTAGTGATTTATAGTGCATTTACACTTTATGAGGACATGCAGGATCGAACCCATGATTGCATATTGTTATATATTGCAAAGCTATGCCAATTGAGCTACATGAAACCTGAAATATTATACAGATCAAAGGGAATAATGCATTAAAATGAAAGTGTCCTGTTGTGGATATGGGTGCAACTTTAGTAAATGATCCTATGGGTCATATTTCAGGGAAGTGACAAACGACCTATATAGGCGTATTGGTTGGAGAACATGTTGTTATGATAGATGGATGCATTTTTGGGGGGTTTCAAAACAAGCCCCCGGTCACTATAACACTTGGAAGAGCCAGGATATTTTTAAATATATCTCTGATTGTGTTCGTCTGAAAGAAGATATACACTAAGGATGGCTTGAGGGGGAGTAAATCATGGGATAATTTTCATTTTTGGGTGAACTATCCCTTTAATTCAAATACTAAACTTTATATGTTGTTGTTTTTTAATTTCTCACCACAAGTCTTGCCCTGGAAGCTTTGGTCCACAGTGATGTATACCTGCATAAGAGGCACCAGCTGTACCTGCACCTGCAGCCCAAAGGAGGTCTGAAGCATGATGTGAAACGATGACGGCTTGAACACTGTGAAGTCAGCTGGGAGAAAGAGACAAAGATCACTAAATCTTCACAAAATATCAGCCTTCACAAACAATCATTCCTTAAGTTTCAGCAGGTTTTAAAACAAAAGAAATACAGAGCTTCTCTCTCTCACCTGCCATGTAAGGAAGTAAAATATTTGCATTGTGTTGTACTGTGCCGTCATAGTTAATCACCAGACGCTAATGAAAAAAGACATATTGACACATTGAGTAATGTGTTGACTGTAGAAACTTACAAGCTGGAAGAAAAGAGGGAATGTACTCACATTGTTCTTGTCATTGTAAAATAGCACTTCTATAGATTTCAAACAGGTGCCAACAAGAGTACCACAAGGATATATCTGAACCAATATGATGAACTTTGTCTCGTTACAGTCCTATAAAAACATAAATAAGAGTTTTATAGAGTGTGTTTATTATTAACAATTTCATATATTGTTTGTAAATAAAAATGTCATGACATGAATGAATACAAACAAAATAATTCTAAATTCCAAATGTAGATGTCTTAGCAGTTACAGAAGGTGAAGTAGTGTGTACAAAACATGCTTACTTTTGAGAGCACATAGATGCACTCTCCATGGAAAGTGAATTCTTTCCCATCGTAGGTGGTGAAGTGAGATCCTTCCTCTACTGCGCACAGGCCAGGGCCGGGAATACTCACACAGATCCAGTTTCCCTCCTTACATATACTGTAATACACAATAAAATTAAAAACAGACAGTAAACAACCACCTTCAGGACTACTGATACAATGTAATAATACAAATGTTTGGTGTATAGTTTATAGTGTTTTTTTTTTTTTTTTTGCAATTAAAGACATTTAGAAGGAGAAAAGAGTAAAATGTGTTTTATTACCATTCCTCCTCCTTATTGCGAAGAACCTCTCCTGGCTTAAAGATGGTGTCTTTGTGCCAGCACTGACATTGCTCCACAGGGATGCAGCCCGTGTTTGTGATATCATCAAATACAGTTCCTATAACACATTTCATATTTACCCAAATACATACAGTACACATTTTTCCTCATTTGTTTATACACAAAAGCTGATTCTATTAGCCCAAAATTGTCTTTAAACAGACATTTCGCAAACCTATTCACACATTTTCACAATTTAATTCCAATTTGTTGTTTTCCACAAATTCTTACATAAAAATAGCAATTGGTTTAAAACATGTTCTCATGTTCTATTGTGTATTTCAGATTACAGATTGCTAATGACTTCTCCAAAAGCTAACTGATTTCTAGTCAGAGCTACCCTATTAAATAAATACAGTAAAAACAGTAATATTGTGAAATTATTGTTTTCTATTTGAATATATTTTAAATTGTAATTTATTCCTGTGATCAAAGCTGAATTTTCAGCATCATTACTCCAGTCTTCAGTGTCACATGCTTTCAGAAATTATTCTAATATGCTGATTTGCTGTTCAAGAAGAATTTCATATTATTATCAATGCTTATATTTTTATGAAAACCATATTTTTACTGCATCACAGTAATGTACCTATCACCGAGTGATGTGTGTGTTTTTCCCTCTGTATAGTTTATTAAATTTACCGGCTGTAGCTCACACAAATGGCTTGTTTAATAAACAAAATATTTATTAAAAGTAAATTAACACTTATTCAGCAAGGGTCCATTAAATGTAATAAAATTGACAGTAATGTTATAAATGTTTATATCAGATGAAACAACAAAAATTCCAAGGCACTCACGTGGTTAGGTGTAAAAAGTCTTTAATAAACTGGGCTAAATCATTTAAATATTAAAAGTGTTGATCAATGCATTTCATTTTTTTTTGTTTTTGTTTGTTAAGCTTAGCTAAGCTTACACTGTAAAAAGTAATATACTATATCTACTACGCAAAATTTTGGCAACAGATTACAAGCAATATTATTAATTAAATTCAACAAATAGAACTGAGTTCGAAATAATCAAATTCATTCCTTAAATGTCAACCATTTAAAACAAGTAAAATTTAAACAAAACGTCTGAATAACAGACAGACGTCAAAGATGAATTAAGAACTCTTTATTTTTTATTGCCAACATGGAAGACACCTGATGATAACAAGCAGAATCACTGAAGTAAAGAGAAACACAAGAATTAATGGAGTTTTAGATGTTGATGTTGATTTTATTGAAAATATTTGATCACCATTATGGTGATCAGTGTTTTATTTAGTTGGGCAGTTTGACTCTTTGCCTTTTATGTCAGTTTGTGGTTTTTGTAACGGTGTTTGCTAATTTTACACATTTTAAATGGTTGACTTTTAAGGAATTAATTTGATTAATTCTAACTCTATTCTTATATGTTGAATTTAATTAATCACATTGCTTGTAATCTGTTGCCCCAATTTTATTGAGTAGCTAGAGTGTAATACTTTTTACAGTGTATACGACAGTAACAGTAAGATGTTATGGAGAAAAAATACTATTTTCTATTGCAATACTCAAAATAATAATAATTCTATACTGTAAAATAAATATATAGAAAGATTAACACCGGCAGCTCACAGCTGTACAGTAGCATTCAAGTATGAAATTGAATGAACAAATGTAAAAATAAATGTTATTTAATTTATTTTTTACATTTGTTCATTCAATTTCATTTGAATTGCATAATTTACTTATGCTCAGGTTGTGTAAAACCTGAATTAAGTTCTTTCTTCTGCTGAACATGAAAGATATTTTGAAAAATGTGGGCAACCAAACAGTTGCTGGTCCCTATCGACTTTCATTGTAGGAAGAAAAAAAAAATAAATACTATGGAAGTCAATGGCTGTCAACTGTTTGAACAACATTAGAGTAAGTAAATAAAGATATAATGTTAATTCTGGGGTGAACTATACCTTTAAAGACAAGCAGCAGCGTGTTTACTATAAGGCTGCTGTCACTTTCACTACATGCAGACTGACAAATCCAACAAATGCGATTTTTGTGCATATACGTTTAAAATCTGATCAGGTTTAACACGTGAATGGCAAAAAAATCACATGAAATGGGATTTTTTCAAATCCGTTTCGAGCTACAAATCTCGCATTTCTAGAAATTGTTGTTGTTTTTTTGGCATATGCCTACAAACACCATGGCCATAGAAACCAATGCACATATTCCAGAAAACGAAAGAGAAGTATGTACACACAAATCTGATCTGAACAGTTGCAATGCACAATGTGGACATTTTAGATCAGATTCCAATAGGATACACAAGTAATAGGATTGTAAACAGTTCACTGTTTATGTTAACCTTGTGTGTATATGACAGTATTAGTGCAATAAGATGCAAAAGATAACTTAGTCCACTAATCACACGCTGTTTGACAGGCTTTTAGTGTGTGTGCGGGCTTCATACAAAGTAAAAAGAGAGGAACAAAGCAATTTTTCAAGGAGCCAACAATATTTCTATTATACAATGCTAGAGAAGAGGAGAAATGCAGAGAAGATTTTTTGGTTTTTGGTTTTTATGGATCATATGCAAAGTCTACCTTTTTCTGCATTTATTTTGCATGAATTTTTTTGTCCACAAAAATACCCAAATTCAAAGCAGTTATCAGTGAAATATAATAACTTCAGCACAGTTTTTTTTTTTTGTCAAGAAAGTTGGAGGTTTTTAGTTTTAAGATTGTGTTTTGAAAAAAATGTTTAGACACAAGAAATGTGTCTTTGTGATCACACTGTAAAATCATCATTTATTCTGAGGTTCTTAAATCAACCACATAAAATAAAATATTGTATATGGTGGTACTAAGATTAAATTAAATATTGTGAATTAGATACTGACCTGGTGGGCAGAAGCAGCCATCGATGTTGTGTTCCTCACACAGTGTGACTTTGTGTAAGCATGTGTCCATACAGGGGGAGCCGCTTTCAGAATGTACCTTATTGTAGGGGCATTTGACAGCTGCATGGGAATACAAGTCATACAGAGACTGATTACAGGATATGAAAATTAAAATATTTTTTTTCAGAACATTTTATGTCAAATAGTGTAGTTATTTCCATTTTGACTGATGTAATTTGTATTTTAAGATGAAAATGTGTGTGACATTACAGCTGACAGTATAAATCTGTAATGTGCAAAAGCTATTAATGAATAATTTAAAAGTAGAAGGAATCAAAGCAAAGACAATGCTAAAGAGAAAAGAATCCTGTGAAGTCCACCGGAGATAAATGGTAGTTATTACCGCAGAAGTCAGCTGTTCTCCAGTTCGGTGGATTTCCCCCAGCATGCGAACACTGACGTGAATATTCAGACAAAGTCGCACAAAGCGAGGAGTTGTCGGTGTCTTCAGGTTCATGCAAGCACATATCATGTATACAGGCACTGATATACGGCTCAGGGTTCAAAATCTCAATACAGGAGAACCAGTCTTCATCCTCCAAAAGATCTGCACAATCTGCCTTCTGTTGTGACAAAGGCATAATGTATTTTTAACCTTTAGCCTCAGAGATCCACATTAAATATCAATATTGTAATTATTTGAAGCTGTTGTCATAGTGATTGGATGAAGCCATTAAGAAATACATCTAATAATAAATCTATTAAACCCATAGATATAGTTTTGCGACTTACATAATTGTAACACTGGCTTAACCGGTCTTTCTCTTCATCTTCTTCAGAAGGATTTGGGCAATTATCATTTGGGGTGTAAACTCTGTGCTTATTCCCAAACTCAATGAAGCCAACGCTTCGTTCGTATCCTAATCCTGTATTGAATAAGATAAGGCATAGATGAGTTTTCTAATAAAAACACTTGATCTTCTTGGAGAGCTATGAAATTAGCAATACATGAGGAAAAAATGATGTGTTTTCTGTAATTAAGAAATAATGACAAAATAAGACAAAGGTTCAGTGAAATACCACAACTCACCTGATTCAATAAACTCATCAGGAACTCCATTAAAATTGCCACACAATCCACAGGTTTGATCTGAATATTCAGCGTCCAACTCCACCTAAAACAGAGCCATAAAGAAAGACCCATTTCAACAAATGACCCCTGCATCACGGTTAGTCTTAATATTATTTGTATCCTCATTTTCTTATCACAGGGACTTGCAATCAAAGGATAGATGTCAATGACGCAGGAAGTTTTCACAAGATTGTAAATGCAATGCAAATATTTGTTCATTGACATTTATTTATTATTAACATTTATTAATTTATTTGCAATAAATATAGAATGACATTTCTTAAGTGCATTATCTTATTTTAACCATGGATAGAAAAAGGGTATTACAGAAGCATCCTAACTCAACAAAAAAATCCTTAAAACTGTCTTAAATACAGACAACCCCTCAAAATTATTTAAAAGCCAACTGTAAAAATCAAATAACAATAGCCCTGTCTGAATATAGCATCACATTTATTAATGATACAAGATGAAGAACAGCATTGTTTGATACACCCAAACACCCAAAAATGATGTGCTGCACTTTGACGACAAATAACTGATAAATAATTACAGACTCCCATGAAATATAGTGATAGGCTTTGCCTTCTCTACCAAGCATAACAAACTGTATCTTTCTGCAGCACTTAATTAAAAGCACACCTATTTTTTTCTCCATTTTAATCTCTAGCGTTTACTTCACAGCGGCTGCTTGCGTGTCTTTGTTTGCTTGGTAACAGACCTGAAAGTCGATTACCCAACTCGATAGAGCAGTTTAAGATTTTCTAATGACAGATAAGATGAGATTTTGTAAGATAGGATAAGAATCCTAAATCAATTTAAAATTTGCTTCTGTAATACCAATTTGTGAAAAATCCTGAATTAACTTGTCAAGACTTAAGGCGAGACACCCCAGGTGAACAGGATAAAAAAATTTACTAATAGATATCACAATACTTCCCCAGCTGGTTGATTACATTAAAAATTGCAAACATTTTTTGTAATACAAGTTTTCTAAAATCTTATGTTTAAATATGCAAATTAGGCGTTATCTAATTAAATATGCACTCATTTGCATAAATTTCTAGAACAAAAATCTGAGGTTAAAAATTCTTGTTTAATTTTTTGGACATATTAAATGAAAAGGTTTTTACAGAGGGCATTTTGCATATCTCTTTTTATCACTTCATAAATCAGAAAATACTATAAACAGCCAGAAAAAAAAAATAATTTTCACCATTTTTTTAGGAATAAAATGTATAAAATCCGGCAAATTATATATCAACAAATCCCTCTGTAAAAACCTTCAGAATATAGATAGGAATAAACCTGTAAAGTTTGGTGTATGTAAGTTCTGCTAAAGTGGTGATTTCTGACTCAGAGCAGGAGAAAAAACTCATTTTGAGAAAATGGCCTTTAAATATATTTACTGTAATTGAAATGTATAGACGCAAATAGATAAAGTGCTATAAAACATACACTTAAAAGTGTATTTTGGATGTTTTCTTTCCACCAGTCTGAAAAAACACTTTATGAAAAGCCAAAAAGCGCAAAATCTCAAAATGGACAGGTGCCTGAAAAAACAGTGTTTTTGCCTGTATGTTTCGCCTTAAAGGATTAGTTCACTTTTAAAAAAAAAATTCCTGATAATTTACTCACCCCCATGTCATCCAAGATGTTCATGTCCTTCTTTCTTCAGTCACAAAGAAATTAAGGTTTTTGATGAAAACATTCCAGGATTATTCTCCTTATAGTGGACTTCAATGGACTCCAGATGGTTGAAGGTCAAAATTACAGTTTCAGTGCAGCTTCAAAGGGCTTTAAACGATACCAGACGAGGAATAAGAGTCTTATCTAGCGAAACGATTGGTCATTGGTCAAAAAATACAACTGTATATGCTTTATATAAACAGATGATCGCCTTGCAAGCACTTCCGCTTTCCGTATTCTTCAAAAATTCTACTTACGGAACGAACGCGGCGCCAGTTCTGTTTCTTCCATAAGTAGAATAGGGAAGGCGTAGGACATACAGCGTAAGTTTTTTGAAGATTACGGAAAGCGGAAGTGCTTGTAAGGCGATCATCTGTTTATATAGAGCATATACAGTTGTATTTTTTTTCGAAAATGACCAATCGTTTCGCTAGATAAGACTCTTATTCCTCGTCTGGTATCGTTTAAAGCCCTTTGAAGCTGCACTGAAACTGTAATTTTGACCTTCAACCGTTTGGAGGCCATTGAAGTCCACTATAAGGAGAATAATCCTGGAATGTTTTCATCAAAAACCTTAATTTCTTTGCGACTAAAAGAACGAAAGACATGAACATCTTGGATGACATGGGGGTGAGTAAATTATCAGAAAATTTTAATTCAGAAGTGAACTAATCCTCTAAGACAGAAAGTTTCTGTAACCCCTGGAGCCCCCTGGAGTTGGAAGTACAACTGGGCAATTGTTGCCATAATTATTAAATATTGATACTAGTCCATGTATTTTAAAAATTCACAGAAATAAAATAACTCACCATGACTGCATCTTCTCTGTTCCACGTGACAGTGATGCCCGTTTTGGAACTGACCCTGGTGTAGATTGTGTTCTCTTCCAGAAGGATCCCTCCTATATACACGGGCAGCGTTACACTAAATAAAAGAAATAATTAAAATCATTTTTGCACCTATTTTGTGTTTGCTCTGGGAGGAAAAAAGCAGCAGAAAAAGCAATTCCACAGAATCTTACTTTTTTCCATCGACCACGACCTGGTTCTCGGTCAACTCGATGACGATGACATCAATGGTAATCGACACTCTTCTGATCTTTGTGCCATTGGTGAGTCCTGTTCTCTTCACATTAACTGAGAACTGGTGCCTGAGGCTTTGGCAGTCAGACACAAGGTAATACTCGCACGTGCCTGGGAACTGATAAATGTCCCCATCGAACGTCTTGAAGTGGAAGTTTCCCCACATGCTGCAGATGTTGTTGACATGGTTACTGGGATAGACTGGTAAAAACAAAAAGAAAGAGAGAGAGAGAAATTGCAAAGACTTACTCCTGGATTCATCTACAGCAGTGGTTCCCAAACTTTTTTGCTTGGAGTACCCCCTGAAGGGATTACAATCCTTTTGCGTACCCCCTCTCTTCCACTTCGTCTGCAGTTACACCTTTACCATTAAGGGACAATATTTGCCCCCTAAATTGATTTTTCCAGTGCATATTTTTACCTTTATGAATAACTTTATAAAATAAATAATGTTATAAAATAAAAAAATAATAATATATAAAAATGTTTAATAGAGAACTAAGTAAAACTTAATATTAAACTAAAACCGCCAGTAGGTGGCAGCAAGTCACTGTTTTTATGAGTGAGTCATCGAGTCATTCATTCAGTAACGAATGGCTGTGAATGAATCATTGAATCATTGACTCTCACGATTCGTTCAAAACCGCAGAATTGTTTGCGAAACACAGACGTGTGTTGTAGTTCTGCTGTGGATTCGTTAGAACTATTATTTCATTGCAAAATAGAGTAAATACTGACAGTACTGTGTTTAAAATGTACGTTTTGTTTTTTGACCTGTTGTATAATAATGTCACGTTTGCAGTCATGTGGATATTTGGGAACAATTGCATTCTTGCTCGTTATCATCATTAAATACAAGAACTTACATAAGGTATGTTTTTATCGGAGAAAGTTTGAGTCTCGAAATTAATCCTGTATTTGTTCTTCATGCGAGTAAGTGCTAAATCCTCACTTTTACAAAGGTGCATTGACGAGAACGGCAGTAAATTTAGCGCGATTTAAGGCAGCAGAATCTGCACGCGATCTATCATATGCATGCTGCGTCTGTGGATACAGTCATTTTTGACTGCAAATGATGAGGTAATTTGATTAAATGTACTGGATTTACGACATTTTGGCAGTCAGAAATGCATGCTCGGTTTTAATATTATTTTAAGGTAGAATTAAATGAACTTTCGCGTACCCCAGTTTGGGAACCGCTGATCTACAGTGATGTTATGTATCCAGCATGGTTTTGCTTTTGATCAAAACAAAGACAGAGTTTGTGAAATTTTAAAGTTTGAAATGAGAAGACTTTTTTGGGCTTTTGTTGTTAATGATATTTACATAACTGTCTGTGGTGCAACTAATCCCCACCACTTTTAAAAACAAAATATTTTCTATTAGTTTAATGTGTAGGTTCATTTAGAAATACATAATGCACCAATTGTACTTAATCTGTGAATAATTTTGTTACTTTAGTTTCTTTGTGAATCAACGTGATTAGTACATCTCATATCATCCAAAACACAGTGCCATATTCACCTGCTGTAGCTGTTGGCCATGCTGCTGTTGTTGTAAAGTACATAGGATCTTCTGTTACGCCATAATCTAACACTAAGTCTTTAAGCAAAGAAGAAGAACAGATACAGTCATATTGTGTAGCTAATATTATGAGCATTTCTTGCAGTAACAGATCAATTTTATTTTTTCTAACCTGCTTGTATGGACTGCAGCCCCACCAGCAGGACGACCCATCTCAGCATCCACATCTGGGACATCCTCACAGTCCCCATGGAGTCAAGAAGCATCTTCAAGAGCTAATGTGAGCTGTCTTTCAGAACTTGTCCTTTTATATTAAACTGTAGTTTACTTTGGAAGAATGTAATTGATGATATAAGGTGGAACCTGGCACACGCACTAAACTCCATCTCAAATAAACAAGGATGTAAATGTTGATATTGGGGATGCAACTATTTTCTAGAGAAGTTGCACAGTATGATGCACAGTAAACGTTACTCATATCTAATGTCTATATTATTTTAAATATGAACTATTGCTGGTTCTGGGTGAGCACGCTACGTCTATTTGCATGTAATTTACATTTAAGGCATTATTTATTATGAAAGCATTACTATATAAAGTGTGTCTATTTTTGTTCCACCAGTGAAAATAGAACACAACAAAGTCAAAGCAGGACAAATCATTGTGTGTTTTCAACACTGTAAGTGTGATATAAACAGTGAAAAGTTCTAATGTTGTTAGACTGTTGGAATGCCAAATGACCAAAACTAGCAGATAAATAATTTCAGCTTGCTTCTGTGTACATATGAAGTGGTGCACTGTAAAAAATAAATCCAACTTAAAGAAGGTCTTCTGACAAATGTTAAAGGGATAGTTCACCCAAAAATGAAAATATGATGATGTTTATCTGCTTACCCCAGGGCATCCGAGATGTAGATGACTTTGTTTCATAATCATAAAAATCATCATTTGTGTTGTACTGAAGAAATAAAGTCACCTACATCTTGGATGCCCTGGGGGTAAGCAGATAAACATCATATTTTCATTTTTGGGTGAACTATCCCTTTAAAAAAAATCTCATTGCATCTGTTGGATTTAATATAATTTCCTGTCAGAGTAATATGTTTGTCTCTAGTTTGCCCATATCATGTTATGGGCTTTGAAAATCAAACGTAATGGTTAAAGAATGTTTGTAGTTCCTTGCATTGCTAAATGCTAAACAATCTTTTATTTCCTTGACATGAATTTTTAAATTCAGTGGACTGCCTGTCACTCAGCAAAAGTATTGAAGTTGTCAGTTGTTAGTTAATTTAACTTAAACTAATCCGTTAATACAGTAGGTTGCCTTATTTTTTTAAAGTTAGTTCAACTTTTTTTTTTTTTTACATTATACAACAACAAACTTGCATGACCCAAAAAAAGTCTGTACACTTTTCCATAGGTGTACAAATAAATATAAATAATAAATCACTTTAACAAAGGATTAAATCCATTCACCATATACACCTTCCATGATTGTTAGATCACTTGACAAGCTTCCAGCGAAAGTCAATATTCAAGATGTTACAACAAAATGCAACTTAAGATCTAAGACTGGAACAACCAGCTGGTCCACTACTGCTTATTAATGCAAATTTTTTATTTAATCATAGGTAAATTCCATATCCTGTTTCATGTCTTGTTTCATCCTAGTTTCTGTTGCATTGCATGAAAAAAGTTTACTTAAGAGATGGTATTATCAAACAACTTACATCATATGGACATTATAATTATTACATTAATTTTTCAGTATTTTATTCAGAATACAACATAGATGACATATCAAATGTTTAAACTGAGAAAATGTATCATTTTAAGGGGAAAAATAAGTTGATTTTAATTTTCATGGCATCAACACATCTCAAAAAAGTTGGGACAAGGCCATGTTTACCACTGTGTGGCATCTCCTCTTCTTTTTATAACAGTCTGCAAACGTCTGGGGACTGAGGAGACAAGTTGCTCAAGTTTAGGAATAGGAATGTTGTCCCATTCTTGTCTAATACAGGCTTCTAGTTGCTCAACTGTCTTAGGTCTTCTTTGTCGCATCTTCCTCTTTATGATGCGCCAAATGTTTTCTATGGGTGAAAGATCTGGACTGCAGGCTGGCCATTTCAGTACCCAGAACCTTCTTCTACGCAGCCATGATGTTGTAATTAATGCAGTATATGGTCTGGCATTGTCATGTTGGAAAATGCAAGGTCTTCCCTGAAAGAGACGACGTCTGGATGGGAGCATATGTTGTTCTAGAACTTGGATATACCTTTCAGCATTGATGGTGCCTTTCCAGATGTGTAAGCTGCCCGTGCCACAAGCACTCATGCAACCCCATACCATCAGAGATGCAGGCTTCTGAACTGAGCGCTGATAACAACTTGGGTTGTCCTTGTCCTCTTTAGTCCGGATGACATGGCGTCCCAGTTTTCCAAAAAGAACTTCAAATTTTGATCCGTCTAACCACAGAACAGTTTTCCACTTTGCCACAGTCCATTTTAAATGAGCCTTGGCCCAGAGAAAACGCCTGCGCTTCTGGATCATGTTTAGATATGGCTTCTTTTTTGACCTATAGAGTTTTAGCCGGCAACGGCGAATGGCACGGTGGATTGTGTTCACCGACAATGTTTTCTGGAAGTATTCCTGAGCCCATGTTGTGATTTCCATTACAGTAGCATTCCTGTATGTGATGCAGTGCCGTCTAAGGGCCCGAAGATCACGGGTATCCAGTATGGTTTTCCGGCCTTGACCCTTACGCACAGAGATTGTTCCAGATTCTCTGAATCTTTGGATGATATTATGCACTGTAGATGATGATAACTTCAAACTCTTTGCAATTTTTCTCTGAGAAACTCCTTTCTGATATTGCTCCACTATTTTTCGGAATTGGTGATCCTCTGCCCATCTTGACTTCTGAGAGACACTGCCACTCTGAGAGGCTCTTTTCATACCCAATCATGTTGCCAATTGACCTAATAAGTTGCAAACTGGTCCTCCAGTTGTTCCTTATATGTACATTTAACTGTTTTGGAATGTGTAGCTCTCATGAAATCCAAAATGAGCCAATATTTGGCATGACATTTCAAAATGTCTCACTTTCAACATTTGATATGTTATCTATATTCTATTGTGAATAAAATATAAGTTTATGAAATTTGTAAATTATTGCATTCCTTTTTTATTCACAATTTGTACTGTGTCCCAACTTTTTTGGAATCGGGTTTGTAATATCCGCCTCAAGTGTGCTTTTGATTGAAACAAAGACAGAAGTATTTAAGTTGTCATTTGTTAGTTAATTTAACTTAAAGTTTTTTTGTTTAGTTTTTTTACAACAAACTTGCATGACCCAAAAACAGTTTGTACACTTTTCCATTGGTGCACAAATGAATATAAATAATAAATCACTTTCTGCCTTTAGAAATATCATTTGGTTTGTCACTTTAACAAAGGATTAAATCCATTCACCATATACACCTTCCATGATTGTTAGATCACTTGACAAGCTTCCAGCGAAAGTCAATATTCAAGATGTTTCAACAGAATGCAACTTAAGATCTAAGACTGGAACAACCAGCTGGTCCACTACTGCTTATTAATGCAAATTTTTTAGTTAATCATAGGTAAATTCCATATCCTGACCTTTCCAAATTCCTGATATTTGTGCCATTGGTGAGTTCTGTTCTCTTCACATTAACTGAGAACTGGCGAATGAGGCTTTGGCAGTCAGACACCAGGTTATACTCGCACATGCCTGGGAACTGATAAAAGTCCCCATCAAATGTCTTGAAGTGAACGTTTCCCCACATGCTGCAAATGCTGTTGACATGGTTTTTGGCCCGAACTGGTGAAAAAATAAAAGAGACTTACTCCAGGATTCACCTACATGTTAAACATTCAGTGCATCATTTGATCAACTGCAAAATTCAAATATGCTTGCGCAATTTGGCTGGAGCCGAGCCAGAGCCGGATGCACTCAGCGCTTTGCACATATAACACATATATGCAAATATGTAGTGTTTCAACCACATAATGTTTTAGATTTCAGACATTTTAAATACACATAAGTACTAACAAAACAATACATTTAGAGTTTGTAAAATACACACTGATGTCTATAGAAGCGGCAATAGCAATCCCTTCCATTATAATTAGATGACACGTTTTATTAATATAAGAGACACATTGTGTTCACCGGCTCACTTACTTTCATGTATTTCGGGAGAAGTGGATGAATGCACGTGTTAGATCTGATTCTCTGTACTACGGCACAAACTAACATGGCGGCGCCCATCGCACATATCAGTCATGCAGCGCTGCACTGTGTGAAGTGATGAGCAATGACGCGTCACCAAGGAATGCGATTTTTTACCATGGGACCCCCCTCTGAAATGCCATTGGGCTAGTTTTGGGCTAGTTTTGAGGAGCAATTGGGCGGGTTTTGTTGTGAAAAAAGGGGGGTCAAAAGGGATGGGGTATCGGGCTATATAAGTGGCCGTCTCACCATGGCAAATCGATTTAATTTGACTGAAGCAATGGCATGAGGCGTCCCACGAGTAGTGCAACAAAGTATGCAGTACACGGTCCGTATCTAAGGGAACCAAGGTTACGTCAGTAACCAAGTACGTTCCCTTTCGATACTACACTCGTACTGCGTTGAATGTCTTATTATACATAAGACGAGATGCATATGGGGACAGTTTAATCACATCATGCTGTGCAGGGGGACGACAGAGCATCGGAGCAGAGCACTTAAAAGGGCTCACGCCAAATACCTATAGGACAGGACGGCCCGGACAACGGGGACTGAAATACTGTAGTCATCCTCCCAATCCCATATAGCCAAGGCACCAGCGGGGCCTAGGATGCATATAGTGGGCATAAAATGTAGTTACCCGGACATGGTTGGGGACATGACAGAAAAAACATAAAAACACTAGTCACAGCGGTGAGGCTTACGCAGAAAGGAACGTGTAGTGCAGGAACGTCCAGGCTATAAAACCTGACAAATGTTAAAGTTTGTCAGGTTTGTCAGATATCGGCGATGGAAACGCCACAGGACCATGCCCACGAGGAGGCCTTCATCAGATCCCCCAAATGACACCAGGTCGCTTGCAATGGCAGAAGGGCGCTGGTCAGGGTGGGAGAAATGGACAGGTGAAACCTCTCTTTGTGGAGAGAGAGTTAGGTATGCGGGACTTACGCCAGCGTATGCTCACTCTCATCTGAGCGCTGGGATCCTCTGCCCTGCTGTTTGTTCCTCACAGGTCCCTGGGATTAAGAAAACGGGAGGGTGCAAGGGGCGGAGTCGCTCTGTGAAAAGAAAGCCATAACAAGGTACAGATGGAAATTTATGATGAATGGATATGGATGGAAGCACTATCTTCAGCTCATACTCATTGATCCCTATCACTGCCATTATAAAGCTCTGATGCATCAGAATATTTATTAATATTTCAGCTATTATGTTCATCAGAAAGAAGAAAGTCATAAACACCTAGGATGGCTTGAGGGTGAGTAAAGCTTGGGCTAACTTTCATTTCAAAGTGAACTAACCCTTTAACATTGCTTGTAATGGGCTGCTATGCAGGAAAAAATTCTTGATGTACAAAAATGTTCGTTCCCTGTAGATTGCAGAGTCGTCTTGGAAGTCGAAAGTGTTTAAAAAAAGAGGTGTGAAAGAAATTGTGTTCTTCTTGGTCGTTGCTGTTGTATATGAAATCACATTTTTCAAGTGTTTTAAAATATTAGATTAGGCCAACAGGACTGGTATAATTAAGTTTAACCTTTTTCTGAGAGACATACACAAAAGTAAAAACTCAAAACCAAAACTAGCAAGGAGAGTCAAAAGGTAGGTATCATTTGATACAACACTTTTTAAAAAAAATATTTTTTGGTGATGCTCTCCTTAGATGCATTAAAAAGATGAGATTCTAAGCTTTAAGATGATACCTATTTAGTGTTATTCCACGTTGGAAAACTAACATGGGAACATTGGATACACACTGCATCCCGAAAGATGAGAGACATGTTTTTAGCCAAGTATGTTAAATCATTCCGTGAGTAATATCTTGTGATCACCGCAATATATTATGTTGATTTTGGGTTCAATCTACTTTAAATAATGATGTGCCATTTTCTATGATCTGTGCATTTTTCATGAGGTTATGAGCATGTGAAATCTACATATTTGTATTCAGTTAGCGGTTGTGCTGTTTTTGTTGTAAACGCATATTACTCAGACTTATTAGAGGGTGAAAACAATGCAACAAAGCATGTTGGAGGCTTGAACTGAACGTGCAAAGTCTCTGGTTTTGTATGCAAAAAGAATTTTTGTGCTACCTATATGGGTTCAGTTTTTATTGACTCTTAAAGAGAGACATGCAAATGGGAGTGCCGACACTCCATCCGGTCTTAAAGGGTTAATGTGAAAATGTTAGATAAAAACCATTGAAAAAAAAAATCGTTCTTAGTTGTTACCAGGGCTAGAAATGTGGGAGAACACAGGGGGATGGAGTCCGGGGAATTAATTTTCATAAGGATGGTGTTCAATTTCAAATTAGTTGACTTTATTAGGAAAATGAAAAGGATTTCTATCTTTTTTTCACTCAATAGCCTTACAATCCAAATTCAGCACAAAAACATAGTGCAATGACAGATATATAATAAACAAATGCAGCAGAGTATTCTTTATATAAGATTTTATATTTAAATACATCTGAAAGGTCATCAATCAAAATAAATAAATAAATAAATATTTCTAAATTAGAGTCTCCCAGTGAATCGCAGCCATTTCCAGCCCTGCTTAAAAAAATAAATAAATTTCTATTACTTTACACCAAAAATGTTTTTTTGTTCGTTTGTTTGGTTTGGTTTTTAATTGCTTGAACAATTTCTAATCCCCGTTTAGCCTAAATATACTGTAAAAGTGCTAAGTGACAAGGCCAAGTTTAGTAACCCATACTTGGAATTTGTCTAGGCTAGAAATGTCTAGTGTACATTCAGTCTTCAAAAATGCAAAACAGTGTGTACTCACCTTCCAGGATGGGTCCAGTGTTATTTACATATGCCATCAGGCATATGACAAGGACTGTAGTGCCATATGCATTCTCCACCCAGCCAGCAATGACATGTGGGGCCCAGATGAGGGCTTCATGGGCGGCAAATGTGGGCCCCATTATGGGCTTGCACCCGGGATCCACATTGGGGCAAGCTGTGGAAGCCCAGACGTACTAAAAGTGGGACCTGTAAGGGTACTGCATGGGTCTTAATTGGTGCCCAAAGGGGTTTAAAGTGGGCTTTGCAACATGGCTACACAGATGGGCTTTAAATGGGATCTGTAAGAGTCTTATGTGGGTCCTAACTGGGCAATTCATGCCAAACCCATTTGGGCCCCACCTGCCCAAAGGGGTTTAAAGTGGGTTTGCAACCGGGATCCACATGGGGGCCAGCCGTGGATGCCCAGATGGGTTTTAAGTGGGATCTGTAAGGGTCTTATGTGGGTCCTAACTGGGCAATTCATGCCAAACCCATTTGGGGCCCACCAGTCTGAAGGGGTTTAAAGTGGGCTTGCACCCGGGATCCACATGGGGGCCAGCCGTGGATGCCCAGGTGGGTTTTAAGTGGGATCTGTAAGGGTCTTATGTGGGTCTTAACCGGGCAATTCATGACAGACCTATTTGGGCCCCACCTGCCCAAAGGGGTTTAAAGTGGGTTTGCGCCCGGGATTCACATGGGGGCCAGCCGTGGATGCCCAGGTGGGTTTTAAGTGGGATCTGTAAGGGTCTTATGTGGGTCTTAACCGGGCAATTTGTATCAGACCCATTTGGGCCCCACCTGCCCAAAGGGGTTTAAAGTGGGTTTGCACCCGGGATCCACATGGGGGCCAGCCATGGATGCCCAGGTGGGTTTTAAGTGGGATCTGTAAGGGTCTAATGTGGGTCTTAACCGGGCAATTTGTGTCAGACCCATTTGGGCCCCACCTGCCTAAAGTGGGCTTGCACCAGGATTCAACCGTGAATGCCCATATGGGCTTAAAGTGGACTCTGTAAGGATCTTATGTTGGTCCTAACTGGGCAATTCATGCAAGGTAAGCCCAACCATTAATTTAAGGAAACAATCTAAGAAAAATTAAAAACGAAGAATGAATGTAAGTACAAGATAAATACAAGACACTTGATGCTTTGAACTGCAAGAAATATATTAAATTGAACAACAAAAATTATCTTTAAAAAACAATGTCACAACATAAGGTAAACTAAAAAATATATTTTTAAAAAATCTCTGAAAAAAACCCTCCAAAAATACAATACAAAATACACTCATTATATAATACATTGAACAACAAACATAATCTTTAACAATTTAAATTTTACAACGTACTGATAAATAAATAAAAAAATATATTTTTTAAAAATGTCTGAAAAAAAGAAAAGAAAACATCTCTCCAAAAAATACATCCAAAACAGTCATGGCGTTTGTGTTGTCGATGTTCTTTTTTACCCATAGATATATGAGCAATATCACACTCGTAGCCGTGCGATATGGCTGTATATCAGCACGCTGTGATTCGTCCGTAAGCACGAGGCCGCAGGCCGAGTGCCGTAGGTAATCACAGCGTGCTGATATACAGCCATATCGCACGGCTACGAGTTTCCTTATATGACTTTAGGAGGACGTTCCCTTTTGGTTATTTTATGGTCAAAAAAGAACGTTACAAAGAGGACATTTGGGACATTAACAGAACGTTCCTCCGTTGGTCATTTAATAACGTTCCCGATATGAGTTTAGGGAGACGTTCTATTTTGGTTATTTTATGGTCATGCAAGAATGTTACAAAGAGGACATTTGGGAAGTTAACAGAACGTCCTATAGTAATAGTTCCCTAAACATTCCCAGAACGTCCTGAATGTTCCCTGAAGGTCCATCAAATAATGTTCCCCAAGCCTTAAAAGAACTCCACATCGTGACCGTCTCTGAGCGTTCTGGGAACGTTGTGACAGGTTACCCTGCTGGAAATTTTACGTTCCTAGAACATTCTCAGAACGTCCCCACTGGTGTTAAGGACGTTGTCTAGTAACGTTCCCAGAACGTTCAGAGACGGTCACGATGTGGAGTTCTTTTAAGGGTTGGGGAACGTTATTTGGTGGACCTTCAGGGAACGTTCAGGACATTCTGGAAATGTTTAGGGGACTATTACTATAGGACGTTCTGTTAACTTCCCAAATGTCCTCTTTGTAACGTTCTCGCGCAACCATAAAATAACCAAAACAGAACTTAACTCACATCGGGAACGTTATTAAATGACCAACAGAGGACCATGTGAGAATGTTCACTTAATGTCCCAAATGTCCTCTTTGTAACATTCTTAGGTGACCATAAAATTAACCAAAATGGAATGTCCCCCTAAAATCATATAAGGAACCTTGAACTGCAGCACTTTCATTACCAAAAGAGACTGTTTTAAGAACGTCCTTAATGATCTGTAAAATTTCAGAATTTTCGTCACCTTTAGAGAAATTTTAGGCAAAGTTGTGCAAGGTCACAAGAACGTCGCCTTCTACATGTGTGTTTTATAGAAATAAATAAAAGTAATAATAAAGTTTGACGTCACCGTTATGGAGGTGAGCATTTGCTTTAGATGGGCTCTTGATTCTTGCCATTTTAATATTAGATTTTCTCTGGTTACTTTAACTGTGTTTCCAAAACGTGCTTGTTACAGCAAAAATTACAAGAGAAATTATGATGAATTGGGTTGATTAATAATGGTGATTCAATCATTCAATAGAGTGTCCTGATTTACTGATTTTCTCCAGAGACTAAACTATGAGTGTATTAAATGTTAGTTTTGCGTTAATTAACAGTTAGTTGTTTTTTTTCTTTTTTTGAGTTTTTTTTTATTCATTATACAGAGTTTTGAGCAGTGTTTAATAGAGTCACACAGACATCATGAATCAGTGTATGATCCTCAACAATGGTGACAATAAATAATTTCGCTTTCTTTTTCCTCATCCTCTTTTTATTTTTATGATACTGAGCCCCTGATGGCTTTGACCTTTTCATGATGATGAATCTAAAACATTTAATTCAGGAAAGCAGAAATGATGACGTTCCCTGCCACCTTCTACATCGTTTCTCTATTCTCTTCCTAACAGCAGTGGTCACTATCATCAGGGAAACTTGTCACTCAGATAATATGCAAGTAATCATGATGCCTAGAAATGGCAAAAGTACGAAATAATAATAATAGTAATAATAATTTTTATTATTTTTATTTTATTAGTGTTTATATATATAAATCTCTTGGTGGGGAGGGTGCTCTCACTGGTGCCCCCAGCTGTTTGCGCCCTAGGCCAGTGGTTCCCAAACTTTTTTGCTTGGAGTACCCCCTGAAGGGTTACCATCCTTCTGCATACCCCCTCTCTTCCACTTCGACTGCAGTTACACTTTTACCATTAAGGGACAATATTTGCCCCCTAAATTGATTTTCCAGTGCATATTACCTTTATGAATAACTTTATAAAATAAATAATGTTATAAAATAAAAATAAAAATATATATAAAAATGTTCAATAGAGAAATATGCAATGATGGTAAAACTAACCCGTGTGTCACTAACTTCCGGGTTGGCCTACAAAAACACGTCATCCCTGGGGAACTCTATATCAGCTGCTTTGTTAAAAAAAACGTACATTAAAGCTGAAATCCAACCTCAATGATGACACCACAGAATAAAATACTATCACTAGTGATCATCGAATCCTTTTTACAGTTTATTTTACACACTTTGTGTTTAAGTCTTCTTTTTTTTCACAAAACCTTTGCTCTCTAGAAACCCAGTCAGTTTGGGTTAAAATTCTTTAAAAGGCTTATAAACACTGAATTAATACCAACATATGAAATTAAATTAAGGACATGCATCAGAAAAATTGGGAATGTCGGACAATAAATATATGAATACACTGCGTTCCAAATTATTATGCAAGAGACAAATCAGTAAGATTTCTGTACAATAAACATTCAGATTTTAGTTTTTCTAAGAAAATGTTTGTTTGTTTATTTATGTCTTTTTAGATAACTGGTATCAATCTCAGACAAAATAATTTGCCAGATCTATGGAAACCCTACTTAGAGGTTGTTCCACATTATTAAGCAAGTCACAGTTCTCATGCAAAATGGGGAGGAAGAAAGATCTTTTTTGAAGATGAAAAGCATGAAATGGTGCAATGTTGTGCAAAAGGCATGAAAACAATTAATATTTTGTGAAACTGAATGGAGATTATCGAATTATCATAAGATTTGTGAGTGATTCAGGGCACAGCAGAACTCAGTCAGATAAAGGCTTATTAATGAAAGTTCCTGTCAAAAAAAAATATTGTATTAAAAGGGCAGCTATAAAAAAGCCAGTGTTGAGCAGCAAACAGGTATTTGAAGCTCCTGGTGTCTCTGGAGTCACAAGAAGCTCTCCATGCAGGCTGGCAGTTGTGCGTATAGATGCACTTTAGCCACTCCAAACCTCAAAAAGAGAAACATTTACAGTGGGTTTAGAAATACATGAAGACTCATTTTTAAATAGTTTTATTCACTGACTAATGCCGTACTACAATGGATGGTCTAAATGGATGGATTTCTGGATGGTTGGTGAATGGCCACCACATTCCAACAAGACTGTGATGTCAGCAAGGAGCTGGTGTGTGATGATTTGTTTGGATTGCTGGATTATTGGGAAGTGAGATGGAGGATATTAAAATGACTTTTGCAAGATATGTGGAGTTCATAACTGGCCATTTTCAGCTATAGTATAAAAAGGAGGATAGTGCATAGTACAATGCACTATGCACTATCCCATGCTGCAAAAAAACACCACAGCAATAAAACTGTTTGAAAATGTATTTTTACACCCACTGTAAATGTTTCTCTTTGTTAGGTTTGGTTAGTGGTGTCTAAAATGCATCTTTACGCACAACTGCCAGCCTGCATGGAGAGGTTCTCAAGACTCCAGAGACACCAGGAGCTTCAAATACCTGTTTGCTGCTCAACACTGGCTTTTTTTATAGCTGCCCTTTTAATACAATATTTTTGTTTTTTTATAGGAACTATCATTAATAAGCCTTTATCTGACCGAGTTCTGCTGTGCTCTAAATCACTCACAAATCTTATGATAATTCGATAATCTCCATTAAGTTTCACACAATATTAGTTGTTTTCATGCCTTTTGCACAACATTAGACCATTTCATGCTTTTCATCTTCAGAAAGATCTTTCTTCCTCCCCATTTTGCATGAGAACTGTGACTTGCTTAATAATGTGGAACAACCTCTAAGTAGGGTTTCCATAGATCTGGCAAATTATTTTATCTGAGATTGATACCAGTTATCTAAAAAGACATGGATAAACAAACAAACAAACATTTTCTTAGAAAAACTAAAATCTGAATGTTTATTGTACTGAAATCTTACTGATATGTCAAATGCATAATAATTTGGAACGCAGTGTATAATAGCTTGATTTTGCAGTTTTGTCTAATGTCCGTTAAAGCAAAAGTGTCCAAAAGTGGGAATTAATTCACTGTGGCCTATTTGGATAATAAATAAACTATATTTAAAGTACATAAACATGTTTTCTTGCATGTGTGCAATTTTTGAAACATATTACATATAGAAATTCAAGATTAGAAGTGCTTCTGCAAACTAGAAAAGTTCACTACTGCCGTCACCACAGGAGTTTACAATTAATATTATTATGCTACCATACATTTTGGCAAACTTTTAAAACTATATGCTTTAAAGACTCAAGGTAATACAGAAACAACAAAAATAGGCTACTTAAAACGCTATTGGCTCGTTTAGCGAATCCTAACAGTATATCTTCCATACTTTTCCATGCACACGAGAAGGTGGAAAGCAGAAGCAGAGCGGTTACCGTGGTAACGACCGTCTCCTCACCGGTGGAAACTGTTGCATGAACTTCACAAAATTATCAGATTAACATGAGGAATATGACATTTATTCGTTGTGTAACGTCTTCATAAAATAGCATTTCTTTAGTTTAAACACTAGATTGAGGCAATCTAGCAACGTGAAGGCCATGACCAAATGCTGTAAATGTAAATGTGTCTGTCCGGTTTGCATTCTGCATGGAGAATATATATGTAAACATTATTAAAAAAAAGTCTGACCAAATGCTGTTGTGTCAAGTTTTAAACCATAGCACCTGAGCAGCAATATAACTGCAGTCTCTGAAGCCAAATCTTTGCTGATTGAAAGTATAATGTTTGCTGCCATATATGGTGCATTATATGGTGCATTATATCCATTTTCTGCATTTGCAAGTTCTGTAAATATAAAGGTAGACTTAAATCTGTGAAATGACTTAAAATGTCATTCTACAGTTAAACATTATAGATTGTTAAAAGCTAACTAGTGTATTCTTTCACATTCAGGGTTTTATCTTAAGTAAAGAATATTTCTAAATTACTTTCAGCTCACAATTTGTATTTTGATACTTGTAAAACATTTGGTTTTGAAGTGTTGGTGCTTGGTTTTATTTTCAGTGCATGCAGGCTGGCACCTATCTATTCGAAAAAATCCACAAGACTGTAATTGATGCTCTATATTATGCTTCATTGATTATAATTCATTTAATTGGAAGGAAAAATACAACATTATATAATGCATTATGAAAGATTGTGAAGAATGAAAGAAATAAGAAACCAGAATCCAGAATATAACTGAACAGATTATGCTTAGAGTTAACCATACAACTAGATTAAACCACAAAGAAAAAATAAATTATGCAATATTTTCTAAAATAATTTTAGCCACTAATGAACCACAACCATCAGCTTAAATCATCACTATTGTCATTTTCAGTTATATATTTTAAAATTATTGTTTTCTTAGTGTAACATTGAGTCATGTTCAGATCAGCAGTAGTCAAGCTGAAGCAGGGTCTTTTATTCTGAGGTTTTCTTGTCTACACATTTGGTAGGTGTGCACTTGCAGCTCTCTACGTACATGTAGACAAGAGTCTTCGTGCTGCTATTGGCACACGTGGCCAACGCCGTTTTATTTCTGTATTGATCCATCTCGCAGCAAGAACAGTCGCTCATCATGATGTTCTTTTCCATTGAATATCTGTGCAGGTTTTCAAAAAAACACCAGTCAGATGAGTGTAAGCTGAATGTGCTCTTATGAATGCATCCTGATATACAGTGTACACAAAAAAAAAAAAGGTTTGGATGCATGAGGCACACTTAGAAATGACAAATTTGCTAACAAATGATGTTAGAGATTGATGTGGTGTCCCATTACTGTTTTTAAAGCATTGTTTCTTTTTATTCAGGGAACTATTATATATGCAGAACTGGGTAGATTACTTACAAATTGTAATCAGTTACTGATTCCAAATTACATAACAAAAATTACTTTTTGATTACTTTTAGATTACTTTTGACTAAACTCATTTGTCACATTGATTTGACTAAAAAGGATAAAAAAAGAATAAAAATATATATTTTATGTAAACCCAGTGATCAACTGCTGTGTGGGTCTCAGTTTTCAATGATATTCAAATGACTAGTGCAATTCCACAAATCTAGAAGACCTTCTGAACATATATAAGCAGAAGACTTTTTTAGAAAGAAAAATTAAAAAGATACAAAAAAGAAGAGGGGAGGATCAATGAATTATGAATAATAATTTACTGCCATTTTAGGAATAACATTTAATCATGTAATCAATAAAAAAGTAACTGTAGTCTGAGTATTTTGAAATGTAATATAATCTAATTACAAGTACTTCATTTTTGGAATCTGCTTCAGGAAGATTCAGAGCACAATGAATCAGTGTATCGAATCTGCTGTTCGGAGCGCCAAAGTCACGTGATTTCAGCCGTTGGCAGTTTGACACACGATCTGAATCATGATTTGATACACTGATTCATTGTGCTCCGAATCTTCCTGTTTTGAAATCGGCCATCACTAAATAAGTTGTTATTTTGTTTTTTTTGGCACTCCAAAAATATTCTCGTCGCTTTTTATTATTAATATTGAACCACTGTACTCACGTGAACCGATTTAAATATGTTTTTAGTACCTTTATGGATCTTGAGAGAGGAAATGACATTGTTTCCTACGAAGGCCTCACGGAGCCATCGGATTTCAACAAAAATATCTTAATTTGTGTTCCGAAGATTAACGAAGGTCTTACGGGTGTAAAACGGCATTAGGGTGAGTAATAAATGACAGAATTTTTGTTTTTTGGGTGAACTAAACCTTTAAAAATAATAATAATAATAAAATACAATTAAAATAAAAATTCACATTACAATTTGTAACACATTCTAAGGCTGACAATCCAGATTTCCTAAAGGTTAAGAATTTATTGACTAGTTTTTGTGTGTGATCAACAGGTGTGTAATGCTCTCACATTGATCTGCTGTCACAGTGGCCAGCGCAGGAAGTAACTTCTACTTTGTTGACGGAAGTGCAACCATCGACATGCAGATGGGTGACGTTCTTCTTAAGAATACAGTTGCTGGGTTCACCTGAGAGATGATAGAGGCAGGTAAGCTTGTGGCTTATTTTCATGAACAATACATGCACTGCATTTTGAATAGTGCCCATTATATTATTTTTACTTTATTGATATTAATTTACTTAACATCAGTTAAATGAGCTACATAAACACAATAGGGTGGACAAAACCATTTTAACATTAAAATATATTGTGTGTCAGGATGTTTTGTATAAAGAATATCTTACAGACTTGGCAACATCCATCTACATCATATCGTATTGTTCCCTGCAAAGACACAAATAATAGAAAAGAAAACATTATTTACACATTTTTTAAAATCTCTCAAAACATTTATCCAGTTTTCCAAAACATATTGCATAGTAAAAAGTACATATTTTACTTTGTTGAAACACTACAACACAATTTTTAATCCCAGGTTAAAACGGTTAACACTGCCGTCTAGAGTATTATAAGAATAATTCATACCATTCATACCATCAGTTACTCACCCTTTATTACTTTCTGAAACACAAAAGGTGTTATTTATCGCAGAATTTCCAAGCTGGTCTTTTTTGTATGTTGACCATGGCTGTCAAACAACAACTTAAATTTTGGTCAGTTCCTCATTTATGTTAAGAAGACTTGGAATAAGAGTTGTATGGGCTAGTTTTAATGTTTTTTTGAACCTGACAGCCGATGGCCCCCTATCCTCTTTCACTGCTTGGAACAACATGAAGTTGAGTAAATGATGACAGAATTTTTTCCCTTCTTTAATATGCTAAAAAAAAAAAACTGCATCATTTGTTTTGCTAAATTATGAGTGTGTTTCTTTTGCTTTGTTAATTGTTTTGAAAGCATTGACCTCAGTCAAAGTCCCTTTCACTTGGTGGCCATCTTTGAAACGCCTCTCGGGCATTCAAGTGCAGCTCCTATCTCTTTGAATGGGGAAACATTCTCCAAAGCTGTTTGCCAAGCTTTACATTAAATTTGATATTTGAAATTCAATGAAATCTGACAACAACTGTCTCATAAATCTTGTTTCTTCATGCTCGAAGAACATGTTTAAGAAAAAAAACTGTGTGTCAAAATCCATACATAAGAACTAGCAACGGGCATAAAAAATACACAAGCGTGTATGTGTGGAGTTAAAGTTAGAGAATCTACTTACAGGCACACAGTCATTTGGATTAAAGACAGGGCATGTTTTAATGCTCTCTGTCATCACAAATAAGCCATTCACTTGATGGCATGTACCAGTCGTACATTTGAACTTGTACCCCTCTCGATCCTAAACAAAAAGACAGAGAGGCAATATGAGGATTGAAGAATACAGTACATTCTTTGTCTAGTGAACTCAAAGAATGAAGAAAAATCTTAGAATGTTTTCAAAAATACCTTGAGAATTTGTCTGGTGTTGTCTGGTGCAACATAAATACAGGCCACTGGAGTACATGATCCACAGCACCCACCTTTGTTCACATAGTCAAAGCCCTTGAAGTGTAAAAACAAGTTTTAGTTTTAATATTTCACTCCTTTTTACGGACTCACTAAAAAATCCAGGGTCTGATTCACAAAACATGCTTATTTTCAGTTTAAGAATAAAGTTACAAATATTTTGTATTCCCAAAAATACTTCGTAAGAATGTTCTTATCTTTGTTCTTAAGGTTGCTCTGAAAACAAACCTTAAGAAGAATTCAAATTCTTGAAAAGAATGTTCTTAAACATCATTGTAAATAACTTCTTTAAGTTAGGATAACCTTTTACTTGCCTTAAAGGTGCCCTAGAATTAAAAATTTAATTTACCTTGGCATAGTTGAATAACAAGAGTTCAGTACATGGAAATGACATACACTGAGTCTCAAACACCATTGTTTCCTCCTTCTTATATAAATCTCATTTGTTTAAAAGACCTCAGAAGAACAGGTGAATCTCAACATAACACCGACTGTTACGTAACAGTCGGGATCATTAATATGTACGCCCCCAATATTTGCATATGCCAGCTCATGTTCAAGCATTAGACAAGGCAGCCAGTATTAACGTCTGGATCTGTGCACAGCTGAATCATCAGACTAGGTAAGCAAGCAAGAACAATAGGGAAAAATGGCAGATGGAGCAATAATAACTGACATGATCCATGATATCATGATATTTTTAGTGATATTTGTAAATTGTCTTTCTAAATGTTTCGTTAGCATGTTGCTAATGTACTGTTAAATGTGGTTAAAGTTACCATCGTTTCTTACTGTATTCACGGAGACAAGACTGTCGTTATTTTCATTTTTTAAACACTTGCAATCTGTATAATGCAGTGGTTCCCAAACAGTCAAAAACAGTCACTGTTTTTATGAGTGAGTCATCGAGTCATTCATTCAGTAACGAATGGCTGTGAATGAATCATTGAATCGACTCTCACGATTCGTTCAAAGCCGCAGAATTGTTCGCGAAACACAGACGTGTGTTGTAGTTCTGCTGTGGTTTTCGTTATTATTTCATTGCAAAATAGAGTAAATACTGGCAGTACTGTGTTTAAAATGTACGTTTTGTTTTTTGACCTGTTGTATAATAATGTCACGTTTGCAGTCATGTGGATATTTGGGAACAATAGAGTGCCTCAGGAAGCAAGTTAGCATTTTAGGACTTCTGGTTCCAACGCCGTAAAGTCTATGGGTTTTTTTGAATGGGTTTTTGCTAAATCGCCTGAAATAAGGTCTGTGGTTAACAAAGCCTCTAAATACTTTCACGTTTTGATCTATGACATAAAACACCAGTTATAACCCACTTGTGATTTTTTAAACTTTTACTGTGTCTTAAAATCGGCGGTTGCTAACAAATTGCTAAAAGGGACTACTTCCTTTGGCAGGGACTTTAGACATCATCATTAAAAATGGGACATTTGGACAGCATTTCTCATGAAAAAGTGGAAAAGTATTCATAACAGCACAGATCATAATCAGCGAGCATGTTTATAAATAAAGTTGTTTTCTAAATAAAGATTGAGGAAGCTTGGTGGTGACGACGTTGATCCGCGACCATGGTGTGCTGTAGTCCGTTTATAGCCTACTGTTAGCCTTTTATATCTGACGACTTTATTTAGGCTTCAAAATCTATAAATGTTGTGTTAACTTGTAAAGATTATCTTGATAGACAAAACGTGTAAGTGTCATAACCCTTTGTTAAACACAGAGCTTATTTTCTGCGATTTTCCAAAAGTCTATGGGAAAAATGCATAGGCTTTCAACCGAGGGAACCCGTGCGCCGCTAACTTCCGGGTTGGCCTACAAAAACACGTCATCCCTGGGGTACTCTATTGCATTCTTGCTCGTTATCATCATTAAATACAAGAACTCACACAAGGTATGTTTTTGTACCGGAGAAAGTTTGAGTCTTAAATCGAAATTAATTCATTATCTGTGTCTATATTTGTTCTTCATGCGAGTAAGTGCTAAATCCCCACTTTTACAAAGGTGCATTGTCGAGAACGACAGTGATTTAGCCCGATTTAAGGCAGCAGATTCGGCACGCGATCTATCATATGCTGCTTGTGTGGATACAGTCATTTTTGACTGCAAATGATGAGGTAATTTGATTAAATGTACTGGATTTACGACATTTTGGCAGTTAGAAATACATGCTCTATTTTAATATTATTTTCATGTACAATTAAATGAACTACTCAGCATTTTGTTCGCGTACCCCCTTTTGTCACCTCACGTACCCCCAGGGGTACGCGTACCCCAGTTTGGGAACCACTGGTATAATGCATAAACACAAATTAAGCGTCAGCG
Organism: Ancherythroculter nigrocauda; assembly: GCA_036281575.1. Classification (NCBI taxonomy): domain Eukaryota; kingdom Metazoa; phylum Chordata; class Actinopteri; order Cypriniformes; family Xenocyprididae; genus Ancherythroculter; species Ancherythroculter nigrocauda. The sequence goes on from VTFQ01000015.1 coordinate 26,629,590, forward strand.
TTAGTTCAGGCAGGCCTCGTAGTCAAGCTCCGCTATCAGCTGATTCTCAAATTCCAACCCCACCCATATCAGCTGATCCAATTTCTATGGACCCCATTGGCAACTCTAAAATAAGGCGCATTACTTAAACGCAGCTTCCGTCTCTCTGCCTGCTTGGCTGCTTCCACTGCACGCTGCTTGCAACCCACCTCCTCCAAAGCTCCTCCTTAAACTGTGTATAACTTAATCAGTGTCATTCTGTTGTCATTGATGCATGCTCTGTTCTCAATAGGGGGATTTTCTGCTGCTCTCCCAGTTAAAAAATGGGAGGTTGTGCCCAGAAGCTGCTGCTGTTCCCGGTCTTGGCTTTCATGGAGCTCATGAAAGGACGGGGAATTTAGAACAGAGCCATACCGCCAAATTGTAACTTTAACAAATATGCCAATAAAAAATTGACTAAATTTTGTCTCTTGTAATTTTTGACTTAAGTGGTCCTGACTGAACTTCATTCTTTATAAATCTCTCCAACAGTGTGTAATGTTAGCTTTAGCCACGGAGCACTATCAAACTCATTCAGAATCAAATGTAAACATCCAAATAAATACCATACTTACGCGATTAGACATGCTGCATGACGAACACTTTGTAAAGATCCATTTTGAGGGTTATATTAGCTGTGTGAACTTTGTTTATGCTGTTAAAGGTACAATATGTAAATTTTTGCAGTAAAATATCCAAAAACCACTAGGCTAGTGTTATATATTTTGTCCAGCTGATTACAAACAATATCTCTAATGTTTTCAACTACTTGTAAATCATGAGGAAAATTCCCATTCTAAACAGTGACACGGGGCAGTGCAGTCGCCTGTCAATGCGTCAGTTACCTTTGTTACCGCCTTTACTGACGTAGAAACCACATGACAACAGTGCCGTGGACAAATGCGGAAGTAGTGTCTATCGTCCAGCAAACCACTAACTTGCTTCAAGCAGTTCCTTATTTACTTCTTGCACGTTTTATGGTGGATTGTGTTACTTATTTATGGAACATAATTACTGTTTACCATCTGCCGCTGGTTCTGTCGACAAGGACAGCTCCCGTAAACTCATGACCGGAAAAGCGGAAGCGGCGCCGGCGACTGTGTCATAATAAAAGTCCCGCTGCTCGTGAGGCGTGTGTTGATCAATCGCTCCAGCTCCTCGTTCAGCTCCCGCAACACTCGGTCCTGCTCTGCTTCATACTACATTAACGGTAATAATCGCATCCACGAACATGAGTTCTTCCAGACTCCAATCCCTATTCTTTTGCACCGTCCGTTGAGATGGAGACCACATGTCCCAAGTTTCCGCTCTAAAACTTGGCGTCATCAAACTACGCCTTTGTTTTGAATAGGCTTCTAGCGACCTCTAGCGGAAAAAAATATCACAAATTGTACCTTTAAAGGCAAGCGCGAGCTCCGTGGGCGGGGAACACGAGAATTTAAAGGAAGAAATGGGAAATTAAGAAGACATCCAAAACCAGGATTTCTAACCAGTGGTGTAAGAGAAGGTGAGCAGAGAGGACAAGGGTGACAGTGACGGCAGGGAAGAAGAAGAAGAGGTCGGTGGAGAGGTACAGGACATATATTAAATGAGATGGTATGAAGAATGCAGACAGTATAGCCAAATGTGAGAAAATGTCTTTCCATCTTTTATATATGGTTGGAGTTTGCAATATAAATCAGTCACATTCTTAACAGACACCACTGGCACTGTAACTGTTCCAACTATAATTTAAAAAAAAAAAAAATGATGGTACATTTATTGTTGGCCTTGCTGCAGTAATGACAAGTGTAAAGTTAAATTATTACCGGAGGGCAAGGTGCACAGACTTTTTTAACACATTTCACATCATGTTGTTGAGTCTGTGGGTCTTTATCCATTTCACAGTAACATTCCAAACAAGGCTCCGAAGGGATTTTAACTCCAGGCTAGAGAGAAGAGCAAAGTGAGCAATGCAAAGAAAAGAAAAAGCTTTTAATTGTTTTATGATGGACTCTGCCTCAGATTTTTTTTTTTATTTCTTTTTGTATTTGTATTTGTAATAATTATTTAATGAAAAATTCTAAAACAATATGGGACATATGGTCCATTCACATTTGTTTCTGTCATCTACCCACCCTCATGCTGCTCAAAGCTTGCAAATATTATCAAAATGTCAAAGCTGTAAAAATGCAGACCAACATGGTACTGATGAATTACACCAGATAAATGAAAATGACAACATAGGAAAACATGACATTAAATTTAACAGTGGTGTTTGCATTTGTGTCATTTTAAAATTCCAGTTTTTTCCTATTGTATGTAAATAGAGTAAACAAATTAACCTAGCACCTCACCTTGTATTCAGTGTTATTGTACACACAGACTTCTTTGCGCACTGGACAGAAAGATAAATAATATTAGAAACTGCTTACTAATTCAATTCAGTAAATCCTCACATTTACATATGTACCAAGCTGCAGGGTTTTTTTTTTTTTTTTTTTGCAGTAAAGCACAAAATATGTCCATTGAATTTCCTTGTAAAGTTTGTTTACTGTAGCAGCAATAATATATTAATAATTACTCAGATTACTGGTTTAAATTTAGATGAAGGAAAAATCTGAGACTTACCACAGGGTGGACAGCAACTATTATTAGTTTTATTTGCTGCTAACTCAAACCCCACATCACATTTCTTCTGAAGACACCGCTCAAGATCACACACTAAATGTTTGAGATGAAACAAGGAGTCACTTTAAATATTTGGAAGCATTTTGATTTTGAATTTTTTTTTTTTTGCTCAAAAGTGGAACAAATTCTAAGTGGTCATACAAGGTGGTCTCAAACTAGATAAGTAATTTTTTTGTTTTCAAATTGTCTGAATGACTTTTAAGTGCTTGCCTGGTTCAAATTATGATGTACTATGTCACAAAAGTACATGCTAACAAGTTTACTTGAAAGAATTACTTAAAAACATTTTTCATTTTGACTAACCACAGGTAGAACAGCAGTTTATATTTGTTGTTTTGTATTCAGGGCCACAGGGTTGTATGGTAGGACACTTAATAGGCTCTTTCACAATACCAAAGCTCTCACTGGAGCAGTTGTATATGGTACAGTTAAAGATCCATGTATCCCCGGGCTACAAAAGAAGAAGATCATTAGTGACAGTTAGTTAATGCTAGTTATTATAGTTTTGATTATGAATACACTCTAAAAAATGCTGGGTTAAAAACAACCCAAGTTGGGTTTAAAATGGACAAACCCAGCAATTGGGTTGTTTTAACCCAGCAGTTGGGTTAAATGTTTGCCCAACGTGCTGGGTTAAAAACAACCCAAGTTGGGTTTAAAATGGACAAACCCAGCAATTGGGTTGTTTTAACCCAGCGGTTGAGTTAAATGTTTGCCCAACGTGCTGGGTAGTTTTATTTAACTCAACTGTTGTATAAAAATTACTGTATTGCTTGCTTAAAATAAACCCAAAATATGCTGGAAATTAACATTTATTAATATGTTTAATAAATGAGCATTTATTAATAAGATAATGAATAATAAACCATAAATATTTATTAAATTTCTTATTAATAAATGTACACCTTTTGATTATTATTGTTGCCTCTAGTAATTATGTGTCTGATTTTTAATTTCTCACCTATTTTGGATTCATTTTAAGACAGCCCTATATTCATTTTTAATCAGTAGTTGGGTTAAATAAAACTACCCAGCAGGTTGGGCAAACATTTAACCCAACCACTGGGTTAAAACAACCCAATTGCTGGGTTTGTCCATTTTCAACCCAACTTGGGTTGTTTTTAACCAAACATTTTTTAGAGTGTAGGCTGACTAAATTGAGTAAAATGAGAAATGGTTTCAGAGTTACACTACCAGTCAAAAGTTTGGAAACATTACTATTTTTAATGTTGTTTTTTTTTTGCTTTTTTTTTTAAATGAATGAATATTATTACAATTTAAAATTGTGGTTTTCAACATTGATAATAACTGAGCATCAAATCAGCATATTAGAATGTTTTCCGAAGGATCATGTGACACTGAAGACTGGAGTAATGATGCTGACAATTCAGCTTTGCATCACAGAAATAAATTATATTTTAAAGTATATTAAAATAGAAAACCATAATTTTAAATGGTAATAATATTTCACAATATTATTGTTTTTTCTGTATTTATTGTGAAACAAATGCAGCCTTAATGAGCGTAAGAGACTTTGTACAAAAACATTAAAAATACAAACTTTTGACTGGTAGTGTAGCTTGTGGCAATGTAGTTAAGACTCTCTGCTTTTAACACAAGGCTGCATTTTCAGTCCGACATGGTACATTTTATGTTGCTTTTGAAGGAAAATGTAATCCACAACAAAGACATACCACTCTAGGTAATCCATCAGGGCCCATGCAATCTACAAGGTGAGATTGATACAAAATCAACAAAAGTATGGCATCAAGAGCATTTATCTAAAAAAACACAGACAGTAAATGAAGTCTTACCGCAGTTAGGTGTACATTTATCTGTCGTTGAACTAACTAGATATGTGTTATCAGGACAGAAACAACCTTCAATGAATGTTTTTTGACAATTTGTGCCTTGGCAATCTTTCTCCACAAACTTTTCATTGTATCTGTTATTTAAATACAATAGAAGACTGTTACATACTGTAACATTTGGAGAATTCAGTATTACATTTACTCAACACAAAGACGATGTATGCCATGACTAGAGATTAGAACATTACCTTGTACTGCAGGTTTTTTCTACTTTAGGCCCACACGCCTTGTACACTTTGTGTTTCGGGCACTTGTATTCTGTTATAGAAACCAACAATAAATAAATTCAGAGTCCTCTTATAAGTCCAAGTTACAATTGTGTTAGGTATGTTTACTATATCAACATAATGAATTGCCACAGTTGAGTACTAAAGTGGAGTATTAAAATGATAAGATGCAAGAAAATGAAAGAAAGTATTGTGTTATAAAGTACTGCAATGGTGGCTTAATTTCTTACCACATAGCCCTTTGAGGTCAGCTGAGTTTTTCCAGTCTACACAAACAGACTGCAGGCCACATTGCTGTGCATAGGCATCAAGACTAATACATGCTACAGACTTATTTTTAAGAGTGCACACATCATATTTGCATGCTTCATAATAGTTTTGATATGAAACGACCTCATGACATTTTTTAAATAATCTGTGAAGAAAATGCAAAATTGTGACTATTGTCGATATCAATTTCAATATCAACATTTATTTTTCAGAAATAATAAAAAAACACACCTAAAAAATGAAAATTCTAGACCACTGCCACTCAAACTCAACTGCTTGTAATTTTCAAGTAACCTTGATTACCTTGTTCAAGTTTGTTTGATTATGGCTATAGAGCTAAATTTGGCAGGACAGTGGTCTTTTGGGGAAAGTCACCATGTGGCTTTCTTTGTTGTGTCTCTTTGTTTTACAAAAGGTGATATTTTTAAAGAACCCAAATAATGAAGCTGAATGGGAATGGGTGATGTCAAGCTCCCAAAAGTGATCTCAAACCTATGGCGTTATTTTACTGTCAAATTTTGAGAGCACATTATTGTGACGCGAGAGCACATCAATGCACATCTTCGCTCGCGCGCCGATTTTCTTTGCTCCCGCACAAAACTGGACACGCGCTCTCAAATATACAGCGCTCTCTTATGAACTGCCTCTCCTCTCGCTCAGATATTGTGTGTGCGCGCTCAAACTGTGTCATGTTCGCTAGCAAATCTCTCCGTGCTCTTAAAGAAATTCATTTCCTTCAGGATTAAACTGCTGTCAAAAGTTATAAACCAATCAGAAGAGAATGCTACGTGGAATGTTATTGGCTGAGAGTGAACTGCACATGGAATTCTTTCGACAAAAATGGATATTTAATTTCTTTACAATTTAATAATAATTAATAATATTAATCAAAATGTAGGCCATATCTTAGAAATGGCTCTGAATGGGGCGTTTGGATGGTTTCTATATTAATAAGCTTGTTTGTCTAACTGTTTGTCCCATTACAGGTCAAACCTAGCCTGACGTGGTCATACTCAATTCTAGTTCGAATATGAGTCTGATACTGCTCCATTGGGCTTTGATTATGGGGGCGTATTTCAACCGATCCAGGAAAGACCTCAATTGGATAGACCTACAACCAATCAGAGCTACAGAGTAAGTGACGTATGTTGAGCGACGCATAGTTGTCAACAGAACTCTTCTTAGCGACCATCGGGGCCAGCTGATAAATCAAACTTTTGCCGAATCCCGTAGGAAGGACGGCAAAGACATCTTTCCCATCGACAAATGCCTTGATCGCGGTCCTCTGTTCCTCTTTTAAAATTAATGCGCTGTCGATATCTTCTATAACGGACATCTCAGTTCTTCAACAACAGCCATCATTGTTGTAAACTAATTGACCTTTCGCAAAGACTCGCCCCCCTTAGTTACTGTTGCTTTGTCCGACAAGCCGTGGCGCTGTCACGCCACACAGAGTGGAAAATACATCGCGGAGCAAAGAGGAAACTGACAACACATCGACAGAGGAGACAGAGCAGGTTACTTATGATATTAAACAAAGTCCCAGCTTTCAAACTGTGTAGTTATTAAAAAAAATCAAACAATAAAAACCGTTTTGTGGCTCTTTAATGTGTTGTGACCATGATCGTGACAGATTGCTGTAGTGCCTCAGCTCAAGAGGCTCGTTAACCGATCATCTCTTCCTACTAGTCCATTTATAGCATCAAATAAACATGAATGAACATGAGAATGAATGTTGTTTCAAACGCGGAAAGACGTCAATATGCACAATTTTTCAAGTTTAACTCCACCGATGTTAATCTTCTAACTCCTGACTGCTTTGTTGGACAAAATAGCGGATGCGGCGTTCTGATTGGTTAGATCGCTTGTCAATCAAACTCCCCAAGCGCTCTTTGATGACGTGGCTGATTACGTTTCTGGTGATAATCTGTCAATCATCGCCCTGACAATGTGATTGGTCCGAACAGTTTCTGTTCGGGCATAATTACTCCTCTACGGATCGAGTCCAGACCGAACTCCACGACCTCAAAATGTTGTGGGCGGGGCTAAGTTCGGCTGGCATCCAGGCTAGGTCAAACCCCACTGAACGATTTATCCAAAACCATCATATTATCCAATATCATGGACCAAAACATTAATTTAAAACAAAAGAATAAACAACTAATTTAATGTTATAAATCAGTCTATTTAGAAATGTGTTAAATGTTATAAATTAGCCTATTAAAAATATGTATTAATTTAAATGAATTCATTACAAAATCATATGAAATTAATTAAAACAGACTGATTTTAAATGAATCTCTTAAATTAATGATTCTGATACATCAAATACATTTTAACAGTCACTGGTTGCCACCAACTGGCAGAACAGTGTAATAACATTAGTTTCAAAGGTCATTTACTCGTTTTTATTGCTGAAATCAGTGTATATTCGGACTATAAATTGTTATTGCAATACTTGCATTATTATTTAATGTTTGCAACACAGAAGTAGCAATAGTGTGTTGTTGAAAACACTTTGTGAAGCTGTTTAAAACATATAGATGACCACTGCTTTCAGTGGCAATGCAAAAGCAGGTTTAAATATTCCGTCAAAGTTTTAATAGACATAACCAAATCGTTGTCATTTAGGAATAAGATCACATTCTTTTGATTAATCATGCATACATAAGAGCTTATAGCTAAAGTATTTTTGTATGTCATGTTTTATACCAGACCTCAAAAGAAATTCACTATAGCTGCTATATTTGATCTCCACATTTTATGTATTTAGGGAATGATGATCTGACCCTGATCTTGTTCTGTTTTAAATCAGAAAATATTTTTTGGTAACACTTTACAATAAGATTTCATTACCATTATTTAACTGCATTAGTTAACATTAACTAATAATGAACTACACTTCTACAGCATTTATTAATCTTTGTTAATGTTAATTTCAACATTTACTAATACATTATTAAAATCAAAAGTTGTATTTGTTAACATTAGTAAATGCACTGTGAAGTAAACAACCAACAAACAGCTGTAATTTAACTAACGTTAACAAAGATTAATAATTACAGTAATGTATTGCACATTGTTAGTTCATGTTAGATAATACGTTAACTAATGTTAAAAAATAAGAAACATTTTAAAATGGTACCTATTTTTTATATAAATTTCAACACAAGTACACAAAATGTACAACCACAATAACTTTAAGAAACCTTTTTTGTTTGTTTGTTTGTTTAGATAAGTCGGGGTTTGACCTGTAATGTGATGCAGTTAAACTAGGTACATTTGATTAATATTATTAAACTGTAAAGAAATTAAATATCCATCTTTGTCGAAAGAATTCCATGTGCAGTTCACTCTCAGCCAATCCACGTAGATTCCATGTAGCATTTTCATGGATCAGTCGTCTCTTCTGATTGGTTGATGACTTTTGACAGCGTTTAATCCTGAAGCAAATTAATTTCTTTAAGAGCACGGAGAGATTTGCTAGCAAACATGACACGGTTTGAGCGCGCACACACAATATCTGAGCGAGAGGAGAGGCAGTTCATAAGAGAGCACTGTATATTTGAGAGCGCGCGTCCAGTTTTGTGTGAGAGCAAAGGAAATCGGTGCGCTTGCGCATTACATTGATGTGCTCTCGCGTCACAATAATGTGCTCTCGACATTTGACAGTAAAATAACTCCAATACAACCTGGCAAAATGTGTTTTAAGGCATCATAATTAAATGGAGAGCTACAGTGGAGGCTCAAAATTTAAATGTTGGTCTGTCACACCGTTATTGTTTGGTTTCAGAAAATAAGGAATATAATGATTTTTTTTTTTTTTCCCTATGGACCAATATTACGATACATTTTATTGTGCATTTTTGTTATTTCGGAGCTTGACAATACCTGCTGCCCTTTCACTTTGAATAGTAATTGTATGGAAAAAAAGCAGTCAGGACAGTTTTAAAAATGTCCCCTTCTGTCTTCAACAGAATTTCAGGTTTGGGATGACAGTATTTCATTATTGGGTGAAATATTCCTTTAAAACAATGCAAAATGGTGACTTGTAAACTGAAGTATATCACAGTTTAATATATAAAGTTAAATAATGCTATTTAGTGTTACAAAGAAACTATGTCACATAAATGAAATTTGTCACATGTTTGTGTGATAAATTAGCTCTGTTCCAAAACTTGAGCCACCTTGCTACCTACTGCCTCTGCCTACATAGTCAAGGTCACGTTTTTTTTTTTTTTTTTTTTTGAGGTGGTGGTATTAAAAAAAGTCTCACACAAAGATGGTAAATAATTTGAAATCAGCACATTGTCAGGAATGGTCTGGGGTCCCCAAAACAGTGTATCATAGTAGGCAGCATGATTATATAAGCAGCTTTCCAAGTTGTGGAAGAGAGCCATTATGCAGTTACGGTTTCATTTTGAAAGATTAAAGCTTTGGCTTTGCCTTACTTGCCCTTGATGAGTTCACAGGCCTTGTACATTTCCAATGAACAGCTTGTAATATTTGGGGTTACATTAACAGAAGGCTTGCATCCTGGGGGTACCATCCACAACTGTGCCATGTGCTCACAAGATGTGTCAATTGTTCCGTTAGGTAGTCTGCAGTCATTTGCTGTGCTATTGTCACAAACCCCTTAATATTGTCATGGGAAAAAAAAATCAAACAATTTAGTTAGAAAAACTTTAATTAGTCTATTACTAGACCAAAGATACTGATCCAAGACCAATAACAAATTTTTCTTTGTCATTATAAAATGTCAAGTCTTCATCATTTGATACCAATCTTTCATTTGAATGCCACATTTCTAGCATCTGTAAAACTGCATTCTTCCATCTTAAAAATATATCTAAACTATGTCATATGCTCTCAATGACAAATGCGGAATAGTTAGTTCATGCGTTCATGACCTCAAGGCTAGATTACTGTAGTGCTCTACTGGGTGGTTGTTCCGCTCACTTGATAAACAAACTACAGCTGGTCCAAAATGCGGCAGCTAGAGTTCTTACTAGAACCAGGAAGTATGACCATATTGGCCCGGTTCCATCAACACTGCACTGGCTCCCTATTAAACATCGTATAGATTTTAAAGGGGTCATGAACTGAGAAATCAAATTTTCCTTGAGCTTTTGCCATATAAGAGGTCATCATACTTTAAGAATATCCTGTAAGTTTTAGAGCTGAAAACTTCCTTGTTAGTCCAATAAAAGCTTTAATTGACACCAGACCCAGAAAACTACAGGATTTACAAAGTGGGGATCTATGACGTCAAAGGGCAGCAAGCACCGCCTCTGCAGAAGAAGATCAACTGCCTACTTCATTCCTGCCTGTTTAGCCCCGCCCACCGATTCGTGCATTACATGAAATAGAATAGGTAGCCTAACTAAAGAGAACACAAGAGGCGACACTTTGATACTTTTTGGGAAACAACCACTAGATGGCGCTCCGGTAGCGCGGCCGCCATTATGGGGTGAAAATACTAACTGGACCAATAGAATCCTTCACATCTTCACAATTTCACTGCTAAATCAGAAGCGCAATAGAGCAGTTTTTTTTTTAATTAAGTCATCAGTAAATTGTATGGCTCCTACACTGTAAAAAAAAAATCCTAATTTTATGGAAAATAACTGATTTTTACGGTCATTATCTTTTATTTTAAATTATACTCAAAACTCTGTAAAAATACAAACAATGTATGTAAATTAACAAATCGGCTGTTATTTTATGTGTTATGACATTAATGAAAAATTTTATTAATTCACATATTTCTTGCAGAAAATTTACTGCATTTTTTATACAGTATTTTTTTTACAAACAAATGTAAAATTACAAAAAAAAAAAAAAAAAAAAACAGGAATTAAACAGTAACAAAACAGTTAAATGGTAAAACGGTCAAATGAATGGCAGCCAAAAAACCCTGTAGAATTAAAGTAAATTCCTCATTTAAATAAACCGGAAAACGCTGTTATTTTACAGGTATTTCCTGAATTATTACGATCAAATACCTTCACTTTAAAAAGCATAAAAAAATGGTCAATCAACAAAGCTTTTTTGTGACTTTAGTAGCTTGTTTTGTGACGTTGTGAGTTGATTCATATGCTGATTCTTGATGTCTGTGTGAGTCTGCATAACCTTAACAGAAAAAAAAATTTGTTTATAATACTACAGCACTGCAAAAGTTTCAGTACTATAAACTGATATTAAACACTTTAGATAGAGACCAGACTCTGCTATCAATGAGTCAGACCACTTTATGATGATTATCATCACTTAAAAAGTGACTAACATCTGAGGCTTTTTTTTTTCTTTTTTGCTATAATAAATGCACATCAGAAACACACAGTTAAAGCAATTGGAGAAATACTAATGTTAAAGTGTCAAGGGTCAAGAGCTCAACTAAAGCAAGTACTGACCACCAGAACGGTGACTTCAAACTTTATTATTTTATTCAATAAAACATCAACATCTAAACCTCTGTTAATTCTCAATAATAACTTTAATATGAAATAAAGTCAGGATTGTAATAAGTGAAGATGCTGAGATCTTAAGAGATCTGTTAGTGTTTCTTGTTCTGTTGGGATTTAGAGGGTTTCTAACGTGTGTTTTGTGGGTCACCATTGTGCTGAAGAGTAGAGCCTGTGCTTCAGTCCAGGGTGAGCCAGAAAACTTGCTTTATTTCAGAGGCAGAAACATATAGTTACAGTCATTCGTTCATGTGTGTTCTTTCTGGTTAATTACAAGAAACTTAATGGACATTAGACAACACTGCAAAATCAAGTTGTTTATTGTCCAACGTTCCCAATTTTTCTGATGCGTGTTCTTAATTTAGTTTCATATGTTGTTATTAATTCAGTGTTTTATAATGCTAATAATTGAACTTCAAAGAATTTTAACCCAAACGGACTGGGTTTCTAGAGAGCAAAGGTTGTGTGAAAAAAGTGGAAGACTTAAACACAAAGTGTGTAAAATAAACTGTAAAAAGGATTTGATGATCGCTAGTGATAGTATTTTATTCTGTGTTGTCATCATTCAGGTTGGATTTCAGCTTTAATGTACGTTTATTTTTTTTTATTTTTTTTTTTTAACAAAGCAGCTGATATTGCCAGAAACTAGTGGACCACAAAACTTTAACCACAAAATGGCGGAAATGCAGGGCTGCTGCTGGGCGCCGGTGTTTCAAAGGAACTTTCTATTGAGTGTCGCTTCTTGTTAGTGTATATTCTTTGCCCTAAGTAACATAGGCCTACGTGGTGCTAAACCAGATCGAGCTACCAGGCAATAAACATGCCGTTGAGGATTATATTGTGCAGGACCTGGACTCGACAGTAACGCAACAACATGTCAGTAACTGTGTTCATTCTAATGCCTGATCTGATATTAATGATTCATGTACAGTCAGATGATCTTTGTCTGTGTGTCAGTAAATCAAACCCGTGACTAAACGTCAACTTGTGTTGTTTCTCTTAGTAGGATGAAAATAATCTGATATTTATCGGTGATTAAATTATATAAAGAAAGCGATCAAAGAAAGCTCCCTTTGCAATCGTTGGAGCAGCGTGCGCTGAAGCTGTCAATCAAACAGCGCGAGTTATATCGCTTTTGCACTGTTAGTGAAGATGAAAGCATTTGTTAGAGTGCAGAAAAACTGATAAGCCACGCAATATCGCGTTCATTATCGCAGATATCGACTTCGATAATGAACGCGATATTGCGTGGCTTATCAGTGAACTACGGTTCTGTCTATTAAATGCCGCTCCATTTGAAAGCAGGTGATGGCGATTTAGCGGTAATCAGGGAACCGGCTTTACTGACGAAATGCGCGTGACAATTGCATGCGATATATCCCCCAGCCCTAACAGTATCTATGCTAACATTAGTCAGCCGGATTAATTAATATCGTCAGCCAGATCCCAGGCCGTATCCAGATCAGATGGAGGATCTGCACCTATACATGACCACAACACAGCCCTGAAGTGTCAGCACAGATCTTGTCAACTAGATAATTCCTGGTGAGGGCTGAATCAGCTGACTTAAGCTGAATAATGATGACATAATTGACATAAACAATGTATAATTTTACTGCTACCACTGTAAAGCTGCTTTAAAACAACCTGTACTGTAAAAAGCACTATATAAATAAACATGACTTGACTTGATTTTTCGCCAAGAGATCTAAGATCTGTACTCACCACATTGTCCCTCAGTATTACCATGGAAGTACGAGAATGGGAGTTTGACAGCAACAGCTAGTTCAGTGACTAAAATCTCAACTTTTATATCAGATATATTCACAAGCACTGAAATGTCAGTAGTGCTGATGATTATATCGCCCAGTTGGTAGGTTGGCGTTATCAATGCATTATTAACATAGACCTGTGGGAAACAAAAGGCATTTTGGAGTTATGATGAAAATCATGCTCTAGAATATATGTTACTTTGCAATGTGCCATGAACAACATGTAAGCACTGGTTCTCAACTGTTGGGTTGCAGTCCATTACATGGATCTAAAGTATGTTTTGACAGTTGTGGACAGCAGAGAAAAACTATACTAAGGGCCAGATTTACTAAACGGAGCAAATTAGTGTGTGCAATTCCACAAATGTGGCGATGGCAGTGGCAAGTTTTGCACGTGATCTACTGTTGATAAGCAAATTAAAGAACATAGACGCAGTCAAAACAACTGCATTGTTTATTCTTTTGATTTTTCATTAAAAAAAAAATCAAAAATCACAAAACTCTAAGCTTTTAACAAGTAAAACAAATGAAAGTGGGCGAAAAATCAAATTATGAAAGAAATGTTTTTTCTCTATTACACACTGGCCACAATTATTGGTACCCCTAGAAATTATTATGAGTAAAGTATCTTTGAGGTATATTCCCATTCATATTTATATTTTTTTAGTAGGTTGATTAGGAGTATGAAAATATCCAGCCAGGACTTCTTGTTTCACAGAATATGAGGAAACACAAAGGCCAAATTCCCTTAATCATCCATCACAGTTCTCATATGCAGCAAAAGATTGTTGAGCTTCACAAAATAGAAAGTGTAAGAAAATATTGAATATTTTCCACCATCAGTAGACTGGGTGAACCCAGCCTGATCTTCCGGCGATTTGATTTCGCCCGGCAACTCAGTCTGGAAACCCGTACATTAATTTCTACTGCTTCTGTTACACTTTTGCGGGAACCAATCACAGACTGGCTTATCCACCTTGCTCGCTATTGGTGGGTATAACACAATGACGATAGAGAAGCGACGGCAAGCACGACCGTCAATCCAATTCCTTTTAACCTCTCGACGACGCTGAATGACTTCTTTAGTTTAGCAAACAAATCGCTCAAGTGGGTGTAAATACCACTCACTTTAATGTTTTTTTTTGCACAACCTACAAAAATCGCTCGATGCCATTGCTGCTTCTGTAAACTGCTGATCAATGCTACAAACCAATACAAACTAAACCTGTCTGGAGTTTTCGCATCGCTCTGCAAAGTACGTCACCCGGATCGTTGATCTGATTGGTTGCAGGACTATCCAATTGCGTGAATAATGCTCGTTGATCACGCCTCTTATGCAGTAGAAAAGTATAGCAAACTCCCCAGACTAATGTTCAATTTTAAATTGAGCTTGGTCTGGTGATAGCCAGACAACACCATCAGGCAATAATTAAGAATTTCCAATCAACAGGAAATGTTACAGATCTGCCTGGAAGAAGACGTGTGTATATTGTCTTAAAGCAAGGCAAGGAGGATAGTTTCAGTGGCCAAAAGACTGATCACAGCTTTTTAATTTTAAAAAATTATGACCTTTTTGGCAGCAAACACTCAAGATGATAAGTAATGTGGTCAATTAAATATACTGCTGTATGGGGCTTATTTGCTGCAAGAGGTCCTGGGCATCTTGTTCAGTTACTTGGCATCACACTTTCTGATTACCAACAGACAAAAAAAATCACAACCTGATTGTACCCTGGACATGACATGCAGGAAAAAAACAGTAGGCTAAATCGTGCTCACAATTTATTAATTTGTTCCCTCGATTTACTAAAACGTGCACACAATTTATATTTTGTTCCCTCGATTTACTAAAATGTGTGCACAATTTACTATTTCGTTCCCTCGATTTATAAATCATGCACATGATTTATAAATCGAGGGAATGAAATAGTAAATCGTAGTAAGCTGTAATTCAATTTCTTAGAAAGTAATAGTGCATCTCTCCTCAGAAAGAATGGATTACTGAGCACAAAAATAAGGTTCTGCCATGGCCATTCCAGTCCCCTGACTGAACCCTTAGAAAACGTAAGAGGAGAAAGTATCAACATGGGCTTAGGAAAGTGATGGGGTCTGGAGAGATTCTGTAAAGAGGAATGGTCTCTAATCTCTAGTCAGATGTTCTCCAAACTCATCAGGCATTATAGGAGAAGACTCAGAATTGTTATCTTGGTAAAAGGAGATCGTAAAATGTATTAAATAAAAGGGTGATTAACTGTGGCACATGTATATTAGAGAAAAAAGAATCACTGATCTATAGCAAGATCTTGTTAGTGAGTTGATGAAAGTGAAAGTATTTTAGGGATATATTTTGCAAATATTGTTTGTGAACAAATTAGTGTGAAATAGTCATGGCACTCACCTGGACATTATTAGTGTTGCTTGTCAGCTTGATTTTATCGGATTTGTAATTCACAATCACATACTCAGGGCAGGCGAGATTATTTTGAACATCACAATAATAGTTTTTAACATGGACACTGATATTGTATTTTGGGATGATTTCTTGGAACAAAACATATGTGCAGTTTCCTTGGAAAGTATAATAATGTCCATCAAAGGTTTTGTAATGAGGGTCACCCCAGCTGTTGCATCTACCTGTTGTTTGAGAAAAAAACAAACATTTAAATATAAAAAGTTAAATATATTGCATTGGCAAAGACAATATTATTATTTTTTTAATATTACCATTAGGAATAATATTAATAATATACCCGTTTCACTGAACATAGTTTAAACTCACAAGAACACTCATACTTGCAGCAGGAGCCATTTTTATAATACACTTCCTCAGGTGGAAGTCCATTGACACAGTAAGGTTTGGCTTCTGGTTCACACTGTATAGGGATTGAGTTGCACAGTTAAAAGTTTACTAAAATAACTTGACATTTTTATATAAAAAGGTAGTTTAAATAAATTATTTTGGAATGCTAGCACACCTGGGGTGTGACATACTATACTCCATCTAAAACTATTTTAAACAGTATTATGCAAATTCTTTACTACTACTACTACTACTACTATACAGCTTTCATAACCTCATATTCATTCATCACATGGAATATTTGTAGTTTAAAAAATATTTGTAGTGTAACACCACAAAACCATTTGAAATTAAGTGAAGGGGAAAAAGGTGAATAAAAATGGTCAAAATTTCAAGGAAATGATGGGCACTCTTAGCACCCTAAAATGTACAATTTTCCCTATAGATTCACATAAACTATAACCTGAAATGTAGTTATACAAAATACTAAATTACATTATTTATTAACATTATATAGTTAAATTTATTCATAGTATTTAGCTGTGCTTAATAAGATCATTTAATTAAACATTCATTTTTGTTTTTAGTTGTTAGCATTCCTGTTCTCATCTGTTAGAACACTGCTATGCTTTTGCTAGGGTTCTTCCTAGTAACTTACTGGCCCAAATCAAAATAGCCCACTCATTATAGCTTTTAAATGTAACTAAGGTCCCTCCTTTAATGTAAGTCTGTGACAGTTTTTCATCTGTTTCATCCACCACAAAGCTGTAATTCAATTTCTTATAAAGTAATAGTGCATCTCTCCTCAGAAAGAATCTCTCCACAATTTCAGGTCTCATTCAGGTCTGAAGCCCAAAAGGTGTGGAAGAAGCTACACACTGAAAATATAGTAGGAGTTAGGGATTTGTTCAAATACTCATTATTGACAGTAGAAAGCACTAGGCACTAGGCCAATACACTTTTGGTGCTAAGCCGAATAATACATGAAGTTTATTTCTTTTCTGATTTGTTTACCTTCACATTACATGAAGTATCATTGCTGGGTGTGGAGCTGGATAGAGACTCAGAAGTGTACACAGTGAACTCAGAAGTGGTTATAGGTGTCTCTGTTGGTGTTGTAGGAGTTGTAGAAGGTGTTGTTTCTGTCTCTGTAGATGTTGTTACAGTAGTTGTTGTGATAGTGGAAGTGGTTGTAGGTGTCTCTGTTGATGTTGTTGTAGAAGGTGTTGTTCCTGTCTCTGTAGATGTTGATACAGTAGTTGTTGTAGGAGTGGAAGTGGTTGTAGGTGTCTCTGTTGATGTGGTTGTTGTTGTAGAAGGTGTTGTTCCTGTCTCTGTAGATGTTGTTATAGTAGTTGTTGTAGGAGTGGAAGTGGTTGTAGGTGTCTCTGTTGATGTGGTTGTTGTTGTAGAAGGTGTTGTTCCTGTCTCTGTAGATGTTGTTATAGTAGTTGTTGTAGGAGTGGAAGTGGTTGTAGGTGTCTCTGTTGATGTGGTTGTTGTTGTAGAAGGTGTTGTTCCTGTCTCTGTAGATGTTGTTATAGTAGTTGTTGTAGGAGTGGAAGTGGTTGTAGGTGTCTCTGTTGATGTGGTTGTTGTTGTAGAAGGTGTTGTTCCTGTCTCTGTAGATGTTGTTATAGTAGTTGTTGTAGGAGTGGAAGTGGTTGTAGGTGTCTCTGTTGATGTTGTTGTTGCAGGAGTTGTAGAATGTGTTGTTCCTGTCTCTGTAGATGTTGTTACAGTAGTTGTTGTAGGACTGGAAGTGGTTGTAGGTGTCTCCGTTGATGTTGTTGTAGGAGGTGTTGTTTCTGTCTCTGTTGATGTTGTTGTTGTAGTTGTTGTAATGGAAGTGGTTGTAGAACAATCATTTTTCTTTTCAATGCAACAGTTTACACGTATTTTATAATTAAAACAATTTGGTATCATGCGATGTGCATTTTCTTTATTTGAACACATCAGGCCATAAGATGTATTGCAATGCACAGTTTGTTTCAAATCTTTCAAATCCTTTAATGGATAATTTACTGCCCTGCATTCAATGTCTTTTGGTGTCTTACAGGGTATTTGTTTTGAAGTCCACAAAGCATTAATGGGTTCGGTTTCCAGTCCATTTGGTTCTGTGCTGGGTTTGTTGCTGTCCACCCAGTTTGACCACTCACAACTGACAACTGACGATTTACAAGTGGTTGTAGGTGTCTCCGTTGATGTTGTTGTAGAAGGTGTTGTTTCTGTCTCTGTTGATGTTGTTGTTGTAGGAGTTGTAGAATGTGTTGTTCCTGTCTCTGTAGATGTTGTTACAGTAGTTGTTGTAGGAGTGGAAGTGGTTGTAGGTGTCTCTGTTGATGTTGTTGTTGTTGCAGGAGTTGTAGAATGTGTTGTTCCTGTCTCTGTAGATGTTGTTATAGTAGTTGTTGTAGGAGTGGAAGTGGTTGTAGGTGTCTCTGTTGATGTTGTTGTAGGAGGTGTTGTTTCTGTCTCTGTAGATGTTTTTGTTGTAGTTGTTGTAATGGAAGTGGTTGTAGAACAATCATTTTTCTTTTCAATGCAACAGTTTACACGTATTTTATAATTAAAACAATTTGGTATCATGCGATGTGCATTTTCTTTATTTGAACACATCAGGCCATAAGATGTATTGCAATGCACAGTTTGTTTCAAATCTTTCAAATCCTTTAATGGATAATTTACTGCCCTGCATTCAATGTCTTTTGGTGTCTTACAGGGTATTTGTTTTGAAGTCCACAAAGCATTAATGGGTTCGGTTTCCAGTCCATTTGGTTCTGTGCTGGGTTTGTTGCTGTCCACCCAGTTTGACCACTCACAACTGACAACTGACGATTTACAAGTGGTTGTAGGTGTCTCCGTTGATGTTGTTGTAGAAGGTGTTGTTTCTGTCTCTGTAGATGTTGTTACAGTAGTTGTTGTAGGAGTGGAAGTGGTTGTAGGTGTCTCTGTTGATGTTGTTGTTGTTGTAGGAGTTGTAGAATGTGTTGTTCCTGTCTCTGTAGATGTTGTTATAGTAGTTGTTGTAGGAGTGGAAGTGGTTGTAGGTGTCTCCGTTGATGTTGTTGTAGGAGGTGTTGTTTCTGTCTCTGTAGATGTTTTTGTTGTAGTTGTTGTAATGGAAGTGGTTGTAGAACAATCATTTTTCTTTTCAATGCAACAGTTTACACGTATTTTATAATTAAAACAATTTGGTATCATGCGATGTGCATTTTCTTTATTTGAACACATCAGGCCATAAGATGTATTGCAATGCACAGTTTGTTTCAAATCTTTCAAATCCTTTAATGGATAATTTACTGCCCTGCATTCAATGTCTTTTGGTGTCTGACAGGGTATTTGTTTTGAAGTCCACAAAGCATTAATGGGTTCGGTTTCCAATCCATGTGGTTCTGTGCTGGGTTTGTTGCTGTCCACCCAGTTTGACCACTCACAACTGACAACTGACGATTTACAAGTGGTTGTAGGTGTCTCCGTTGATGTTGTTGTAGAAGGTGTTGTTCCTGTCTCTGTAGATGTTGATACAGTAGTTGTTGTAGGAGTGGAAGTGGTTGTAGGTGTCTCCGTTGATGTTGTTGTAGAAGGTGTTGTTTCTGTCTCTGTAGATGTTGTTACAGTAGTTGTTGTAGGAGTGGAAGTGGTTGTAGGTGTCTCCGTTGATGTTGTTGTAGAAGGTGTTGTTTCTGTCTCTGTAGATGTTGTTACAGTAGTTGTTGTAGGAGTGGAAGTGGTTGTAGGTGTCTCCGTTGATGTTGTTGTAGAAGGTGTTGTTTCTGTCTCTGTAGATGTTGTTACAGTAGCTGTTGTAGGAGTGGAAGTGGTCGTAGGTGTCTCTGTTGATGTTGTTGTTGTTGTAGGAGTTGTAGAATGTGTTGTTCCTGTCTCTGTAGATGTTGTTACAGTAGTTGTTGTAGGAGTGGAAGTGGTTGTAGGTGTCTCCGTTGATGTTGTTGTAGGAGGTGTTGTTTCTGTCTCTGTGGATGTTGTTGTTGTAGTTGTTGTAATGGAAGTGGTTGTAGAACAATCATTTTTCTTTTCAATGCAACAGTTTACACGTATTTTATAATTAAAACAATTTGGTATCATGCGATGTGCATTTTCTTTATTTGAACACATCAGGCCATAAGATGTATTGCAATGCACAGTTTGTTTCAAATCTTTCAAATCCTTTAATGGATAATTTACTGCCCTGCATTCAATGTCTTTTGGTGTCTTACAGGGTATTTGTTTTGAAGTCCACAAAGCATTAATGGGTTCGGTTTCCAATCCATTTGGTTCTGTGCTGGGTTTGTTGCTGTCCACCCAGTTTGACCACTCACAACTGACAACTGACGATTTACAAGTGGTTGTAGGTGTCTCCGTTGATGTTGTTGTAGAAGGTGTTGTTCCTGTCTCTGTAGATGTTGATACAGTAGTTGTTGTAGGAGTGGAAGTGGTTGTAGGTGTCTCTGTTGATGTTGTTGTTGTTGTAGGAGTTGTAGAATGTGTTGTTCCTGTCTCTGTAGATGTTGTTACAGTAGTTGTTGTAGGAGTGGAAGTGGTCGTAGGTGTCTCTGTTGATGTTGTTGTTGTAGGAGTTGTAGAATGTGTTGTTCCTGTCTCTGTAGATGTTGTTACAGTAGTTGTTGTAGGAGTGGAAGTGGTCGTAGGTGTCTCTGTTGATGTTGTTGTTGTTGTAGGAGTTGTAGAATGTGTTGTTCCTGTCTCTGTAGATGTTGTTACAGTAGTTGTTGTAGGACTGGAAGTGGTTGTAGGTGTCTCCGTTGATGTTGTTGTAGGAGGTGTTGTTTCTGTCTCTGTAGATGTTTTTGTTGTAGTTGTTGTAATGGAAGTGGTTGTAGAACAATCATTTTTCTTTTCAATGCAACAGTTTACACGTATTTTATAATTAAAACAATTTGGTATCATGCGATGTGCATTTTCTTTATTTGAACACATCAGGCCATAAGATGTATTGCAATGCACAGTTTGTTTCAAATCTTTCAAATCCTTTAATGGATAATTTACTGCCCTGCATTCAATGTCTTTTGGTGTCTTACAGGGTATTTGTTTTGAAGTCCACAAAGCATTAATGGGTTCGGTTTCCAATCCATTTGGTTCTGTGCTGGGTTTGTTGCTGTCCACCCAGTTTGACCACTCACAACTGACAACTGACGATTTACAAGTGGTTGTAGGTGTCTCCGTTGATGTTGTTGTAGAAGGTGTTGTTCCTGTCTCTGTAGATGTTGATACAGTAGTTGTTGTAGGAGTGGAAGTGGTTGTAGGTGTCTCTGTTGATGTTGTTGTTGTTGTAGGAGTTGTAGAATGTGTTGTTCCTGTCTCTGTAGATGTTGTTATAGTAGTTGTTGTAGGAGTGGAAGTGGTTGTAGGTGTCTCCGTTGATGTTGTTGTAGGAGGTGTTGTTTCTGTCTCTGTAGATGTTTTTGTTGTAGTTGTTGTAATGGAAGTGGTTGTAGAACAATCATTTTTCTTTTCGATGCAACAGTTTACACGTATTTTATAATTAAAACAATTTGGTATCATGCGATGTGCATTTTCTTTATTTGAACACATCAAGCCATAAGATGTATTGCAATGCACAGTTTGTTTCAAATCTTTCAAATCCTTTAATGGATAATTTACTGCCCTGCATTCAATGTCTTTTGGTGTCTTACAGGGTATTTGTTTTGAAGTCCACAAAGCATTAATGGGTTCGGTTTCCAATCCATTTGGTTCTGTGCTGGGTTTGTTGCTGTCCACCCAGTTTGACCACTCACAACTGACAACTGACGATTTACAAGTGGTTGTAGGTGTCTCCGTTGATGTTGTTGTAGAAGGTGTTGTTCCTGTCTCTGTAGATGTTGTTACAGTAGTTGTTGTAGGAGTGGAAGTGGTCGTAGGTGTCTCTGTTGATGTTGTTGTTGTAGGAGTTGTAGAATGTGTTGTTCCTGTCTCTGTAGATGTTGTTACAGTAGTTGTTGTAGGAGTGGAAGTGGTCGTAGGTGTCTCTGTTGATGTTGTTGTTGTTGTAGGAGTTGTAGAATGTGTTGTTCCTGTCTCTGTAGATGTTGTTACAGTAGTTGTTGTAGGAGTGGAAGTGGTTGTAGGTGTCTCCGTTGATGTTGTTGTAGGAGGTGTTGTTTCTGTCTCTGTAGATGTTTTTGTTGTAGTTGTTGTAATGGAAGTGGTTGTAGAACAATCATTTTTCTTTTCAATGCAACAGTTTACACGTATTTTATAATTAAAACAATTTGGTATCATGCGATGTGCATTTTCTTTATTTGAACACATCAGGCCATAAGATGTATTGCAATGCACAGTTTGTTTCAAATCTTTCAAATCCTTTAATGGATAATTTACTGCCCTGCATTCAATGTCTTTTGGTGTCTGGCAGGGTATTTGTTTTGAAGTCCACAAAGCATCAATGGGTTCGGTTTCCAATCCATGTGGTTCTGTGCTGGGTTTGTTGCTGTCCACCCAGTTTGACCACTCACAACTGACAACTGACGATTTACAAGTGGTTGTAGGTGTCTCTGTTGATGTGGTTGTAGAAGGTGTTGTTCCTGTCTCTGTAGATGTTGATACAGTAGTTGTTGTAGGAGTGGAAGTGGTTGTAGGTGTCTCTGTTGATGTTGTTGTTGTAGAATGTGTTGTTCCTGTCTCTGTAGATGTTGTTACAGTAGTTGTTGAAGTGGATGAAGTGGTTGTAGGTGTCTCTGTTGATGTTGTTGTACACATGTCTTCAAACGGATATGACAGGTCACAACATGCAACACAATTCATGGTCTTCTCATTCAGATATGGTCTATCCGAAGGGCACTTAGGAAAACATCCTAGTTGAATAATAACATGAAAGCAGGAATAGACAAAAAAAAAAAAAGAGACTTGGTTATTGACAGGACACATGGGGTTTAACAAAATGTTTCTTTTAGGGTTGCAACAGCTATCTATAATCTATCTAATCTAATTTTAACAAATAATCTTTACAAATGATAATAAGTGGTAATGAAATTAGTAAACAATAAAATTAATTATTAAAGGTACAGTATGTAAGTTTTGCCACTAGAGGTTGCTTATTCAAAACAATGGCATAGCTTGATGACGCGTGGATGTGAGTGGAATCATGGGAGATGTCATCTTCACCTCCACAGCCAGAAAGCAATAGACAATCTGATAGGACTCTGGAAATCATGTTCATGGATGAGCTAATGTATTAAAATTTTTATTAACGTTACTGTGGTATGAAGTAGGGCATAGCCGAGAGCCGTGGGAGCAGAAGCGATTGTTAAGAGACACCTGTGTGACACACCAGTCTCAGGTGCATGGAGAGCAGCAGAGCTTTTATTTTGCCTATATGCCGCAGTCGGATGCTTCCGCTCCTTTCGTTCATGCATATGTGAGGTAACACAGCACTGTTTTACTTGGTTAAAATAATACTACTAAATACATTTGAGTTGGTTGAAAGTTATGTCATAATGTTACTCTGTGTGTTATCTGGGATACTGCAATACTGCACAGTAATTAGTAAAAGCTGGATGACCTATGTTGCTAAATGGCATGCAATAAAATATATTGTGTGATGGAGAAAATTCTTTATTATTTTTACTACAAATAAAGCTGCATCTGATTATGCTGTTAGCCACAAGATAGCATTGTCTCTAAAGCATGGTATAAACATGGCACTCGCTGTAAATCAAGTAAACGAGATTCAAACAACAAGACTGTGTTGAGATATATAACAAGGATTATTTTTCTGTCGAATGTATTCAAACAGTTGCTCACCTGTCTAATAATACATATAATGTCAAAGCATCTTTGGTGTTTCCATGGTTTCTATTAAGTAAAACCAGAAATTGAGGGTAACACAAGTATGATGTCATTGACAGGTGACACAATGACAGACAAGGCTGCTGTTTCAAGCACTTTGATATTCTTTTTCCACCTGGTGCTTGTGTTGGAGCTCGGCTGAGGAATCTGTGAAACTCTCTCAGAACTGGCCCAAGTTTCCACTAACTTGACCTCCTCAGAGTTAGAGGCCCTGTTTACACCTGCTATTAAGATGCATTTTGATAGACTGGATCTCAAGTGGATGGCGCTAAATACAGGTGTAAATGGGGTCATTCAACCGGATTGTGTTTTGCAGTGTAGACGCTCATGTGGTCAAATGTGTTCAAACAGCCACAAAGGACCGCCTACTCTCCACCTACTGACCTAATGCGGAAACATTATGCGAAGCGCGGTAGCGGTCGCTTGAAGGCCTACGTTTGGTTTAAAGATGAAAAACGTACCAAACACAATGTTCTCTCAACATTCCAGATTTCTAACACACACTCACAGGGTTCGGCATGGTCTTGCAGCTGTCAGAGCAGAGATGAAAGCGTTTTTACTTTGTCTCAGGTCGCATTCATATGTAAATTGCGTGAGCTTATTTCGTCCATTAGATTGAAAGATCTGAAAAAACCCATATATTTACTGCTGATGTATGGGCATAGTGAGTATTTAATCCCCCGTATTTCACCAGTTCTTCTGTGTCTCCGCGCAGCATTTAATAAAACGATGTCCAAGAACACAAATAGCTCTCTCTGAAGCCTCCATCACAACAAGTTCCCTCAAGATAAAAAGTGAAGCATGCGACTTGCATGCTTAAGTCTCAGAAAACCACTTGTCACATATTAGAAGTGTATCAAAGTTTATTCTTATGTATTCTTTATATACTGCTTATGTGTTGGAAATGCGAATGGCAGTCAAATTCATTAAATCATTGCCAAAACATGGCATGGACTACTTTTGGTGTTGTATAAGATAGGGGATCCTCCAAATGATGTGCCATATCAGATTTCAGAGGTGTTGAATCTGGATCCGGTTTGTTCCGGCACAAATTAAGCCCTGAGCTTGTCCCTTTTTAAATAGCTAGTTCCATTTAGTTTCAGCAGCGCCTCTATGATTTTTTTTTATTTCAGACAGGGAAACTGTCTGGACATTTGAATAATTTATTGATAAACTAGTGTTTTCTGTGTTTTCAGCTGCAGCGATGAAGTTGACAATGCTGACTTGTCATTTCTGCAGTAGTGCACACACCTGCATGTTTCATAACATAATCTTAGAATATTTGTTTTCCACTTGAATTGGACATTTCAAGCTTTCAATAGATGTATTTCTCATGTCTTTGAGGAAAGTTCATGCTGCAGTTTCAGTTAGAACTACTAAGAACTACTATATGCAGGTTCATAATTAATGTAAATAATGCATAATGTATAATTAATTCTAAAGTAAAGGTCAAGGTAACCCACTAGTAATGACTGAAGTATTACCAAATCCTTCAGAAGGAATTACTAATTATTTGGATCAGTATTCTAAAGTGAAAAACATGATAACTCTCTAGTAACTACTGAAGGCAACTTCTGAGGTTTTTGTAAAGTATTTGATAGTAATAACTCAAGAGCTCCTACATAATTCTAAAGGAACTACAAAGCGATACAATATTTGCCGATACCTCAAAAAATTCCACGATACGATTACGATTTGATTCGATTCAGGGCTATATCGATCGATTTATCGATATTTAGATATTATGTGCCAGGTTTATACAACGAGTTATATTTTTATTAACTCACAACCACAACCAAAATTGATAACATGAACTTTTTTATTAATCTCTTTTTATTATTATTATTATTATTACACACTCTCTATCCCAATTGGGACATTTACAACAACAAAAAAACAAAAAAAAATTTAAAATAAATAAAAATAGTATTTATAGTAAAAATAGTTTGTAGTATTTCCCGAGTATTTCAACTGGAACTGGCAAAGTTTACAAATAACGTGGGATTTCTTTGCCTGCCCATCTGCTTTTGAGGTTTTTATAAGGTTTTGGATAGTAATTACTCAAGTGCTACAACATCATTCTAAAGGAAATTATTTGGATCAGTATTCTAAAGTGAAGATCAAGGTAACCCACTAGTAATTACGTAAGTGTTACCAAATACATCAGTGGAATTACTGTACAAAACTGTACAAAAACCTCAAAAGTCTACAATGAATTCAGTAGTTACTAGAGAGTTATCATGTTTTTCACTTTAGAATACTGATCCAAATAATTACTAATTCCTTCTGAAGGATTTGGTAATACTTCAGTCATTACTAGTGGGTTACCATGACCTTCACTTTAGCATTAATTTACGGTGACCAGGAGGGGACATGTTCGGTTCACTTAGTTTTGTCATGGCCACGACATATTAACTCGTGGGAACGTGACAATAAGTCGTTCCCTCACCATATGATCTCGAGATCTCGAGGCCACGACATAAGGATGTTGTTACCTCGACAAAACGATCTCGTGGCCACGCAATGTAAAGTCGTGGCCTCGAGATCATATGGTGAGGGAACGAGATATTTTTCTTGTGGCCACGACTTCATTATGTTGAGGGAACGACATCTATTTCTCATGGCCACGAGTTACATGTGTAAACAATCTGCGTTACCATAGCAACCTGGAACTATCAGAAATGGATAAGATTATAAAAATATTATTATTTATTAATTGGTTGTTAAAAGAATATTTAAGCTAAAAAAAAAAAACATTCACTGATTAGCCTAGACAAAAACTTAATTTTGTTCATCATTTTATTTAGGTTTAATAGGCATATTAATAATAATAATTATTATTATTATAATAAAGACACGATTAAAAGGCTGTGAGATGGGATGGATAAATGTTCATTATTATTAAATGAAGTTTGTAATCAAATTGATAATAACAAACTTCATTTGAATGCTATAGTGGCAACATTGCGCGCAATAGGCTATTTATAGCTTATTACATTGCGCGCGATGTTGACTATATAGACAGCATTCAAATAATAATAATTTCTTAATTCCGCACTTTATCATTCTTAATTCCAGGTTGGTAGCGCGCGTTGTTTACACATGTAACTCGTCACCACAAGAAAAATATGTTGTTCCCTCACCATATGATCTCGAGGCCACGACTTTACATCGCGTGGCCACGATATAAGGATGTCGTTACCTCGACAAAACCATCTCGTGGCCATGACTTATTATCACGTTCCCACGAATTAATATCTTGTGGCCACGAAATATTATCACGTTCCCACAAGTTTATATGTCGTGGCCACGACAAAACATGTCCCCTCCTGGGCACCGTATTAATTACACATTATGCATTATTCACATTAATTACGAACATGTATATAGTAGGGGTGTAAATCGGACAGTTCATCACGATACGATATGACGATTCTGTCAGCCAGCGATACAATATTTGCCGATACCTCAAAAAATTCCACGATACGATTACGATTTGATTCGATTCAGGGCTATATCGATCGATTTATCGATATTTAGATATTATGTGCCAGGTTTATACAACGAGTTATATTTTTATTAACTCACAACCACAACCAAAATTGATAACATGAACTTTTTTATTAATCTCTTTTTATTATTATTATTATTACACACTCTCTATCCCAATTGGGACATTTACAAAAAATAAAAAATAAAAAAAAATTAAATAAATAAAAATAGTATTTATAGTAAAAATAGTTTGTAGTATTTCCTGAGTATTTCAACTGGAACTGGCAAAGTTTACAAATAACGTGGGATTTCTTTGCCTGCCCATCTGCTTTCAGAAATACAAAATGTTTCCAAACCCATGATTTGCGTTCTACAGCAGGCACAAACTTTTCTGCATCTGTCTTTTCGCTGCTACAACCGCTTTGTTGCTCCATCGCATTCGCAATCTGACACGCAGGCAGACTGTATGGTGAGAAAATGAAAATGCGCGCTTTGGCGGAAATGCGGACGTCACGTGAGGTTGTGGAGGGTGTGAAAATAAAGGTACCTTAAATCGATATTATAAATGTGGCATCGATGCATCGTATCGTTAGACGTTTGATCGATGCATCGATCCATATCGATGTATCATTACACCCCTAGAATATAGTAGTTCTTAGTAGTTCTCTGGGAGGTATGAAAAAAATAGTAGTTACTGATTAGCTAATAGTGAACTACCACCTTCTGTTACCACCACTGTTACTTACCAGTTCATTAATCAGTTTCTTGTTAGTTAATAGTAGTTACTAGAGTGTTTATAATGCATTACTCATTTGTTGCTGTGTAGTTATTCATTAATGATGGAACAGTATTCTAAAGTGTTACCGTTTTCTTTATTTTACAAATGCACAACATTCAGTTGTTATTGTGAGTGCACACAAATAAAATTAGTCAGTTTCAAATGATGTATTAGGCTATTCTTGATATAAGACCAAAAATTACGGAGTACTTTATGTTAAATGCAGTAAGCGCGCTATACTAGCTTCCACACTGCACACAAACACTTAGAAACTAATAGCGCACATTTATCTATGGTAACGTTACAGCAAGCACCCAAGTCAAGTTGCTACTACTTATATGGTTCAAATGATAAGCCATATTTGAGGTAGATGGATGATAGGCGACATACTGTAATTACCACAAGGACTCACCGTTAAAGATCTGTCCCTCATGGACTGCATGACTTCACCACTAGTTTTTTTTTTTTTTTTTCCCTTTTTTTCTGTGACTTGCCAACTAACTAAATTTTAGGTCAACTACGCCTCTTCTAGTTGACTAACGATTAGTCGACTGTTAAGGGGCAGCCCTAATTAACACTACTTTTGTGTTGCAAGGATATCGCACAGCACCAAGATCTTTTCATCTGAACTGCCTCTGCGGTCTGTCACCACTCATCAATGTCAAAATATTTGAGATGACCAATCAAATCAAAGTAGATAGGCTGTTCACAGAAGCTGCTGAGCGCAAATTCGCAGCGTGAGTCAAGTGACATGTCAGTAAACGTCATAAAATGGGAGATGTAAGTAGCTTAACTAAACATTTCATATTTGACAGCTGTTTTAGGATAGAAATGTTAAATGCCCAACAAAAATAATCAGGCAAACTAATAAACTTTTGTCTAATTTCACCATTTTTAATTAAAAATAGCCTTATAATTTACGTGATTCATGTAATGTAATAATTAGTAACTGTCAATATGAGGGGACTAGAAACATTAATGAAGCTGATTTCATCAAATTAGGCATAAGATAACGAATGTTTACATATTGTGAATTAATTTAATAAACTTATTTACCTAGCTTTCCTGGTAGCAGGACGCTGTTTTATTAATAATTTTCTTAGACAAGTTAATTTACTGAAGGATATATAATGATTAATAAAACATATAGGCTAAATATCAGTTGACCCTATGTTTACTTTCTTCACTGACACAGACGAAAATTAACAGACTATCAGTCAAAGCTCAGCTTTAGGAGGGGAAGAGACAGAGCCAGATAAGGAGACTGAGTGAAAAAGAAAGAGTGATGAAAAAGAGGTGAGAGCAGGTATTTGCAAATAATCTACTGCCCAATTACATGGTTTTGAAAGCTATTTATTATTCTTTTTTTCTTTTTTTTTTTTTTTGGCCTTCAACTGTCTTAAAATGCACATATGTAGATCAGAGAAACCAACATTTTCTTGGTAGAGAATTAGCTCAACTAGCTTAAATCTGGGATCTCTGTGATTTTACAACCCTGACTACAGCTCTGTCAGCCGTCCTCAGGCCTTGCAAATAGTAAAGCTCTTTAAAAGAAGCCCAACCGAGTGAAGCATGTACTTCAACGTCCAGTCTCAAAGAACTAGGAGAGGCTACAGAAGAGAGCAGGACTCTGTTTTTTTAGTGCTCGATACATCTGCTCTATCAACTACCCGCTCTAACCCTCACTCCTCGGAGGAGAATAGCAGAAGTACTTCAGGAGATCCAGCTGGGAAAATCTTCCAGCCTATAAGCTGGAAGGGTGACATACCCATCTCGTGCTCTTAAACCTTTCCTCCCAGACCACCAGGGAAGTGTGCCGACATGCCTACACTATTGCCTCCGAACTAAAATGCTGGAGGGGGCAATGAATGAGTAAGTGGGATGCTAATGGCGATAAAGGCCACTTTCCCTGTCAGTTGCTGTTTTCCTGGGCGTTACCTTAATAAAAAGGAAATGAAAGACTTCTATCACCGATCCTCCAGGGAAGCGCATTGCCTGCTTTAAGCAAGTCCCCTGTGTCAAGCAACTGCCTCCAGACCAAAGAGACTGGATGGGGCAACTGAGAAAGTGGGGGAGGAGATGTTATGGGAAGAAGCCACATGGTGATATCGGGGCATCGAGGAGAAAGGATTTCTCCCTCTCCTTTAACTCTGAAGGGTTCAGCCATAGATGCCTCTCTGTGGCAACCATAGTAGCCATCAAACAACTGATAGCACAGGAGTCTTCTTCATGGCACAGAGTCAGATGTGATAATAACATGCTCTTGCATAGTGCACTATATGGATAGGGAACAATTCAAACAGTTTAAATATGCTTTCTATTTAGGCAAATGAAGTCTGGTTTCACATCAGTGCCATTGTGAACCTCTGCAGCACACACACTGTGGAATTGTGCTTCGTTCCAAAGACAGGATAGCACAGAGTGGATCATATGCATGAGCTTGCACCACAAAACGTGCACTATGGAGGAGATCAAACATCTCAAAATGTCCTCAGCATTATAAACAGCACTGATGAGTAGAAGAGACAGCACTGGTACCATGTCAGAAAATTGGTCTATTGAGTTTTCAGTGTGAAAATGTAGAATTCAGAAATAGAAACCATGCGACTGAACAAAATGTAATAATGTGATAAATGTAATAATGTAATAAATAATAAATTATTCTAAAAATAATTGATTTCTCATTACAGAGGCATTTGGAATCAAGAGTCAATTCCAGATGTTGGAGTCCATTGCATTCCAGGGGCCAGTTGCACCAGCTGGACTTAAAAAAGTTGGGTGTAAACCCTAGGCTGGGCTAAGCTACATTCAGCCTAATGCACCTTTACACCTACTGCACCTTCTAACACTACGATTAGGTGCATCTACACCAGTGGTGTGTGGTGGTGTTTTAAAATGAGGAGGCAACGTCCTCATTTATGTCCCTGTTACACAATTTTCCTGGTTAAGTTAACATTACATAAAAAGACAGACCAAATACAATTCTATTTTGTATTTTTACACTATGTAATGTTCTATTTATTAAAACCAAGTATAAATTTCATCAAGTTAGTGTTTTTTCGCATTTTTACATTTATTAAGCTTGTACACACTGGTCACTCACTCACAGACACAAAGATGTACCTTTAATTTCACCATACTGATTGCTCACTAAAACCCCCCACAGTCATCATGTTTTCAGGCCATTTCGAGTTTGATTTTGACATGAAATAAAGCGGTGATATCTAAGTGACAGTTGTTACTTTTTAATCACGCCATCACTGTCTTTATTCAGGCCAATTCAACGAGAACGTGCACGAAAACAAGAGGTGGGTGTGGCGAGGGGGGCGTGGTTCAGCAAAGTCTGCAGTGGGAGAGAGAGGCAGGAGACGAACGGTGAGTGAGTGGGTTAAATGCAAATGATGAACACCTGTCTCTTGTTTCAGTAATTGGCGTGGAGAGAATACATAACGCCAGGAGAAACAGGAGTGGCTGAAAGAGAGAGAAGGACTACTGACTGCTAACCTCCTGGATGCTGGAAACTGTCTGTTGGAGTTGTTTTATGTTACGAGATTTGACCGTTTTGTGCCTGTCTGCACACCTGTTTTTGTTATTTTGATTGACAATAAAGCAGTCAGTAGTCAAGCCGACCCTGTCCTCTTCCTTCCTGACATTGAACTTGGCTACACTGGTGCTGAAACCCGGGAAGGGAGAAGGAAGCCGCCACGAGAACGTGCGTGGTGGTGCACGTCTTGTCGCGAATGTCAGCTGGTGAATCCACCGGCCACCCCAAAAGCACCTTTGCGCCCCCTTCCATTAATGCAGGTCCCCTTCGAGAGAATTGGTATGGACCTCATCGGGCCATTAGAGCGATCAGCTAGAGGACATCGCTTTGCATTAGTCATTGTGGATTATGCAACACGATATCCTGAAACAGTAGCTCTCCGCAACATTTCTGCTAAGAGTGTTGCGGACGCACTGTTCAGTCTAATCTCCCGGGTGGGGATTCCAAAAGAAATCCTCACCGATCAAGGCACGGCGTTTATGTCACGTACGTTACGCGAACTTTACGAATTATTGGGCATTAAAACGATCCGTACCAGCGTCTTTCACCCACAAACGGACGGGCTGGTCGAACGTTTTAATCGCACGCTTAAAACCATGATTCGTAAATTCATTCAGGAGGACGCCAAAAATTGGGATAAATGGTTAAAACCCCTGTTGTTCGCTGTGCGAGAAGTCCCGCAAGCCTCCACGGGGTTTTCCCCCTTCGAGCTTCTCTACGGACACCAGCCCCGCGGGGTTCTGGATGTTCTACGAGAAACTTGGGAGGACAGACCATCTCAAAGTAAGAACGAAATTCAGTATGTCATGGACTTGAGAACAAAACTCCACACTTTGGGGTGGCTATCAATGGAGAATTTGTTACAAGCCCAGGACAAACAGAGCCGGCTGTATAACAGGGGGACTAATTTAGAAAGTGCTTGTATTGCTCCCTACGTCAAGCTCTAAATTATTGGCAAAGTGGCAAGGACTGTTTGAGGTCACACGGCAAATTGGAGATCTCGATTATGAGGTAATACGGTCTGATAGGAGGGGGGCACGTCAGATATATCACCTCAATCTCCTCAAAAAGTGGAATGAGGCAGAGGCAATGATGCTGGCGACAGTGATTGGTGGAGAGGATGATCTTGGGCCAGAGGCGATTTCCAAGCCCCAATCTCTCGTCCTGGCCCCAGGAGGAGATCATCTCTCGCCCTCCCAGCTCACTGACCTCACTAAATTACAAGCAGATTTTGCGGATGTGTTCTCCCCCTACCGGGCTGTACTAATCTGATTCAGCACCATACCGAGACAGAGCCAGGCGTGGTAGTTTGCAGCCGGCCATATCGCTTGCCTGAACACAAGAAAAAAGTGGTTCAGACAGAATTAGAGGCAATGCTTGACATGGGGGTAATAGAAGAATCCAACAGCAACTGGGCGAGCCCGATAGATTTAGTTCCGAAAACGGACGGCTCGGCTTGGTTCGGTTCTGTGTGGATTATCGCAAGGTGAATGCTGTGTCGAAATTCGACGCGTATCCAATGCCACGGGTGGACAAACTGCTTGATCGGCTCGGTACGGCTCGTTTTTATTCGACACTGGACTTAACAAAGGGATATTGGCAGATCCCCTTATCTCCATTATTTAAAGAAAAAACAGCTTTCACGACACCGGTCAGATTACACCAATTTGTCACCCTTCCGTTCGGGCTGTTCAGGGCTCCGGCTACCTTTCAGCGTCTCATAGATAGGATTTTACGGCCCCATGCTGCGTATGCTGCTGCCTATTTAGATGACATAATTATATTTAGTCATGACTGGCAGCGGCATATGCAGCATTTGAGGGCCGTACTGAGATCGCTGAGAGGGGCTGGGCTCACGGCCAACCCGAAGAAGTGTGCAATTGGGCGTGTGGAAGTAAGATATCTGGGCTTCCACTTGGGACATGGACAGGTGCGTCCCCAAATTGATAAGACGGCAGCAGTTGCGACCTGTCCGCATCCCAAGACCAAAAAGGAGGTGAGACAGTTCTGGGGCTGGCGGGATATTATAGAAGGTTTGTACCTAATTATTCGGACCTCACCAGCCCTTTGACTGATCTCACTAAAAAGGAGGCGCCAGATACGGTCCAGTGGACGGAGCCGTGCCAGCAGGCCTTTACCCAAGTGAAGGCTGCTTTATGTGGCGGGCCGTTATTATACTCTCCTGATTTTTCTCTCCCATTTCTGTTGCAGACAGACGTGTCGGACAGGGGGTTGGGTGCCGTCCTGTCCCAGGAGATAGAGGGGGAGGAATGGTCGGTGCTGTACATTAGTTGGAAGCTCTCGAAGAGGGAGACTAAGTACAGCACCATGCTTCTGTGGTCTGCCAACTATTTTGAACAAATTTTGAACAAAACTGCCCTATTTTAGGCGCGAGGTGCCGGCGCGACCACTTGAAATTGTTTTATATATATATGTTGTGTAGCCTATAGTTTTATTGTTTACTCTGTCCACAGAAGCTAAAGTCCCTTTAAGACAAGTCATTTCACTCGGCGGCCATCTTTGAAACGCCTCTCGGGCATTCAAGTGCAACTCCTTTCTCTTTGAATAGGGAAACATCAAATTCCCCAAAGCTGTTCGCCAAGCTTTTGATTAAATTTCATATTTGAAATCACCAATGAAATCTTACAACAACTGTCTCATAAATTTTATTTCTAAACGCTCAAATCATGACAAAAAACTGTATTTTCCAGGCTGGATCAAGCTCATGCGCAGACCTAAATGCGCGTCTCTTTTGTCTCATTTCGGAGGCGCGCATCTGATTGTTTCTATAGGAACCGGAGCATCTAAAGGCCGCTGCAGTGACGCGATGACTTTACCAATCGCCGATTGGCTCTTATTTAGAAGGCGGGACTTATTCCGCCATATTGTGCGTTGCACTTTCTCCCATTCATAATAATACGAGTGACACATCTTGTGCTATTCTATAGTCTTTGCAGAAGCGCTGGAGGTGCAAGATGTGACGTTGTGTGAAGACAACTTTCGCTGGTTTCAAAACGCACAACAAGCTGTATATTATTTGCCATTTATTTTCACTTAAATGTAGGCATAATGCTTGGCGGTTGGTGACATATATCATCGGAAAAAATAATGCCAGGGCATTGCCATTGTGACTTACCTATAATGATTTGACAGCTGAGCTGAGCCTGTGCACGTCAGCATGGGCATTTCACTTACGTTGGATGCGTCAGCAGCGTCACATTTGCATTAGCTGTACTATTTGAATTCGTGATTGGTTGACTGCCAAATAAACTTATTAAACGGAACGATAAAATAACATTATTAACCGGTTAATGGCTATTTCAAATTAGCGTTTCTAGAACGATTCAATTTAATTTTGTTTCCTTTTCTGGTTATGTTCCGGTCAAAATTTCGTTCGTTTTTGTTTTTCGTTTTCGTTCCTTGAACTGGTTCAGAGCCCTGTTCAGAACAGATCCAGCTTAATAATATTTCATTGTATGGCCAATTTGAAATGTATTTTATGTATTTTCGAGATTCAAGATGCTATTTGTATTTTAATATATCTATCACCCTAGTATTTTGTATTTTATTTTGGTCTATTTAAACTTAGGTATTTTAAATTTTTATCTCATGTATTTGTGCTCATCTCTTGTTGCAGCCTTAGTTTCTTATTAATTGTTAAAGATAAAAAAAATTCTGCTATTAGACATTTATAAAATATGTTCTTAGAACAATTCTGATAAAATGTAAAAATATAACCTTCAAGAGGAGGAATTTGATCAGAGGAACTTGCAGTGGGGTTTCTGCAGGTTTTTATGCTGGCTGATCCACAGGAATTGTAGTGCCACTCACATGCATTTGGAGGGTTGTCGTAGTACTGACAAAATAATGCTGAAAGAACAACCAATTTAGTCAGTATAATGACAATGTTTTTTGAAGATCGTAGAATATTATGCAGATCTGTAAAATACCAACAGAAAGTTCTGTGACACTGCGCAATTCATGTTTAGAGATAAAAGGAACCAAAAAAAAAATATTTTTAGAAAATGTAACTTACGGCAAATGTCTGGGCTCCGCCATGTCACACAAATTTCTTTTTTACGGCATTCAGCAGCATAAGCTGCCACTGCAGTACAGAAACAATCACAGTCACCCCCATTGTCACATGCACAGGTGTCCCTTATACAGTCATCATAGTATGGGCCAGAGTCCACCTAGAGGCAGAGAGAGAAAATATTTTACAGCTCCTATCATGTTCTTCGTGGCAGAAGTTTTTGCTTACGCAACCTCATGGTTACTGTTAGTACAGCAAATCGAATTAAATTAAATTAAATTAAAATACACTGTAAAAAAAAAATCCCAGTAAAATTTACGGTAAAAAAACGGCAGCTGTGGTTGCCAGAACTTTACCGTAAAAAATACAGTAGCAACGTAAAAAAAAATCTGTTAAATTTACGGTAAAATAATGTATTTCATTAACTGATATAATGTTAATTTACCAACCTAATGAAGTACTAATATCTGTTTTGTACCTTTATAATACACTGACAGTCACCAAACACAGTGGTGATGAGAGTCACATGATGAATCAAAGTTCATCACAAGCAGATTTTCCACAAGCTGAGAAGGACAACACTAACATATAGAAGGTGCACACGGTGTCATTCACACACACACTAAACACCATCATGGTAACATGCATGAAATTTTAAAAATGCAATAAACATTAATTTAACACCATTAGATGTAACATAAAACCCTAATGTACATAACTGATTAGAAATAGAGTTATTGCAACGAAAATATATCAAATGTGAAGTGTCACGCAGGGAATTGTGGGAATGAATTTTACAATGAATTGTTATTTTTCACTTCCAAAAACTGTGAATTTAACGGTATTTTACCGTAAAATTACATTAAATGTACCGTTAGATCTATTACAGTTATTCACCGTATATAGTACGGAAACTTTCTGTAAACCAATTGACAGTTTTTCACCGCAGCATTTTTACAGTCTTTTACTGTTAAAATCACGGTCATTTTTTACAGTGTACACTATTAAGGAACCTATAAGTTCAATTGTATTTAATTCCATTTGTTTATAGAACTTTTTTCTGTTCCTCTAGCATCACAAAATTGAATTGTAAAAATAATTATTGATTTCCAATAAGTTTCCCAAACAGTCCTGCTGTCTGTCATTGGTCAGAACATTTATTTCAACATTGAAACAATAATGAACATTTAACAAATCACATGTATTCTAAAAATTGTTTATACTGATACTTACAGTTGTAGTACAGTTTTCAAAGACTTTGCTATTAATGATGCTGCATCGTTTTACAGCCCAGGATTTCCGATGTGGATTTTTTTCGCAAAGGTCCATCACATTTGTCACATCTAGACAATCGGCTTTCACCTTCCAGCTATTCCCAAATTCCTCTGGATCCGTCACCACTTCTCCATTGTGCTTCATGAAGTCATTCTTCGCATTGCCATCAAAGTTACCACAGAGTCCACACACCTTGCCCTGTCGTAGAGGTCATGTGGTTGTTTAGGTGAGTAGTTGAACAAAGGGTACAAAGTTCTTGAGTATGAGTGTACCTTTAAGGAATGCATACCTTTAATTTGGGATGGAGTTGGAGCATCAGACTTGTTTTATTGTCCCAGATTAAGTTCAAAAGACCTTTGACCTCTGTGACAATGTATATCCCCGCAGAATAGATCTGATATTGGTAATCAGTGCCATTGCCTTCAACAACTTTGACTCCATCTTCTGATAAAGTTATATTGTATCGCTGCAGGATTTGAATAGTGAGTAGCAAAACATCCTCCATAAATCAGATACAAGTAAAACACAGGACAAAAAAATATGTACAGATTTTGCATTTTAAATTATTTAAAAATATCTGTCCTCATTATATAAATGAAACACATTTGTGATTGTGTTGTATATACACATTTTCTAAAAATTGATTCACACTCAGTTTGAGCTATGAAATAACCTTACCCCAAAGGAGAGACTGATTGACTTGCAAATGGTGCTGGAGGTCTCACAGAGTTTGTTCTCTGAGACAAGGCGGAAGGAGAGAGTCTGGTTCATATTGCAATTATCCTAGAGGGGTTACACACAGTAACATGTCAAGCAGTAAAGAAGTTGACACAGAGGAGTTGTATGCATCCCTTTTGCAAGTGGAATACATGTTCATTGCATTATTTGATTTTTTCAGGAAATACTGTTTTTTAATGTTCTATTCGTAAATAACAAAAAGAAAAGCTGCAACTTGATCTGCAGTAGTTTTAATTTAAATGATTAAATCATGGCCAGAGGAGCACCATTGGTGGAAGAAATACACAAATCAAGTACTTGAGTTGGTATGGATTCTGCTCAAGTATGGATTTTGCTCAAAATATCTATTTAAGGAGAAAGGGGTCTACAGTCATAGACACACACATAGGATAGAGCTATTTATTATTATGAATTATTTGAAATTTTTATGAGTCATCAAATAGCCAGCACTAGTCAATTAAGTAAGATTAGTGGATGTAGACATTAAAAATGTATTGATCTGTAAGATTCTGTGACATTATTGTAATTATTACAGTGAAAGCATAAATAAGGTTTTATTATAAATAAGTGTGTTTTTTTTGTGGGGGGGGGGGGGGGGGGGTTCCACATGAAACACAAACAGTTCTGTTCTGCTATTTGCACCCTATTTGCACACTTTAATTATCAGTAACATTGATATATTATATCAAGTTTTCACAAATTATAGTTTGTGACTGACAGTATAATTAGGCTAATTATAGTATAATTTGGCTAATAATTAGGCTAATTAAAACATAAAATGTAAAATTACTAAATCAATATTTATACGTTAATCAAAATTAAATTAAAAACACGATATGGAGTGATGAGATATAATGCACACACCCACCTTGAGTGTGCATTACATTTTAATAATTCAACAGCCCTGAGTCAATTATTCGTTATGTATATTATTTTGCTTTGGGATGTGGCAAAGTAAAGGAAAGAGTTTCCAAAAATAAAAAATACTCCAGGGAGGGATAAAGTACAGATACTTGAAAAATACTTGAAAAAGTTACTATATACCACTGAGTGACACAGACAAGGGGAAAAACATACATAGACTATGGTGTGTTCACAGTCTCTGTGGAAGGAATATCTCTTGCCATCAAAAGTCTTGAAATGACCTTCACCGTAGATGGTACAGGTGCCATAGCATGCCTTTTCTGTACAAATCCACATCCCATTTTTACAAGT
Organism: Ancherythroculter nigrocauda; assembly: GCA_036281575.1. Taxonomy (NCBI): domain Eukaryota; kingdom Metazoa; phylum Chordata; class Actinopteri; order Cypriniformes; family Xenocyprididae; genus Ancherythroculter; species Ancherythroculter nigrocauda. The sequence continues at coordinate 26,668,566 of VTFQ01000015.1, forward strand.
ACTAAAATATAAAACATACATATTTTGGTAAACAGTTATCATCTTTGTTAACAATACACTAATGACATGGTTTATCTACAAATATGATGATTAGGTGATTGGCTTACCAAGTGTTACAGTCCTGTTGAACTTTTTCCCCAGGTGAATAGGTGGCTCCATTATGGACACAGGGGCAGTCTTTCCTCTCCACACACCCACCAGTGCCATTAGCCAGAAGGCCATATGGACACATACACCCTGATACACACCCTGTGCTCACCTATTGACAAGACAAACCAAAGAAAGACCAGCATTAGTACAACATTATGTCTCCAGTGAGATTTGTTATTTCATGTTACCCATGTACTATAAAAATTCTCTCTCTCTCTCTCTCTCTCTCTCTCTCTCTCTATATATATATATATATATATATATATATATATATATATATATATATATATATATATACATACAGTACTGTATATTATTTTCATCCTATTCATGTACTCTCATCCATCCATCCACTCTAACTCACACAATTGTTTATGTTTTGTTTCTCACACGTCCTCTGACACTCTGTTCCCCTTTGTCCAGGATTTGAGCATTTGAAGAAGACCTTTGGAGCCACACAGTCTAAAACAGAACAGCTCATGAATGAGGAGCAGAAAACTTGCACACATCCTACCAGTGTTGCTTTTTCTCAGTAATGCCTCAAGTTTGAATCTGGCAGGTGGTACTGCGGAGAAGGTATTTGTGGCTCACCTTTTTGGCTGGCGCAGTGCAATTTGCCATAGTTACATGTGCTGTAATGTCAAAAAAGGACAAGGAGACATCAAGAGTAACTACAGGGTTTTTATCAATAAAGAATGAGTCTATAATGTGGTATGTTGAACTACTATTTTTACCATTTAACACCATTATTGTAGAATATTCCTGATGGATCTATGACATCGTCACCTTTGTAACAAGGACACTGGTGAGCAGGTACACAGCTGCCTTCTTCATTAAGATATGTTCCCTCAGAACACACACAGCCGTCTACAGGTGTGAAGGACCCTTGACAACTGTAAGCATGTACACTGAGAGAACGGCAGGTGCTGCCGCAGCTGGTCACTCCATAAGAATACTTCATGTTGTCTGGACACTCAATCACTGTGCAGACAGATTAACACACTTTTGTTATGATTCATTGTTTCATTTCAATCAAAATCAACACAGTGTGATTCAAATGCACGTTAAAAATATAATACTTGTATTCACATTTGCAGTTTATGCCATACATATAAATAAACAAATACACAAAGTTCTCACCACAGGGGTCCGAATCCATCCAGCCCTGGAGAACGACTCCTTTGGCAGCACATGCGTGGGCATAGGTGGACAAGGCTGCGCACATACACTTCTTAATATCTGCACACTTGCATGTGTCATAGACGCACCGCTGCAGATGATGAAAGCCAAATTACATTAATAAAGGGGGCTCTTTAAATTTGTGTACCACATAATTAAAATGAAAACAGAATACAAAAACACTCACTGTGTAGTAAATCTCAGGACGTATTACTGAATGACAAGGGGAAAAGACTCCGTTTGAGTTTGTGAGACGGGAACACCAGTCTTTAGCCATTTTCTCTGAATGAAAGGAATAAAAACATTTAGCATGGCTGAATTTCAACCCTGTCCTGTCCTTGTCCTCTAGTATCCCAAATAACATGGATCACAATTATCAGGATGGGAAAACAAAGCCTCTTTTTATACTATGAACTATTCTTATATTCTCTCAAAATCCTTTTATCAGTGCATGTTGTATTAATGTTTATAAAACTGAGTACCTGTCTCCAAAATCATGCTACAGGGATTATCTGGAAAAAATGTGTTTTGGACATCTGTACAACTGTAAAAGTTTTTCTTCCAAACGTTGACAAAGGTTGTTGGCGTGCCCTCTATAATCCCTGATTCTGTTTTAAAGTCGTCTTCTTGGACATCATTATAGTTTCCACACAGACCTGAAAAAAGCAAGGTGTACAATTAAAAAAAGTTAGAGAAACACAATCATAACATACTATTTTATTAATTTTGTCTATATGACACGTAGTTTAACAAGTCTTTTCCTAAAATATGTTTGCAGTGGGTGGGGTTGTTAGTTACATTACTGGTGTCAGTGCAATCAAAATGACAAATGATTTGCTATCTGCTTTACTTACCACTCATTTTCCCTTTCTCTTTAGTGCTGGCTACAATATACAACTGCATGACTGGATACAACTGGATCTCTAGACGAAGACTCTTCATATCAGCAATAATGAAGGAGGAAGAGGGCTGGAAGATGCTCACAGGACCTGGGACAACGAAATGAAATAAGAAATAAAACAAGCTGCAAAAGATTTATATATATAAAAAAAAAAAAACATGAGTGCGTCTCAATCAGCTCCCTAGTTCAGTAGTCAGGGCACTGATCAGGGAGCCAGCCATTTTAAGGGCTGTCTCAATTGCAAAATCCTTCCAGGGATCATCAGTGCTCACTATGTTCCCTTAAATTATTCTGTTACATTTTCTGAAGAGTGAAACATAAATTGCCCGAGCCAACTCAGTACATGCACGTCCTGATATTGCTGAGTTACAGTGGGTACAGAAAGTATTCAGACCCCCTTAAATTTTTCACTCTTTGTTATATTGATCTAATACAGCCATGAGTCTTTTTGGGAAAGATGCAACAAGTTTTTCACACCTGGATTTGGTCTCTGCCATTCCTCCTTGCAGATCCTCTCCAGTTCTGTCAGGTTGGATGGTAAACGTTGATGGACAGCCATTTTTAGGTCTCTCCAGAGATGCTCAATTGGGTTTAAGTCAGGGCTCTGGCTGGGCCATTCAAGAACAGTCACAGAGTTGTTGTGAAGCCACTCCTTCATTATTTTAGCTGTGTGCTTAGGGTCATTGTCTTGTTGGAAGGTAAACCTTCGGCCCAGTCTGAGGTCCAGGAGGGGGGCTGCAGTGATGGTTGACTTTCTACAACTTTCTCCCATCTCCCGACTGCATCTCTGGAGCTCAGCCACAGTGATCTTTGGGTTCTTCTTTACCTCTCTCACCAAGGCTCTTCTCCCCCGATAGCTCAGTTTGGCCGGACGGCCAGCTCTAGGAAGGGTTCTGGTCGTCCCAAACATCTTCCATTTAAGGATTATGGAGGCCACTGTGCTCTTAGGAACCTTAAGTGCAGCAGAAATTTTTTTGTAACCTTGGCCAGATCTGTGCCTTGCCACAATTCTGTCTCTGAGCTCTTCAGGCAGTTCCTTTGACCTCATGATTCTCATTTGCTCTGACATGCACTGTGAGCTGTAAGGTCTTATATAGACAGGTGTGTGGCTTTCCTAATCAAGTCCAATCAGTATAATCAAACACAGTTGGACTCAAATGAAGGTGTAGAACCATCTCAAGGATGATCAGAAGAAATGGACAGCACCTGAGTTAAATATATGAGTGTCACAGCAAAGGGTCTGAATACTTAGGACCATGTGATATTTCAGTTTTTCTTTTTTAATAAATCTGCCAAAATGTCTACAATTCTGTGTTTTCTGTCAATATGGGGTGCTGTGTGTACATTAATGAGGAAAAAAATGAACTTAAATGATTTTAGCAAATGGCTGCAATATAACCATGAGTGAAAAATTGAAGGGTTCTGAATACTTTCCGTACCCACTGTAGATGCGTTCCTGGGTCAACATATTTTGTTCATCCTGGAACAAAATTTAGTCTTAACCCTATTCCTACACCTAAACCTAACCCTACCCATAAGTTATCCCAAAAATCAGAGGGAAATGATAGATGAATAAAACTGATGTAGAAGCACCAATTCATGACTTTAAGCTTAAAGTTGACATAATCTGTAAACTTGTCCCTCAAATCTGATTGGTTGATTTGAATGTTGTTCCAGGATCAACAAAAATGTTGACCCTGGAACATGTTGAACTCAGCAATATCAGGTTATGCCTCAGTGCATATCATGACTCATGTGGTCAAATGCGTTCAAAGAGCGACAAAAGACGCCTACTTTCCACCTACTGACCAAACATGTAAACATTATGGGAAGCACGCCAGACTGATGGGATTTAAACTTTGCTGGCTAAAAAAAAAAGTTTGGTTTAAAGACAAAAAACGTACCAAGCACAATGTTCTCTCACCATTCCTGATTTCTAACACACACTCAGAGAGTTCACCATGGTCTTCGGCTGTCAGAGCAGAAATGAAAACTGCTGCTTTCCGTATTTTTTCCGTCATCGGTCACATTCATATGTAAATTGCTTGAGCGTATTTCATCCATTAGATTGAAAGATCTGAAAAAGCCCATACATTTACCCGCCCATAGACCCTCCCCTCGAAAAAATCAGGACAGAAGTGGTCAAAAGTGGACAAAAGAGACGGATTAAAATACCAGTGGCCTGTTGCACAAAGCCAGTTTAAGTTTGAGATTAGTTTGAGCAAACTCTGTTTTTTTCAGGCTCAATAAAGTAGATTGGTTTTTAGCGGTGTTCATTGCCATGGTAACGGAGCAGGTTTTATTCTATGTTAGAGATCGCAAACCGAAACTAGACCAATCAGCTGTGATCCAATCGACCAAAAACCATTAATTATATTTCAGCATAAATACACATCACTAGACTGTTAGTAAACATAATCTAGCTAAAATTTATAATTCATTTGATATAGGGATATGTAACAGTATTTTTCATAATAATAAAAAATGTCAGAAAGACGTTGGTCCTGCTGTTCATAAATACCAGTGCTGACGGTTTACAATGCAAGTATGTTGTCACGTCGCCGGAAATAGAGTCATCAGTGCCTCAATGTATGGTGGTCTTTACCAGTGCCTGAATTTGTGTACACAGTAAAGTGATTCACGAGCTAGGAAGCTAGGGAGCCGATTTAGAGGAACCTCTTAATGATGCCTAAAAATGAAATGTAAATTAAGTAAAACTTAATAAGAAAATAAAATGAATATATAAATAGAAATAAAAAAAAAAAGAATAAAATAAAAAACTACATGTACAGATTTCTGATGTGTGGACCATACCATTTTTGTACACTAACGTTTTGTGTTTGCTGAGGACAACCCACCTTCAAGGACAGGAAGCAGATATTGACTTTCATTCAGTTTAATGGATCCACTGGAGGAAAAACTAATCTGTTTTGTAAGTAAAACAGCAACAAAAATAATTGTAATTTTATTGTTTTACTGTGAATGTAATAAATACATTTTACAAAAAAAATCCAGATTAATTAAATAAAATGTACAAAAAACATAATAATAATAATAATAAGTGCACAAGATTACATGCTAGTATGAAGTTAATTAAATAGAAATAGTTCACCCAAAAATATAATTCTGTCATCATCTCATCCTTGTGCCAAAACCCGTATGACTGATTGACTTCATCAGGACACAAAAGGGGACTTTTTCAATAATATTTTTTCATGCAAAATTAAGCTTTAAGCTTAAAAAAAGGGATGCAAAAGAACCATAAAAGTATCTTTAAAAAAATGACAAAATCTGGCTTTAGAAAACTGCAAGCCATCCAATATTTTTGTGAGAAGCAGACTGAAATTTAAGTTATTTTTCACTGAAATGTTTTTTCTCTAGACAGCTGTTAACGCCTGTGATGCAATTAGTTATTTGAACTCGATACTACAGAATTAAATCATTCTGGTTCATGATTGATTCATTCATACTGGTTTGTGATCCAGATCAACCAAATACATTGAAAAGAACAATTCAAAGAACATTTCTTTATAAATCAGGCAGACATCACTACTAGCAAAATTTATTTCTGTTCTTCACAAAAGCTATTATACAGCAGCACATGGATCATCTAAATTACTCTTATGATACTTTCATGGTGCTTCTGCATGCTCTTTGAAGCTTGAAAGCTACAGTTTCTATTCTTTGTCATTGCATTTAAAAAAGCAACCATGCATGTATGGGTTAGGAACAATGTGAGAGTAAATGAAGACAGGATTTTATTTTTTGGGTGAAAAAATCCTATAAACAGGATGCCACAACAAAAGGAAGAACCAGGCTAGCGGTCTCATGGGGAACTTGTCACATGTCAATACATCAGTGACTATGAGGTTCTGAATCAAAAGTTTACTTACACAAATGCTTGTTTTCTATAGCAAATACGTAGTTCAAAACCCTCTTAAATTAGAGTGATTTCTGTGAAATCATAAAAATAATGAATATTTTTGTAATTGCTGCTGTGTAAACAGGTGATTTTAACTGAAAGGTTGAAGCATGTTCTTGGGACATGTTTCCTAATGTCAGAGTTGTGCTGTCATTTAGAGTTTATAGAAATGGAATGTATTAATTAATAAGGGCCTTTTTTTCATTAATTGCTGTTTTTCATTATTGTTTTGCTTTTTAAATTTTGCTGTAAGCCAGTATAGCTTAGTGTGACAACATGTCGGACTATTATTTTGAGATAAAAAGATTATTTAATTAGTTATGAGGTCATTTAGGAATTAATAAATATATGAATATTAAACAGTACTTACAGTGGTCCCCAAGATGACAAGGGCAACTGAATTTAGACATGTGTCTGTTCGGTTCGGTTCACACTTTGCCAGATTTCCCACAACAGCAATATCACTGTCATTAGAGTGCTGAAAGCAAACAATCAAACAAACAAACAAAAAAACAATTAAATTAATAATTTAAATTATTGATCATTTCAGTGAGTATCTTTTAGTGCAGTTTAAAGTGCATTTGCTTTATTGAGAGTCGCAGACCTTAGTGAGGATGTAGTCACAGTTGCCGCTGAAGGTGAAGCTCTTTCCATCATAAGTGGTGACGTGAGACCCTCCCACAACAGAGCAGATTCCGGGACATTTCAGGTCCATGCAGGTCCAATGTCCAGCAGTACACTCACTAAGACAGTATGGCAGCAATGTTATCATATGCAAAATCTCTGTCAAATGTCTGGTTTGTCTGGTTTGTGTGTTCTATTACAAATTACTCACCATGTTTTACAAGCTTGTGTGTATGACTTTCCTGATAAGTATATTTCACCATTGTGCTCACACGGGCACTTGTTCACAGGAACACAACCATTACCACCAATGTCATCCTCAACCATACCTTTACAAAAAGTCGGAAAAAAGGTGTACCATTTTTAATGAGAACATAATAAACCAAACAGTTCTGATATTTAAGCTCTGCTTGTATTTAATGTAATACTTTAACCATGATAAGGTTATTCTTGCAAGAAGAAGCTTCATTTAAAGGTGCCCTAAAAACAGTTTTTACAAGATGTAATATAAGTCTAAGGTGTCCCTCTGAATGTGTCTGTGAAGTTTCAGCTCAAAATACCCCATAGATTTTTTTTTAATTAATCTTTTTAACTGCCTATTTTGGGGCATCATTAACTATGCACCGATTCAGGCTGCGGCCCCTTTAAATCGCGGGCTCCCTGCCCCCCGAGCTCTCGACTATAATACAGTGCAAATACAAAGTTCACACAGCTAATATAACCCTCAAATGGATCTTTACAAGATGTTCGTCATGCATACTGCATGCATGCGTCGGATCATGTGAGTATAGTATTTATTTGGATGTTTACATTTGATTCTGAATGAGTTTGAGGCTGTGCTTCATGGCTAAAGCTAACATTACACACTGTTGGAGAGATTTATAAAGAATGAAGTTGTGCTTATGAATTATACAGACTGCAAGTGTTTAAAAAATGAAAATAGCAACGGCTCTTGTCTCCATGAATACAGTAATAAACGATGGTAACCTTAACCACATTTAACAGTACATTAGCAACATGCTAACGAAACATTTATAAAGACAATTTACAAATATCACTAAAAATATCATGATATCATGGATCATGTCAGTTATTATCGCTCCATCTGCCATTTTTCGCTATTGTTCTTGCTTGCTTACCTAGTCTGATGATTCAGCTGTGCTGCTCCAGACGTTAATACTGGCTGCCCTTGTCTAATACCTTGAACATGAGCTGGCATATGCAAATATTGGGGGCGTACATATTAATGATCCCGACTGTTATGTAACAGTCGGTGTTATGTTGAGATTCGCCTGTTCTTCGGAGGTCTTTTAAACAAATAAGATTTACATAAGAAGGAGGAAACAATGGAGTTTGAGACTCACTGTATGTCATTTCAATGTTCTGAACTCTTGTTATTCAACTATGCCAAGGTAAATTCAATTTTTGATTCTAGGGCACCTTTAAAAACAGACCCATCAAGTGGTAATGCTTAGGTGCAAAAAAAACACCTCCTAGTATTTTGTAAATAATTTCTCACCTTCAGGGCAGAAACAGCCGTCCACACAGTGTTCTTTACACACTAGACTTGCGTCTGGATCTGAGCAGGTGTTCTTGCACGGACCACCACACTCCAGGTATTGCATGTTTAGAGGACATGACTTTGCTGCTCCACAGAAGAACATATAATGCATCACAAATCTATTATTTTCATTTGTTTACAGCCTAGTCCCCTGACAGAAATGATACTCACGACAGAGCTGCTCTGTCCTCCATGTTCCTGGTTTTCCTCCAGCATGTGTGCACTGTCGTGAAATCTCTGTGAGCGTGTTGCAGAGACAGTCGTGATTGCCGTAACATTGACACAGGTCGTTTACACAGGCTGTTTCATATGAACCCATGTCCATCACTTTAAAACAGTTACTAAACCCTGGACTGGCGAGATACTGCTGGCAAACGCTTGTCTGGAAAAAAAAAAAAAATCATAGGACTCCACTGGTGATTTTTAGCATTTTTAAAGGCTGTTCAACTGATAGTAGAACCATAACAAATTTTAACAAATACTGAAATATAATAAAATATACATTTGAAAAGTAATAGAATGTGAGAATTTATGACAAATACTCTGTAATTCCAAACTATTTTCTACATATGATACACTGAGCATATCAGAAAATGTACCAATGTTCTAATTTGTAATTTATAAGAAATTTTTCAATAAATGAATATCTCAATAAATGAGAGCATAGACCAAAAATCTGTTAAAATAGATACAACAGTCATGGCCTAATGGATAGAGAGTCTGACTTATAACCCAAAGGTCATGGGTTCGAGTCTCAGGTCCGGCAGGGATTGTCGGTGAGGGGAGTGAATATCCAGCGCTCTCCCCACCTTCAATACCATGACTGAGGTGAGACCCTTGAGCAAGGCACCGTACCCCCAACTGCTCCCCAGGCGCCGCAGCAATGGCTGCCCACTGCTCCGGGTGTGTGTTCACAGTGTGTGTGTGTTCACTGCTGTGTGTGTGCACTTGGATGGGTTAAATGCAGAGCACAAATTCCGAGTATGGGTCACCATACTTGGCCACAAGTCACTTCACTTCACTTCACTATTTTCTCATAATACCTGATTTTCACACTGATCATTAGGTTGAAGAATGACGTCCCCACAGGATTCAGGTGAAGGCACCTTCCATTCGGTCAGAACAGAAACATCTATACATGTTTCAAATGGTAACAAATAAAGATATCATCAAAATGTGACATCAATAGAATATGAATTACTGAACTACTTAAGCAGGTGATTTTATCATAATGAGGTTTACCATTGTCAATTGAATCATCATCCTTGTTGCCATTGAAGTCTCCACAGAGTCCACAGGTCTGACCTTTGTACTTCTCAGGAAGTTCAATCTGAAACATCAAATAAAAATATAAGATTATTAGAGGACTGAGATCAGGCCTTTTTTGACCCACTGGGTCACAAATATACTGTACAGTAATTGCATATTGAACAGAGAAATAGCATACCAATAAAGATTGGTCTTTCTCCCAAAAGACAGTCACTCCATGTTTGTTAAAGATCTTAACACTTGATGCACTCAACTCGACCGTAATTCCGTTCTTATAGGTTGAATTAAACACACTGTTACAGCAAGTAAAAAAAACACTGCATTAACATAAGCAAAAGAACGATGTGTTTAAGGAAAATCTTGGCTATTTGGATGCAGTCTTAAGTTAATAAAAATAAACTCACACTTGGTCGTCCATGGTGATGTCATAGTTGGTGAGTTTAATGACTGCATCCAGCAGATCTATTGTGATTTTGCTAAAAACGATTGTGCCATTTACAGTCTCTCTTTGCATTTGGATGTTAAAATCAGGTGGTTTGCTGTAACACGTCACAGCCAGAATGAAGTTGCACGTGTCTGGCACTTGAAAGAAATGACCATCAAATGTCTTGAAATGGAAATTTCCCCATGTGCTGCAGATTGTGGACTGATGATCAGGATTTGGCTCTGCTAAATCCAAGAGAGAGAATATATATTAATAATATATCTACTAGCGCTGAAAAGGCAGTTAAAATTATTTACAAAAAAAAAAAAAAAAAAAACTATGAAAGACTTAATACCTCCAGTTACCATCACAGTTTTTATGGTGGGAGGGAACACTAAAAAAAAGAAGAAAAAAGAGGAATGGTTGAATCACGTTTTTACATTTTTTGCTCTTATTACCATCACTGTGAGGGCATTTATTGTATTAGACAATGTGTAGGTGCATTCAGACATTTATTTAAAAAACATATTCAGATATTTATTAGTTATTATTATTATATATTATATAGTTATAATATTATATATTAATATATTTGTGTATTGGTATCTTTTTAACTTCTATTATTATTGTGATTATTCTAATAAAAACATATTCAAGAAATGAATGTGCTACATTTCCCAGCACTACAATTAATAAAATGGCATTAAATTGACTTCCCTAATTAATACATATAATACATAACACACATCAAAATTAAATATTTACCAGCTGCTGTTGTCATGAAGTCCATAGAATTGCTCATACCATCCATATAATTTCCTATATAAACATAAAAAAACAGATACATATTTACAATAATATTGTGCATTGTGAAATGAGAACAAAACTATTTTAATTGTTTAGTCTTCTAACCTGCTTGTATGGACTGCAGCCCCACCAGTAGGACGACCCATCTCAGCATCCACATCTGGGACATCCTCACAGTCCCCATGGAGTCAAGAAGCATCTTCAAGAGCTAATGTGAGCTGTCTGTCAGCGCTTGCTTTTTTATAGTGTATTTTAGATCTCTTTGGAAGAATGTAATTTGTGATCAGAAGGTGGAACCCAGCATTATCACAAGATTCTATCTTTTAATCAAATAAATGTGTAATGTCCTATGTATTTGAGAATAGTTATGCAAAACTTGGTGCCATCTCAAACTAAACAAGGATGTGGGTTCTGGCAGTGAAGATGGATCATTAAATATCTACCTGTCTACTGTTGCTACGTTCTGCTATTTATCAAGGTATTTGCATTTAAGAGACCCTGTTTTGCAGTAAGACATAATATTGGCAGTTATTTTGTCTATATTTCACTCTATACATAAAAATAGTTTCAAACAAAGTGAAAGCAGGATCCACCTGTCTGGAACGCCACAAACACAGACAAGAGAAATAATTCAAAAGAGTGAAATGTCCCAGTACTGTTGGACTCTTGAAATGCTGGTCAGCCAATCAAATTTGAGGACCACACCCTAAAAAATAAAACATCGGTTCAACAAATAACAATATGTTAACGTTTTCCACTAGAATTTTTAACTTAAGCCAATTGGGAGAATTACATTAATTCAAAGCAATATTTTGAGTTGATCCAACATAATGTTTTAAGTAAAGTGAAGACGCTTTTTTAGCTACAATTAAAACACATTTCAAAGTAACATGAATGCAACTATTTAAAATGATCCAACATAATGTTTTAAGAAACAATAAAACACATTTCTAAGTAACATGAACTTACCAAGCACCGCTTGTCACCATGATGGTAAATCTCCAAAAACCCACATTAACAGAAACTCTTCTAAATTAGCATAACAACAAACTAATTACTGCTAAATCTCCCTTACCATTAATCTTGTGCAAAAAACATTATATAATACTTAATTTTAGCATTTACTCTCCCTTTCAAGTGCCATGGGCAAAGCATGATGGGAAATATAAATCCCAGCCCAGTTAAAAGAAGTGTTCATACAACTCAAAACAATGAAACACGTATACACGTCATCAGATTGTATTTTACATTAACAGAACTTAAAATTAAATACATTTTTGATTAACTGAAAATGTTAAACTATGACAAGTCATGATAGTATATCGAATCAATAGGCATAATTTGTGTGTCATCCAAGCTCAATAAAATAACAATTACAAGTAAAAAGTCTAACAGCATTTCAGAACTTGATTTTTTATTTCACAACAATATATATATTTAAGTAATGACTAAAGGTCCCCTCAATTCGTTTTTAGAGTGCAGAACTAACTGTAAATTAAGTCAGCATGCACCGGCATACATACTATAAAACTGTACATCAACAACAGTGCTTGACCCTATAACACAACATTCTTTGGCACACATATAAAAATGCATAACAAATTCATTGACTTTTGGATTTAATTTGATCAAATATGTGATTTATAAATAAGATCCCATGCCTTATTTCTCCTACTGTGTCACTGAGTCACTCCATATTCGATAGACCACTTCATAGGCTTCCACTGACAGTCAATATTCAAATGTCTAAGATATTTCTGACAGAGTACAATGTAAGATGACTGGAAAAACCAGCTGAATAACCACTGTAGTTTATATAATGCTTTCCAATTTAATTATTTAATCTTATGTAAAATTCATATCCTGTTTCATGCCTATGTTGTTTATGTACAATTGTGTGCAAAGATACGTGCTTAGATATGTCACATGGCCATTACAGTTATTACATTAAGTGTATTTACACAACTAAACCAATCCCATACAGATTATGGGTCTATCACCCAAATGACAACCTGATCCTGTTTGTTAGAGATCTTGATCCTTGATTAACTTAACTCAACTTTAACTCCAGTCTTGTAGGAGGCATTAGACATTCTGCAGTACAAGTTTCAGTCTGGTATATTAAAGGTGCCGTAGAACGTCTTTTCAAAAGATGTAATATAAGTCTAAGGTGTCCCCTGAATGTGTCTGTGAAGTTTCAGCTCAAAATTCCCCATAGATTTTTTAATTAATTTTTTTAACTGCCTATTTTGGGGCATCATTAACTATGCACCGATTCAGGCTGCGTGGCCCCTTTAAATCTCTCGCTCCCTGCCCTGCCGAGCTCTCGACTATAAGTGCAGTTATACAGTGCATAAAGTTCACAATATAACAAGCTAATATAAGCTAATATAACCCTCAAATGGATCTTTACAAGATGTTCGTCATTCATGCTGCATGCATGCATCGATTCCTGTGAGTATATAGTATTTATTTGGATGTTTACATTGATTCTGAATGAGTTTGAGGCTATGCTCTGTGGCTAACGGCTAATGCTACACTGTTGGAGAGATTTATAAAGAATGAAGTTGTGTTTATGCATTATACAGACTGCAAGTGTTTAAAAATGAAAATAGCGACGGCTCTTATCTCCGTGAATACAGTAAGAAACGATGGTAACTTTAACCACATTTAACAGTACATTAGCAACATGCTAACGAAACATTTAGAAAGACAATTTACAAATATCACTAAAAATATTATGTAATCATGATGGTATATGCAAATATTGGGGTCATACATATTAATGATCCCGACTGTTACGTAACAGTCGGTGTTATGTTGAGATTCGCCTGTTTTCCTGAGGTCTTTTAAACAAATGAGATTTATATAAGAAGGAGGAAGCAATGGAGTTTGAAACTCAACGTATGTCTTTTCTATGTACTGAACTCTTGTTATTCAACTATGCCAAGGTAAATTCAATTTTTGATTAAAGTGTTGGGGAAAGTTACTTTTGAAAGTAATGCATTAAAATATTGTGTTGCTCCCTGAAAAAGTAACTAATTGTGTCACATAATTAATTTTTATGGAGAGTAATGCATTGTTACTTTTTCTCACCTTGCATTACTTTTTTGAAAAAGTAACTAAGATATTTTATTGTAAATCTAAAAGTAATGCCTTACTTTATTCGTTGCTTGAAATAAGTAACTGATTACGTAGTTCGCATTACCCAAAACCTGATAAGTATTTTTTTCATGGTTAATACATGTATTTTTGAAATATGGGGTTCTTTAATCCACTGCTAAAGATTGGGAGGGATTTTGACATTCTCACAAAGTGAAAGCTGCCCTTTTAACAACAGGATAACAAAATCAACATGCCAACAATTCATATTCCATGAGATGTCACTAACTGAAGACTATTGTTATTTTATCATAGCATTAGAAATAGCAAAACTTAAATGCCTGTCATGCTATGACAGTGGACAAACAGGGCTTGACATTAACTTTTTTGCTCACTAGCCACTGTGGCTAGTACGGAGCCCCACACATGACATGCAAGAAAAAAAATAATAAATTGTGCGCACGATTTACTAATTCATTCCCTCAATTTATAAATCATGCACATGATTTATAAATTAAGGGAACAAAATATTAAATCCTGCGCACGTTTTAGTAAATCGTGCTACTATTTTTTTTAGCCTACTATTACAATTTTTTTCCTGCACGATTTAATATTTCGTTCCCTCATGTGCATGTGCATGATTTATAAATCGAGGGAACAAAATAGTAAATTGTGTGCACGATTTAGCCTACTATTACCAGGGCTCCGCTGGCTAGAGGTTTTCCAAAGTTACTAGCCACTCAGCATTTTCACTGGCCAGGATTTTGACATTGATACCATAGGGAAAAACTGGCATATAGAAATGATTAATTACTACAAAAAAACCTTCTTGCTAGAAATTACATCAAAATTGGAAAACAATGGTGAAAAATGACCACCAACGACAACTTTTAGATGTCATCTTTATTTTTTAGCTCAACTGTCACAGAATGGAAAGCACAGGATTGTTGGACATCAAAGGTAGCGAAGGACACATCTATGGCCGTGTCCCAAATGGCACCCTAAACCCTCAGTCTTCCTCCGAGTCCGCAATTTCATGACGTAATGCCACTTTGACTGCCGGGTCCTCTGCGTAGCTCACAGTCTTGTGGGCTCAGCAGAAGTACGCATCGAGGGCGCATAGCAGCCGCAAAGGGGGTGCTCACGAGCACCCTTCTTTAAGCATAAATGATGAATGGGACACCCTACGGTCTTGTGGACTTAACGGACACGCAGCGGTCCACAAGACCGAAAGTGCACATGAAGTGTGCCATTTGGGACAGGGAATATGCTGCCTTCAAAATTCGATCAGATGAAGGCATCTCAGGATACAGAAAGTAAAGCTAAATTTGGATTGGGACGTGCCTTGACACTTGAAATGCGTTCTCCGAGGGGGGAACATTTTTCAGTTTTTGGATGCAGCCAACTGTTTCTGTTCACTTAAAACATAACTGACTGTGTTTGTCAGTACTCACCAAGGCCGGCATTTTGATATTATTTTCTGTGTTTAATCACAAAAAAACAGCGAAAAAGAACGAAATTTAATAGGCTATTGAGAGGCGGCTTCATGTGTTGGCACTTGGGGTGGGAGAACAAAATCTGCGGAAATTAAACAAGTGAGTGAGGGGAGGCGGGTTTGTGTGTCAACTCGTTGTCGGAGAGATGAGAGCAAGTAAACGCAGCTGGTATCGTGTATCTGTTCTGTGGAAAATCAGTATTGGAAGCATTTCAGATATTTCTGTATAGATATGTATTGGAAAATTTATATTTTTACAACACTACATTGCAGTTTATTATTTTAGATGCCATTGTAAAATACTACAATTGAAAAAAAAATGTATATATTCAATTTCAACCCGCCAAATATCCTGTTTCATGTCTTGTTTCATCCTTGTTTCTGTTGCATTGCATGAAAAAAAGATTATTTAAGAGATGGTATTATCAAACAACTTACATCACATGGACATTATAATTATTACATTAATTTTATTTTGTATTATTGTCACGTGAAAAGAAGACTGGATGCAATAGCAAGTTAATCACTTTAATAGTGCTTCACGCCAGGTTAGTCAGATATATTCACACAGTACAGTCACAACACAGACAGCAGGAGAGATGGTAACACAGGGACTGGATGGGCGCTGGTGTCCGTGGTGAGTGGTGCTCCGTGGTGAGAATCCGTGAGATGAGATGAACAAGGTAAATCCAGAACGAGTATCCAGGGGAACAGACAGGAAACAGCAACGAGAACTCCAACTCCAGGAAACAAGAAACACGGTAACACAAGACAACACCAGGACTCCAAAACAACGATCTGACAAACATGAGACGAAAGACAAGGCGTTAAATAGGCAAGATCTAATAACCACCAGCTGCTGCTGATCAGTAATCAGCGGCGACGCCCACACAGAACAATCAGGTGACACACCCCACAACCCACACACAGACAACAGAATGACACAGTGGATCTGCGAACCGTGACAGTACCCCTCCTCCTAGGAACGCCTCTCGGCGTTCCCACCACTCCTTACCTGTTGATTGTAATCATCAATAAGGGAGTGATCCAGAATGTCCCTCGCAGGTACCCAACTTCTCTCCTCCGGACCGTAACCTTCCCAGTCCACCAAGTACTGGAATCCGCGTCCCCTCCGCCTCGAGTCCAGAATACGATTAACCGAATAAGTTGGTTCCCCGTCTACGAGACGCGGCGGTGGAGGAACCGGAGCAGGCGGATTAAGTGGTGAATGAAAAACTGGTTTGATTTTGGACACATGGAAGGCGGGATGAATCCTCCTGTACGCCGGAGGCAATTTGAGGCGGACTGCCACTGGACTAATGATCTTAGTGACAGTAAACGGGCCAATGAATTTGGGAGCAAGCTTATTAGCCACGGAGCGGAGCGGAATGTTCTTAGTAGAAAGCCACACTTTTTGACCAACGACGTATACGGGTGGCTTTGACCGGTGGCGATCGGTCTTAGCCTTGGTGCGCGCCCTCACTTGCAACAGAGTCTCGCGGGCTCTGTTCCAAGTGCGATGGCACCTCTGGACAAAGGCGTGGGCAGAGGGGACCGCAACTTCGGACTCCAGACTGGGAAACACAGGTGGCTGGTAACCTAGGCTACATTCAAACGGAGAAAGGCCCGTAGAAGACACTGGTAATGAGTTGTGAGCGTACTCAATCATAGAGAGTTGTTGGCTCCAGGAGGAAGGATTCTTGGACGCCAAACATCGCAACATTCGCTCTAAATCCTGGTTGGCTCTCTCGGTCTGACCATTGGTCTGGGGATGGAACCCAGAGGAAAGACTAACCGTTGCCCCCAGTAACTTACAAAACTCTTGCCAGAATTTGGACACAAATTGGGGACCCCTGTCAGAAACCACATCCACCGGGAGGCCATGTAGCCGGAAGACATGATCAATGACAGTAACCGCTGTCTCCTTAGCAGAGGGTAATTTGGCTAAGGGTATAAAATGGGTCACCTTCGAGAACCGGTCCACAACGGTCAAAACAACCGTATACCCTTGGGAGGGTGGGAGGGCGGTCACAAAATCTAGCGCGATATGGGACCAGGGTCTCGAAGGGACAGACAGCGGTTGGAGTAACCCATCTGGAGGGCGGTTGGAAGTTTTACCAGTAGCACAGACCGAGCAAGCCAAAACAAAATTGCGAATGTCGCGAGCCATACCTGGCCACCAGAATCGTTGCTTGACCAAAAATCTGGTTCGATTAACCCCTGGATGGCAAGCCACGTTAGAACAATGACCCCACTTGATCACGCAGGACCTTAACTCATCCGGCACAAACAAACGGTTCGGTGGGCATGCGGGCGGAGGCGTTACCCCTTCTAAGGCCGCCAGGACCTTCGATTCGATCTCCCATGTAAGAGTGGAGACCACTAATGTCTCGGGAAGAATACACTCGGGAGTAGACGGGCGTTCGGAGGGATCAAAAATGCGAGAAAGAGAATCGGGCTTGATGTTCTTGGAGCCCGGGCGGTACGATAGAGTAAAATCAAAACGACCGAAAATAAGTGCCCACCGAGCCTGCCTGGAATTGAGTCTTTTAGCCGATCGTATATACTCTAAATTCTTATGATCAGTCCAAACGATAAAGGGTACCCCTGAACCCTCTAACCAGTGACGCCACTCTTCCAACGCTAATTTGACTGCCAACAACTCTCTGTTACCAATATCATAATTGCGTTCAGCGGGAGACAAACGATGAGAATAATACGCGCAAGGGTGCATCTTGTTATCTGAGGGAGAACGCTGGGAGAGAACTGCACCTACCCCCACCTCTGACGCGTCGACCTCCACCACGAACTGACGCGAAGGATCAGGGGCTATCAGAATGGGGGCCGAAACGAAGCGGCCCTTCAGTTTGGCAAATGCAGCCTCGGCTGCATCTGACCACCTGAAGGTCGTTCTGGAGGAGGTCAAAGCGGTCAGAGGTGCGGCTAGTTGGCTGAAATTGCGAATAAAACGCCGGTAAAAATTGGCGAACCCCAGAAACCGCTGTAGGGCCTTACGGGAATCTGGACTTGGCCAATCCACCACAGCCTTAACCTTGTCAGGATCCATGCGAATTCCCTCAGACGAGACGATGTACCCTAGGAAAGAAACAGATTGTGCATGAAATTCGCATTTCTCCGCCTTGACAAAAAGCCCATTCTCTAACAGCCGCTGAAGCACTCGTCTGACGTGTTGAACATGCTCCTGGAGAGACGATGAAAAAATCAATATGTCGTCCAGGTAGACATATATGAACTGGTCAACCATGTCTCTCAACACGTCATTGACGAGTGCCTGGAAGACCGCGGGCGAGTTGGACAGCCCGAAGGGCATGACCAAGTATTCAAAGTGCCCTCTAGGGGTGTTAAAAGCGGTCTTCCACTCATCCCCCTCCCTGATGCGGACCAAATGATATGCGTTTCTTAAGTCCAATTTAGTGAAAATGGACGCTCCTTGCAACCTCTCGAAGGCTGAAGACATCAACGGCAAAGGATAAGTATTCTTTACCGTGATGTTGTTCAGCTCCCGGTAATCAATACAAGGTCGCAAAGACCCGTCCTTCTTCCCCACAAAAAAGAACCCCGCCCCCGCTGGAGATGAGGAAGGGCGGATGAACTTGGCTGCCAGGGAATCAGAAATATATTTCTCCATGGCCTCCCTCTCGGGAACAGATAGAGAGTACAACTTGCCTTTAGGCGGAGACTTACCCGGAACTAAGTCTATTGCACAATCGTAGGGACGATGCGGAGGGAGAGAAGCAGCTCGGGACTTACTGAACACCTCCTTCAGGTCAAGGTACTCCTTGGGCACGTTAGACAGATCCACCGCCTCATCCTGCAAAACAGAAACAGACACCGTGGGACAAGCAGACAATAGACAAGACTTGTGACACTGGGTGCTCCATTCAGTGATAGTTCCGAGTTGCCAGTCGATGTGTGGGTTGTGTTTGGTGAGCCAGGGGTGTCCAAGAACGACAGGTGCGTGAGGGGTGTCCATGAGGAGGAACTGTGCTTCTTCTGAATGGTTACCGGAAGTGACGAGGGTGATGTAATCCGTAGTGTGGGAGAGACTGGAAAGAGACTGTCCATTGAGTGCGTTGACTGAAATGGAGTGCTCAAGGGATGATGTAGGAATTCCATGTTGTCGTGCAAACGTGATGTCCATGAAACTGCCCTCCGCCCCAGAATCCAAAAGTGCGCTACAGGTGATGTCGTGTGTAGCCCATCTCAGTCTAACCGGGAGGAGGGTCGATGGCGAGGACTTCTCGGCGGAGATCCCGCCCGATAGTAGCCTCGAGTTTACTATCGGGCTTGGTCTTTTACCGGGCAGTTCTTGATGATGTGTCCCGATGTCCCGCAGTATAAGCAAAGACCAAGGGACCTCCGCCGCTCCCGCTCCTCCCGAGAAAGCCGAGCTCTCCCTACCTGCATGGGCTCAGGATCGGGTGCTGGGCTAACCGCATCCACCGGGCTGACAGGAAGACCGCTGTGCCTCTCTCCGGATTCCACTAGTGACTCCACTCGTCGGAGGCGAGAATCAACTCGAAGCGCCAGCTCAACAAGCCCGTTGAATGTCTCTGGAAGGTCCAACGTGTATATCTCCCGGTGGATACGATCAGCCAGCCCATGCAGGAACACGTCCCACTGCGCCTCCTCGTTCCACCGACACTCTGCCGCGAGGGTGCGGAACTCGATGGCATAGTCAGCGACCGTGCGGTTGCCCTGCTTGAGAGCGGTGAGTTTGTGGGCGGCCTCTTTTCCCGCAACCGCACGGTCGAACACCCTCCTCATCTCGGCGGCAAGTGCCGTGAACGAGGAGCAGCACGGGTCCTGGTTTTCCCAAACCGCCGTTCCCCATAGCGCCGCCTTCCCGGTGAGCAGGGTC
Organism: Ancherythroculter nigrocauda; assembly: GCA_036281575.1. Lineage (NCBI taxonomy): Eukaryota > Metazoa > Chordata > Actinopteri > Cypriniformes > Xenocyprididae > Ancherythroculter > Ancherythroculter nigrocauda. The sequence goes on from VTFQ01000015.1 coordinate 26,688,882, forward strand.
AGAACAAACGCCACCTTGGACTCCTCCCTCTCAAAGGTGCGTGGCTGCAGGGTGAAATGGAGAGAACATTTATTCAAAAACGCTCGACAAAAATCTGGCTCACCGGCATAGTTCTGAGGAACGGGAAGGCGGGGCTCCGACAGGTCTCGTTGTACGGGTGTTGGTGGGGGAACGGACGGTGGGGCTGGCGCAGTGGGAGCGCGAAGTTGTTGTAGCTGCTGGGAGAGCTCGGACACCTGTGTTACCAGCGCCTGGACGGCGCGTCCGGTGGATGAAAGACTCTCCTGCTGCTGGTCCATACGATTAACAGCATGACTGATGAACTCCGTGAAAGCTGCTGAACTCGCTGCATCCATAGTAGATGGTCAGATCGTTCTGTCACGTGAAAAGAAGACTGGATGCAATAGCAAGTTAATCACTTTAATAGTGCTTCACGCCAGGTTAGTCAGATATATTCACACAGTACAGTCACAACACAGACAGCAGGAGAGATGGTAACACAGGGACTGGATGGGCGCGGGTGTCCGTGGTGAGTGGTGCTCCGTGGTGAGAATCCGTGAGATGAGATGAACAAGGTAAATCCAGAACGAGTATCCAGGGGAACAGACAGGAAACAGCAACGAGAACTCCAACTCCAGGAAACAAGAAACACGGTAACACAAGACAACACCAGGACTCCAAAACAACGATCTGACAAACATGAGACGAAAGACAAGGCGTTAAATAGGCAAGATCTAATAACCACCAGCTGCCGCTGATCAGTAATCAGCGGCGACGCCCACACAGAACAATCAGGTGACACACCCCACAACCCACACACAGACAACAGAATGACACAGTGGATCTGCGAACCGTGACAATTATGGTGTGGGGTTGTTTTTCAGGGGTTGGGCTTGGCCCCTTAGTTCCAGTGAAAGGAACTCTTAATGCTTCAGCATACCAAGACATTTTGGACAATTTCATGCTCCCAACTTTGTTGGAACAGTTGAGGGATGGCCCCTTCTTGTTCCAACATGACTGCGCACCAGTGCACAAAGGGAGGTCCATAAAGACATGGATGAGTGAGTTTGGTGTGGAGGAACTGGCCTACAGAGTCCTGACCTCAAGCAGATAGAACACCTTTGAGATGAATTAGAGCGGAGACTGCGATCCAGGCCTTCTCGCCAACATCACTGCCTGACCTCACAAATGCGCTTCTAGAAGAATAGTCAAAAATTCCCATAAACACACTCCTAAACCTTGTGGAAAGCCTTCCCAGAAGAGTTGAAGCTATTATAGCTGCAAAGGGTGGGCCAACTCCATATTAAACCCTACAGATTAAGAATGGGGTGTCATTAAAGTTCATGTGCACGTAAAGGCAGGCGTCCCAAAACTTTTGCCAATATAGTGTACTTTAATACAGAGCATAAACAGTTCTTGATGCTTTACAACAGTTTGGAAATACAGGAACTGGAAACTTGGACATGTCTGGTCATTTGCGTGTAGTGGAACTGCAGCAGCTCTACCATGTCTACCTTTCTTGTTTTGCACAAGTGGGTGATAGTGCTGCCGCAATTAATTCTACCCCATGTATTCAATAATTGATGCGCCAAATGTTTTCTATGGGTGAAAGATCTGGTCTGCAGGCTGGCCATTTTTGGATCCGGATCCTTCTTCTACGCATCCATGATGTTGTAATTGATGCAGTATGTGGTCTGGCATTGTCATGTTGGAAAATGCAAGGTCTTCCCTGAAAGAGACGACGTCTGGATGGGAGCATATGTTGTTCTAGAACTTGGATATACCTTTCAGCATTGATGGTGCCTTTCCAGATGTGTAAGCTGCCCATGCCACATGCACTCATGCAACCCCATACCATCAGAGATGCAAGCTTCTGAACTGAGCGCTGATAACAACTTGGGTTGTCCTTGTCCTCTTTAGTCCGGATGACATGGCGTCCCAGTTTTCCAAAAAGAGCTTCAAATTTTGATCTATCTAACCACAAAACAGTTTTCCACTTTGCCACAGTCCATTTTAAATGAGCCTTGGCCCAGAGAAAACGCCTGCGCTTCTGGATCATGTTTAGATATGGCTTCTTTTTTGACCTATAGAGTTTTAACCAGCAACGGCGAATGGCACGGTAGATTGTGTTCACCGACACAATTTTCTGGAAGTATTCCTGAGCCCATGTTGTGATTTCCATTACAGTAGCATTCCTGTGTGTGATGCAGTGCCGTCTAAGGGCCCGAAGATCACGGGCATCCAGTATGGTTTTCCGGCCTTGACCCTTACGCACAGATTGTTCCAGATTCTCTGAATCTTTGGATGATATTATGCACTGTAGATGATGATAACTTCAAACTCTTTGCAATTTTTCTCTGAGAAACTCCTTTCTGATATTGCTCCACTATTGGGGGAAAGCATTGGGGGAATTGGTGATCCTCTGCCCATCTTGACTTCTAAGAGACACTGCCACTCTGAGAGGCTCTTTTCATACCCAATCATGTTGCCAATTGACCTAATAAGTTGCAAACTGGTCCTCCAGTTGTTCCTTATATGTACATTTAACTTTTTTGGAATGTGTAGCTCTCATGAAATCCAAAATGAGCTAATATTTGGCATGACATTTCAAAATGTCTCACTTTCAACATTTGATATGTTATCTATATTCTATTGTGAATAAAATATACGTTTATGAAATTTGTAAATTATTGCATTCCTTTTTTATTCACAATTTGTACTGTGTCCCAACTTTTTTGGAATCGGGTTTGTAATATCCGCCTCAAGTGTGCTTTTGATTGAAACAAAGACAGAAGTATTTAAGTTGTCATTTGTTAGTTAAAGGCAGGGTAGGCAAAAAATTTTGTTCCAAATTTGTTTAAATTTTCTATATATATCCATGCATAATTAAAATGTAAGAACTCTGATAAAAAGAGTATAAAAATCGAGTGACTCTAGACCGTTTAATCTGTAAACACAGCTCATTATTTCCATCCGGGACGAAACATAGGATTGGCTTAGGCGACTGTCACTCTCTCGCAACCATGGCAACCACCCTTTTGACACACATGACCTGCCCACTTGCGCGCGCACGTTTGATTTGGGGAATTCAAGAGGCATGGATCCTAGGAATACCAAAACAATGGCAGAGAAACAGCAAGCAAAATTCACAGAACCGGCCTATGCAGTTAGTGAAGGCAAACCAGGCAAAAAAAGGAAGACAGTAACAGTACACGAAAAGGCAATGAACAAAAAGTCTTTGGATAAACAAAGAAATAAAACGCGAGTTAATATCGGCGTGGCTTTCCAGCGTTGGCGAGAACTGAGAGCAGGATTGTGCACAGTTTGCACGCATGCATCAATCGGCATTTATCATATATGCATCATATAACAGAGGCAGGTCCCGAGGCAGGCGCATATAACCACGGAAGGTCCCGAGGCAGGCGCGCATAACCGTGGCAGGTCCAGTGGCAGCTCCCCCTGCCACGCAAAGATTTTACTCCCTCTCAACTGAGGGAACTCAAGGGGCTGAAAAGTGACTCCTTGGTGGCTTTATTTCTGCTGGACAGGTAAATCTTTCTTTTTGTATTTTTATCATACATATTTTTTTGTTTATTTTTTCATGAAGCATGTGTCATTAGCACATGTAGCTGCGTAATATAGCTAACATAACATTACTTAGCGAGCCATAGTAGAGACGATAAATAATCTATAGGCCTAGCTCAAGATGATAGCTATAGTGTTGAATTGTGCATAATTTTTCTTTAGATAACTAAATACATGTTGAACAGATAGTAGGCCTAACCTTACTCCGCATCTAGGAACTTTTCTTAGAACTATATTTACCCTCTGTCTAACTCTTTTACCATGTTCACCTGTAAGTTTACCTGCACGTTTTTTTTTTTCGCCTTTGTTTTGTTTTTATATTCTCTACCTATGTTTACTGATGTCTTTATCTTGTATCTGTGTGTGTCGTACACACTTTGTTGTATGTGTGTGTTATTATTTTGTCTGCAATGCAGTTGTGAGTTGATATTTGAGTGTATGTTACTCTGTTTATCTGTAGAACAACGTATATGTTATGAATCTTACACGAAATTCATCTTCATCACAGTGTAAATGATGGTAATGGAAAAACGTGTATCATGCAACCTGTTTTTAGCTTTGCCTTATAGATAACTAGCTCGTTAGCGAATCAAAAAATATATATTTTAAACTTTACCAATATCAATATGCTAGCTTGATAGTGAGTACTAAAATCTTGTTTGTTTATCTTCATAATTATAAAGTTATTTTTATTACATGTGATTCTGACATGATGTCACTACATGCACTGTGCTCCTTCCTCTCTGCTCGTCTCAGGTAAATAATGCGTCTTCCAGCTCAGTGGTCGGAGTCGCGCATTCATGCGTTTTGGGGGCGTGGCTTTGGAAGGAGCCCAGAAGGGAGGGGGTGGAGTGAATGGAAATAATGAGCTGTCTTTAAAACAGTCGTGAGAGGTCTACAGACACTCGATTTTTATACTTTCTTTTTCAGAGTACTTACATTTTAATTATGTATTGATATATAAATAAAGTTTAAACAAATTTTGAAAAAAAGGTTTTTTATACATTTTTTACCTACCCTGCCTTTAATTTAACTTAAACTAATCAGTTTTTTTTTTTTTTTTTTTTTTTTACAACAAACTTGCATGACCCAAAAACAGTTTGTACACTTTTCCATTGGTGCACAAATGAATATAAATAATAAATCACTTTCTGCCTTTAGAAATATCATTTGGTTTGTCACTTTGATTAAATCCATTCACCATATACACCTTCCATGATTGTTAGATCACTTGACAAGCTTCCAGCGAAAGTCAATATTCAAGATGTTTCAACAGAATGCAACTTAAGATCTAAGACTGGAACAACCAGCTGGTCCACTACTGCTTATTAATGCAAATTTTTTAGTTAATCATAGGTAAATTCCATATCCTGACCTTTCCAAATTCCTGATATTTGTGCCATTGGTGAGTTCTGTTCTCTTCACATTAACTGAGAACTGGCGAATGAGGCTTTGGCAGTCAGACACCAGGTTATACTCGCACATGCCTGGGAACTGATAAAAGTCCCCATCAAATGTCTTGAAGTGAACGTTTCCCCACATGCTGCAAATGCTGTTGACATGGTTTTTGGCCCGAACTGGTGAAAAAATAAAAGAGACTTACTCCAGGATTCACCTACATGTTAAACATTCAGTGCATCATTTTATCAACTGCAAAATTCAAATATGCTTGCGCAATTTGGCTGGGGCCGAGCCAGAGCCGGATGCACTCAGCGCTTTGCACATATAACACATATATGCAAATATGTAGTGTTTCAACCACATAATGTTTTAGATTTCAGACATTTTAAATACACATAAGTACTAACAAAACAATACATTTAGAGTTTGTAAAATACACACTGATGTCTATAGAAGCGGCAATAGCAATCCCTTCCATTATAATTAGATGGCACGTTTTATTAATATAAGAGACACATTGTGTTCACCGGCTCACTTACTTTCATGTATTTCGGGAGAAGTGGATGAATTCACGTGTTAGATCTGATTCTCTGTACTACGGCACAAACTAACATGGCGGCGCCCATCGCACGTTTAGTTAAACTAACACGATCATTTTTAATGTGTTTAAACAGCAAAACACATCCACTTGCTCATATTTGACAATCGGAATATCAAATATTTCTTGTGAATATTTTGAATAAAAATGGAAAAATTAAATTAAAGCAGATCATCAGTAATGCAGCGCTGCACTGTGTGAAGTGACGAGCAATGACGCGTCACCAGGGAATGCGATTTTTTACCATGGGACCCCCCTCTGAAATGCCATTGGGCCGTTAAGTGGCCGTTATAAGTGGCCGTTTCACCATGGCAAATCGATTTAATTTGACTGAAGCAATGGCATGAGGCGTCCCACGAGTAGTGCAACAAAGTATGCAGTACACGGTCCGTATATAAGGGAACCAAGGTTACGTCAGTAACCAAGTACGTTCCCTTTCGATACTACACTCGTACTGCGTTGAATGTCTTATTATACATAAGACGAGATGCATATGGTGACAGTTCAATCACATCATGCTGTGCAGGGGGACGACAGAGCATCGGGGCAGAGCACTTAAAAGGGCTCACGCCAAATACCTATAGGACAGGACGGCCCGGACAACGGGGACTGAAATACTGTAGTCATCCTCCCAATCCCATATAGCCAAGGCACCAGCGGGGCCTAGGATGCATATAGTGGGCATAAAATGTAGTTACCCGGACATGGTTGGGGACATGACAGAAAAAACATAAAAACACTAGTCACAGCGGTGAGGCTTACGCAGAAAGGAACGTGTAGTGCAGGAACGTCCAGGCTATAAAACCTGACAAATGTTAAAGTTTGTCAGGTTTGTCAGATATCGGCGATGGAAACGCCACAGGACCATGCCCACGAGGAGGCCTTCATCAGATCCCCCAAATGACACCAGGTCGCTTGCAATGGCAGAGGGGCGCTGGTCAGGGTGGGAGAAACGGACAGGTGAAACCTCTCTTTGTGGAGAGAGAGTTAGGTATGCGGGGCTTACGCCGGCGTATGCTCACTCTCATCTGAGCGCTGGGATCCTCTGCCCTGCTGTTTGTTCCTCACAGGTCCCTGCGAGGAAGAAAACGGGAGGGTGCAAGGGGCGGAGTCGCTCTGTGAAAAAAAAGCCATAACAAGGTACAGATGGAAATTTATGATGAATGGATGTGGATGGAAGCACTATCTTCAGCTCATACTCATTGATCCCTATCACTGCCATTATAAAGCTCTGATGCATCAGAATATTTATTAATATTTCAGCTATTATGTTCATCAGAAAGAAGAAAGTCATATACACCTAGGATGGCTTGAGGGTGAGTAAAGCTTGGGCTAACTTTCATTTCAAAGTGAACTAACCCTTTAACATTGCTTGTAATGGGCTGCTATGCGGGAAAAAATGCTTAACGTACAAAAATGTTCATTCCCTGTAGATTGCAGAGTCGTCTTATAAGTCAAAAGTGTTTTAAAAAAGGGGTGTGAAAGAAATTGTGTTCTTCTTGGTCGTTGCTGTTGTATATGAAATCACATTTTTCAAGTGTTATAAAATATAAGATTAGGCCAACAGGATTGGTATAATTAAGTTTATAATTAAGTTTAAGTTTAAGACCTGAAGACTATTTTAGAGGGGTTTTTTTTTCTGAGAGACATACACAAAAGTAAAAACTCATAACACCAAAACTGTAGCAAGGAGAGTCAAAACACTTTTAAAAAAAATCTTTTTTGGTGATGCTCTCCTTACATGCATTAAAAAGATGAGATTCTAAGCTTTAAGATGATACCTATTTTGTGTTATTCCACGTTGGAAAACTAACATGGGAACATTGGATACACACTGCATCCCGAAAGATGAGAGACATGTTTTTAGCCAAGTATGTTAAATCATTCCGTGAGTAATATCTTGTGATCACCGCAATATATTATGTTGATTTTGGGTTCAATCTACTTTAAATAATGATGTGCCATTTTCTATGATCTGTGCATTTTTCATGAGGTTATGAGCATGTGAAATCTACATATTTGTATTCAGTTAGCGGTTGTGCTGTTTTTGTTGTAAACGCATATTACTCAGACTTATTAGAGGGTGAAAACAATGCAACAAAGCATGTTGGAGGCTTGAACTGAACGTGCAAAGTCTCTGGTTTTGTATGCAAAAAGAATTTTTGTGCTACCTATATGGGTTCAGTTTGTATTGACTCTTAAAGAGAGACACGCAAATGGGAGCGCCGACGCTCCATCCGGTCTTAAAGGGTTAATGTGAAAATGTTAGATAAAAACCAGTGAAAAAATAAATCGTTCTTAGTTGTTACCAGGGCTAGAAATGTGGGGGAACACAGGGGGATGGAGTCCAGGGAATTAATTTTCAGGGGGATGGTGGTCAAGTTCAAATTAGTTTACTTTATTAGGGAAATGAAAGGGATTTCTATCTTTTTTTTTTTCACTCAATAGCCTTACAATCCAAATTCAGCACAAAAACATAGTGCAATGACAGATATATAATAAACAAATGCAGCGGAGTATTCTTTATATAAGATTTTATATTTAAATACATCTGAAAGGTCATCAATCAAAATAAATAAATAAATAAATATTTCTAAGTTAGAGTCTCCCAGTGAATCGCAGCCATTTCCAGCCCTGCTTAAAAAAATAAATACATTTCTATTACTTTATAGCAAAATTGATTTGTTTGTTTGTTTGTTTGTTTTGGTTTTTAATTGCTTGAACAATTTCTAATCCCAGTTTAGCACTAAATATACTGTAAAAGTGAAAGTGACGTGAAGGCCAAGTATAGTAACACATACTTGGAATTTGTCTAGGCATAGAAATCACCAGTGTGTGTACATTCAGTCTTCAAAAATGCAAAACAGTGTGTACTCACCTTCCAGGATGGGTCCAGTGTTATTTGCATATGCCATCAGGCATATGACAAGGACTGTAGTGCCATGTGCATTCTCCATGTTTATTGTAGAAGTCACAGTACACAGCTGACAGAGAAACATGGATGTAAGTATGAACGTGTACGAACAAACTACTTAAATTGCAATAAAACTGCAATACATTGTTAAAAAAAAAACACTTTAAGCATTGATCAGTTAGACAATCAATTAATTCACATATTTTTTCAGCACAGTGGCTGATGACACGGAATCCACAGAATCAGATTATGCACAAAAATCACATTCAAATGTTACAGATTTAAAATGTGCAATAGAATTAAAGATGCTTACGGCAGATCTCAGGTGTTCTCCAAACGACACAAACACCCGCGTCATTGCAGGTTAGAGCATAAGCTGCCACAGCTGCACAGAAGCACTCACAATCTCCACCTGTGTCACATGAGCAAGAGTCCTTCACACAGTTTTCATAATATGGGTTTGGATCCATCTGTGGAAAAATGCGTTTCCCACCTTAAATATTGGATTCTTGTATACTGCATTACAGGAAACTATTTATTCAAATATGCTTTCCATCTGTACCTTATGCCATTTTTTTAACGTAACTTCTTTTATGATGCTACATTGTTTTATTGCCAATGTCTCTCGATTGGGGTCCCAATGTCAATGACAAGGTACATCCCGACGTTTCTCTCATTGTATTTGATATTTGGATCACTTCCAGTATCAGTGGCTTTTACAGTCCCGTCAGAAAGCAGCAACCAAGTCCTCTGTGTGAGAGTGTGTGAGAGAAGTTGTTAGAAAGAAAAAACTAAAATGATACTGCATGATAGATAATATTAACCCAGCCAGCACAGCATGGTGGGGCCCAGATGGGTGTCACCTGGGCTGCCTAACTGGGGCCCAGATATTTTTGTCCACGGTAGACCTTCAGGGAACATTCAGGACGTTATGGGAATGTTTAAGGGACTATTACTATAGGACGTTCTGATAACTTCCCAAATGTCCTCTTTGTAACGTTCATGCGCGACCATAAAATACCCAAAATAGAACGTCCCCCTAAACTCACATCGGGAATGTTATTAAATGACCAACAGAGGACCGTAAGGGAACGTTCAGTTAATGTCCCAAATATCCTCATTGTAACATTCTTATGTGACCATAAAATAACCAAAATGGAATGTTCCCCTAAAATCATATAAGGATCCTTGAACTGCAGCACTTTCATTACCAAAGGAGGACGTTTTAGGAACGTCCCAAATGTTCTATAAAGGTTCTGAATTTTCATCACCTTTAGAGAAATTTTAGGCAACGTTGCGCAAGGTCCTGAGAACATCGCCTTCTATGTGGGTGTTTTATAGAAAATAATAAAGTTTGAAGTCACCGTTATGGAGGTGAGCGTTTGCTTTAGATGGGCTCTTGATTCTTGAAATTTTAGTGTCAGATTTTCTCTGGCTGCTTTAGCTATGTTTTCAAAGCATACTTCTTACAGCAAAAAAATTGCAAGAGAACTGATTAGATGAAACTCTGATCAGGTTGATTTGGTTATTTAATGATTGTGGTTATTATTTTTTTTTATTATTATTATACAGACAGAGTTTTGAGCAGTGTCTTTTAAACTCACATAGATATAAATCAGTGTATGAACCTCAACAATTGGCAACAATAAATTAAAATTGTTTTGTGACTTTAGTAGCTTGTTTTGTGATGCTCTGAATTGATCTGAAAATTTTGTCACCATTGTTGAGCTTCATATGCAGAATCTTGATGTCTGTGTGAATAATCCCTACACGATGATGAAAACTTTCAAATTATCAAAGCAGGACAGGATTTTGTGTGCTATCATAGGATAATCATCATGAAAGAAATACAATATTCAGATAGCAGTGAATAATATGATGAAATCATTAACAATGAGCATTTGGTAAGATTTTTTTTTTCCCCACAATTTTTGTTTATAACAAATGCTTTAGAAACCCACATTTACAATAATCGGACAAATATTAAAGTTGAAATGTCAAGGGTCTGGAGCCCAACTAAAGCAAGCGCTTACCTCCGTAACGGTTACATTTATAAATTTTCAAAAAACATCAACACCTCATTAAGAAGATTTGTATGAAAGAAACAAAGTCAGAGTGGTTTGTGATAAGTGACGATGCAGAGATCTAGAGAGATCTGTTAGTGTTTAAAGTGGCTATAATTCTGGATGCATGTTGAAACATGTTGAAATTGCAGCTTTTCTTTTCGAATAACGACTTAATCCTGCAGCATAGTTGTGTATCATGGCTACTTGCGCAAGTTATCAAGGCTGAGACCACAATTGAGCTGTTCAATTATATAGGTTTTACTGACACCAATAACGATTTTATGACAACTAATCTTTTGTCTAAATTACAATCTTTGTGGATGTGGATGTGGTTGTAGTTCTATTTCACTTCAGTCAACACGCCACAGTATGGGTCAGCCTTGCTAAGGATGAGCTGTCAGGAGACGGTATATCAAATTAACCACGCCCCGCTTGCAATCACCGTCTATATATACAGGTGTTAATCACCCGCCCTTTCTCTTTTTTTGCCTCCTGGCTATCGATAGAGCTGTTAACGGTAAGATTCAGTTGCTTTGTTTCATTATAATAGCTGGTGGACGGGAGCCTCTTTGCCTGTGAAGGTGAAAGTTGCCTCGTGGCCGCGTGCTGTTTGGAAAGGAGCCTCTTTACCCGCGAGGGTTAAAGCTACCGCGTTAGTGTGATCTGTTATATAAAAACAAACACGTGAAGGTGAGTATTAAGGCTTAAAGTAGTAGGGTTAAGTTTGTTATTATAAGTTTTGTTATAATAAGTGATATATTATTTATAATTTAGGTGTTATTAGTTACACAGATCATTTGTAAAGGGGCCTCTTCACCTGTGAAGGTGAAAAGCTACCGAGTTGGAGTAAGCTGTTTTAAGCACAGCGTGGGAAGAGTTTCATTGTTCAAGTCAGCCAGAGAAACCCTCTTTGTCTGTGAAGACAAAAGCTAGCTGGTTTATTTTCACTTCCCTATCAAGATGCAAGGGGAAGATGACATTGAATGTCCAGAAGAGATCTCTGCAGGCCAAGTGCAGTATCGGCCTGAGCAGGATCTTCAAGAGGAAGGTGTCAGGCGTAAGCAATCTCGCAAACGCAAACATGTAGAAGTGGATCATCTTCAGAGGCAAATGCAAGGGATGCAAGAGACTCTGGATAATTTGTTACAGGCACAACAGCGGCCTTTAGGGCCTCTAGGTCCTGGGGAGCTGACGCATGGACAGCCATGCCGCCACCCAGATGAGTTATCTGTGATAGCATCTGGTGTGTTTGGAAGGGAAGACAATGCCATGCCATCAGATCAAGAGGACTTCTCTGATTCAGAAATGGGGGATGATTCTTCTCAGTCCTCGGATCCTGTTCCTTTGGATCCGTCAGATAAGGCAGTGATTGCTAGGGCAGCACAGCGGGCAAACCTAACTCCACAAGCTGCTTCAACTTCATCCTCAGTATTTGACAGAGGCTCACAGCGCCGGAAAATAGAAGGTTTGCCTATACTTCCAGACTTTATAACGGAGTTGCATTCTTCGTGGAAGGCCCCGAGTTCCACTGCCCTCCCTAGGACGCAGCTGGGCAACCTGGCAGGGGCGGCAGCTTATGGGCTGGCTTCAGCTCCACAGATTGGGCCCACGTTTGCTATGCTGGCAGGAGCAACTGCCAGGGCTGGCAGAGATGCTACACACCCTAGCAAGCATTGTAGGGTAGTTGACAGTCAGCTGAGGAAAGCCTATCATGCCTCTGCCTTGTCTGCGAGACTTGCATGCACCAATTCCCTCCTTTTGGTTTATTTAGAAGGTATGCTGCAGGATTTGTCCTCGACTTTGACAAGCGAAGACATTCCAGAGACATTGCGGGTGGTGGATATGCTGATCCGAGGAACAAGTGCACATGCACAAGCTCTGGGACAGTCAATGGCCAGTGTGGTTCAAGCACGTCGTCAAGTTTGGCTATCTCAGGCCAATCTGTTGGACCAAGACTGCATGGCAGTTGTAGCAGCTCCACTAGTCCCTGGTGAGGTCTTTGGAGCCCCTTCGGAGGCAGCGTTGGAGCAGTCCCGTAGGACAAGGGAACTGACACGCTCTGTACGTCGAGCACCAGCTATTCGTGGGCCTCGGATAACAACGGGGGGCAGTAGCTGGACTCGGCCTGAATCGTTAAACCAGGCCTACCCAAGTCAGCGTAGACCAGCTGCCCAAGGGGCTCTGGCTGGACCAAGCCAAGGAGTTCGCCAGTCCTTTCGTAGGGGCAGACAGGCAGAGACTTCCATCACACGGATGTCAGGCGGAAGGAATCGTCGCTGACGGTTCTCAGCCTCCGGCCACACACTTCTCCAGTCAACAGCTCCTCCACTGGCGCCAATGCACTCGTTGCCCATGGGTGCTAAGCACTTTGGAGTTCGGATACAGACTCCAATTCAGGTCAAGACCACCCAGTTTTCAAGGGATTGTTCCTACTGTTTTAGGAGACAGGAAACAGCGCAAGTCTCTCGCAGCAGAGGTATCAGTCCTTCTGGGAAAGGGAGCAATAACACACCTGCCCTTGGAAGCAATAGGGCAGGGGTTTTATTCCACCTATTTCCTGATTCCGAAAAAGGATGGGAATCTTCGTCCCATCCTCAATCTCAAGGGATTCAACCGTCATTTAAAACGGCTGCCTTTCCGTATGCTCAACATATCAACTCTTTTAACCTTCATCAGACAAGGGGACTGGTTCACAACAGTGGACCTCCAGGATGCTTATTTTCATATCCCAATTCACAAGGACCACAGGAAGTACCTAAGGTTCTATTTCCAGGGCAATGCATACGAGTACAATGTTCTCCCCTTCGGCCTGTCATTGTCTCCCCGCACCTTTACGAAATGTATGGATGCAGCGCTCATCCCCCTTCGTCGTCAGGGCATACGTATAGCAAATTACCTGGACGACTGGGTAATTTGTTCCCCTACGGAGCAGCAGGCCAGGAGCAACATAAAGGTGGTCCTAAGCCATTTACAGAACTTGGGGCTGAGGCTAAACAGCAGGAAGAGTTGTCTCGTTCCCACAAAGGTGGTGACGTACCTGGGGTTAACCCTGGACTCAACATTGATGAGAGCATCTCTGACTTCCCAGAGGCAATCGGTGTTGAGGGAATGTCTATCCCAGCTCCTCGAGAAGGAGCAGGTTACAGTGAGGTTTGGCCGGAGGCTGCTTGGCCTATTGGCAGCAGCCAGTCAGGTGGTACCATTAGGATTGCTACACATGCGCCCACTGCAGCTATGGTTAGCGAAATACAAAGTGAGTCCATACGAGAATGGACAGCGACTGATTCCAAAGGACAGGGATTGTCTTCCAACAGTTCGGTGGTGGCTCTCCACTCCAGGCCTAGAGCAGGGAGTTACACTGGGCCCGGTATGTTCAAGGGAAACGATAACAACAGATGCTTCACAGGAAGGCTGGGGTGCTGTCTGGCGAGGCAATCCAGTACAGGGGCAATGGAGTGCCTTGTGGAGAGGAGCACACATAAATCTGCTGGAACTGGAGGCGGTATTTCAGGCCTTAATCCATTTTCTGCCTCAGCTTCGGGAGAAGCATGTGATTGTCCGCTCGGACAGCACCACGGTAGTGTCATACATAAACCACCAAGGCGGGTTACGTTCAACGTCTCTTTACAGCAGAGCTCGAGACCTTCTGTTATGGGCACATGCTCGGGGGGTGTCCCTGAGGGCCATACACCTTCCGGGAGAGGACAATGTGGCAGCCGACCTTTTGTCCAGGGGAGGCCCCAGGCCAGGGGAATGGAGGCTACACCCAGCAGTGGTGCGGGAGATCTGGTCTCGGTTCGGGGTGGCGCAAGTGGATCTCTTTGCCTCACTGGAAACCACACATTGTCCCCTGTGGTATTCAATAGTGGGCCCCAGGGGGTCACTAGGAGTGGATGCTCTGGCGAACAAATGGCCTCCGATGCTTCTCTATGCATTTCCCCCTTTTCCTCTTCTGCCAGCGGTCCTAGCCAAAGTAAGGATCCTGAAGGCCAAAGTCCTGCTGGTGGCACCAGATTGGCCCCAGCAGTCGTGGATGCCAGATTTGGTGGCAATGCAGAGGGGATCACCATGGTGTCTCCCAGTCAGAGTAGATATGCTGTCTCAGGCCCAGGGGAAACTCTGGCACCCGGATCCAGGGAGGTACAAGCTGCACGTCTGGCCGCTAGACGGGAGCCTTCCAGAGCTCTTGGAGCGGCAGTCCTAACAACTTTGCATGCGGCAAAAGCCCCATCTACAAGGCGGCTGTATGCTGCTCGGTGGGAAAGGTTCTCTCGATGGTGCCAGTCCAACGGGGTAGACCCGGTTTCATGCGAGGTGGAGTCCGTTTTGTCTTTTCTCCAGTCCCTGTTGGATACAGGTCTGACAGAGTCAACCTTGAGGGGATATGTAGCTGCTATATCTGAGCGCCATATGGACTATGGAGGCAACACAGTTGGTGTCCATCCTCTGGTGAAATGTTTTCTGAAAGGAGCTCGTAGGTTATGCCCATCTCAATCTCGGCTAGTTCCCTCATGGGACTTGGCCATTGTCCTGAAGGCTCTGACCCAACACCCCTTTGAGCCATTGGAGTCTTTGGAGCTAGAGCTTCTTACATTGAAGACGGCATTTCTTTTGTCTATTGCTTCAGTTAGGAGGGTGAGCGAATTGCATGCCTTGTCAGTGCACCCTGCGTGCTTGAGAATGGGAGAAGATTCATCTATTTCACTTCTTCCAAACCCCTCATTCCTGCCAAAAGTTTTACCTCGTTCTTATGTCTCCAGACCATTGGTGCTAGAACCCTTTCATCCCCCTCCTCATGATTCTGCAGAAGCAGCCAGATTGCATCTAGTCTGCCCAGTCAGAGCACTGAAAACATATATTACTCGCACTCAACAGTTAAGACGGACTAATCAGCTGTTTATCTGTTTCGGGGACTCAGTGCGAGGCCAGGCGGTATCCAAACAGCGGCTCGCAAGGTGGGTGGTCAGGCTGATAGAACTAGCCTACCGCAGCGCAGGGATGCCTTCTCCCAAGGGGGTGGTGGCCCACTCTACCAGAGGAGTGGGTGCCTCTTGGGCGCTATTTAAAGGGGCCTCTCTGGAAGAAGTCTGTGCAGCAGCAGGTTGGTCATCCTCTTTGACGTTTGCCAGGTTCTATCGCCTGGACCTTGCTAAGATGGTTTCATCTACTATTCTGCAAGCAGCAGAACAAGTATAAACTGCTTTATGTTAAGCTATGTCAAGGTTATTACCTGGTGGTTTTGTTGTGAATTATGTGGAAAACTAATAAAATGTTCTGTTGCATTAATCGTTTTCCTGGTTATTGCCCCGCTAGATTCCCCTCCTGACCTTATCTGGTACACAGTTGACCCATACTGTGGCGTGTTGACTGAAGTGAAATAGAACGAAGGGTTACACAGGTAACCTAGGTTCTGTGAACAAAGTCAACACGCCACGAGGCGTGGTCACTCGGGGATTGCTTGAAGCCAGTCGGAAAAAGAGAAAGGGCGGGTGATTAACACCTGTATATATAGACGGTGATTGCAAGCGGGGCGTGGTTAATTTGATATACCGTCTCCTGACAGCTCATCCTTAGCAAGGCTGACCCATACTGTGGCGTGTTGACTTTGTTCACAGAACCTAGGTTACCTGTATAACCCTTCGTTATTAGCTGTCTAATAACAAGAAGCTGTGAGTGAGACCTACCCAGCCAACATAGCATGGTGGGGCCCAGATGGGTGTCACCTGGGCTGCCTAACTGGGGCCCAGACATTTTTGTCCACGGTTTCCATGTAGGCCCCACATGGGTTAGCCCAGATGAAATGAACACTGCTCAGTGTGCACACTACAGGCTGTTAAATGTAACACAGAAACATGATGGAGTTAATGAGATAATTAGGTGATAACGAGCAGAATCACCGAAGGACAGAGAAACAACAAGAACTACAACTTCAGCCACAGCCTTCGATGAAATCAACTGAAGATAAAAGACATTAAATCTCTCAAGATCTGATTAAACATCTCCACAAACAGCATTACCAGCTTCACTTATTACTAACCAGACTGACTTTATTTCTGACATACATCTACAAAAGTTATTATTAAGAATTACCAGAGGTTTAGATGTTGATGATTTGTTGAAAATACATTTGGTTTGATGTCACCGTGATCGAGGTCAGCGCTTACTTCAGTTAGGCAGTTTGACTCTTAACTATTTTAGCATTTCTCTGGCTGTTTGTTATGGCAAGAAAAACAAGAGACAATGTGGTCAGCTGCTAATTGATAAAATATAGTCATCATTTAGTAGCTTAATTCTCTAATCTAATGAGCTTTTTATGAGTAAAATGTGATTAACTTTGTGCTGGATTTCTTTTAGAATTATAACACTAAAAACATTTTAATCAGAAAATTTGAAAAACACATTGTTCACTAAACATTTCAAACCTCCTGCAAGGTTCACTCACACAGACATCAAGAATCAGCGTATGAATCTCAACAATGGTGACATGCTTCATGCTGCAATGCATTCTGGGAGCCATGGATGAGTTTTGTATGAGGCACCCAGAATGCACTGCAGCATGAAGCATGTCACCATTGTTGAGATTCATACGCTGATTCTTGATGTCTGTGTGAGTGAACCTTGCAGCTAAAGAAATATTATTACTAAAACAGTCAAGAGTCAAACTGCCTAACTGAAGTAAGCACTGACCTCGATCACGGTGACATCAAAACAAACATTTTCAACAAATCATCAACATCTAAACCTCTGGTAATTCTTAATAACAACTTTTGTAGATGTATGTCAGAAATAAAGTCAATCTGGTTAGTAATAAGTGAAGCTGGTAATGCTGTTTGTGGAGATGTTTAATCAGATCTTGAGAGATTTAATGTCTTTTATCTTCAGTTGATTTCATCGAAGGCTGTGGCTGAAGTTGTAGTTCTTGTTGTTTCTCTGTCCTTCGGTGATTCTGCTCGTTATCACCTAATTATCTCATTAACTCCATCATGTTTCTGTGTTACATTTAACAGCCTGTAGTGTGCACACTGAGCAGTGTTCATTTCATCTGGGCTAACCCATGTGGGGCCTCCATGGAAACCGTGGACAAAAATTCCTAGGCCCCAGTTAGACAGCCCAGGTGACACCCATCTGGGCCCCACCATGCTGTGTTGGCTGGGTAGTAGTTACAGTTTAGCTGCTACCCAGCAATTTTACATCAGTGGGAGAGGCAGAATTGCTCTTTCTTTTCAATATAACATTAACTGAACTTGCACATGATTTCCAATCAGTTTGGTTTGTTAAAAACATCTTACATTATGATACAGGAAATTGCTGGCTTTATATGAGAAGATGCCAGACTTTTGTGCAGCCTACGGATGCTCCAATCGCCGTAGTCTCAAAACGAGAGCCGTGGGATCACCTTTCACCTGTAAGATATGACAATATTATGATCATATTTGGGATAATTGATTGGGATAATTACAAGATTGTTGTTGACCCAAAGCTTTTTACAAGTTTGTTTGCACAATCGCAGAATGTTTCTTTTGGACTCCTTTTTATAACTAGTTTAGTGTGGTTGTCTTATTCTAAAGTCAGAGGTGGAAAGTCCAGGGGTCAGAAAGTAAAAGTCCTGCCATATTTTTATTCCACCCACTGAAGCATTAATGAGATAATTAAGTGATTAATTGAGTGATGATTGACCATTATTGAAGACATTCACTAAAGGAGAAAATCACAGTTTTTAAGTTACCATCATCGAGGTCAGGATTTGTTTTAGTTGAGCTCTTGACCCTTGAATTTTTAATATTAGAGTTTGTTTGAGCTGTTGTAACTGCATTAAAACCAACCAGACGAGCAAAGTTAAGAGATGATCTGGTGGTGTTGATTATGTTTCCACATAATCATTATCTGACTTGAATCACTGAACTCATTTAGAGCCCAATCTCTGAGTTAGATTTACATTATTGATTACAGCAGCACTGTGATTCTACAGCAGAAGTTCCAGTTTTTTCAAAATAATCCAAAGGTTTATCACAATTTGTTCTAAAGAAAAAAAGGCTTATTTAGACACACATAGATCAAGAATCAGCCTGTGAATCTCAACAGTGGTGAGGATAATAAAGCATGTTGCAGTGCATTCTGGGAGCCACCAATCAAAATTCATCCATGGCTCCCATCATGCATTGCTGCATGAATAAATTTGATCTGAATTGTCTTAGTAATTTTCTTTATTCTCACTATTTTTTTTTTCTTTCTGTTTTTCTGTGACTTTTCAGAAGCTTGTTTTCTAATGTTCAGAGTTGATCTGTTTATCAGAATATGTTGCTTGTCACCGTTGTTGAGATTCATACACTGATACTTGATGTCTGTGTGTGCCTAAAAGAAGGATTTTTTTTTTGATCAGAACAACTTTTAAGATATCCTTCAGATTATATTGATAAAGCTGATCTTCTGCTGTAGGCTGATGAGTGATTCAGATCCAATAATGATTATGTGAAAACATAACCAACACCACCTGATCATCTTTTCTCTTTGCTTGTCTGGCTGTTATAACTCAGTTACAGCAGCCAAACAAATTCTAATATTAAAGAGTGAAGGGTCAAGAGCCCAACTAAAGCAAACCCTGACCTCTGTGATGGTGTCTTAAAAATTGTGATTTTCTCCTTTAGTGATTCTGCTTGTTATCATCAGGTGTCTTCAATAATGGTCAATCATCACTCAATTAATCACTTAATTATCTCATTAATGCTTCAGTGGGTGGAATAAAAATATGGCAGGACTTTTACTTTCTGACCCCTGGACTTTCCACCTCTGTCTAAAGTGCATACATGCATACATGCACACACACATTCATACATACAATTATCCCAAACATATGATCATTTAGGTGTGTATTTTTGTCCTTACCCTTAATGTTGAAAGAAGGAAAAAAGGGTTGGAAATATTGACAATAATTTATATATCTGGGTACATTTCTCACGTTTTTAAGGTTTCCCAAAAAACGGAAAGATGAGGAGGCAGTAGGAACTTGCCCTAAGAAGGGACGGTTTTGTTGCCTTTGACAGGACACTGCTCTGCAGTGAGCACTTCAAGAGTGAGGACTTTGACAGAATGGGGCAGAATGTCCAGCTTAAAGATGGTGTTGTGCCAAACATTTTCAACTTTCCAGCTCATCTTCAAAGGGTATGTGTATCATTGTTGACCAACAATAATTCAAGGTGTATAATATTGATATATCAATATGTGATTTAAATGTCACTTTAGTTTTTGTTTCTGCAAGTTATATAATGTGTTGTTTATTACAGCACATTTTAGAGTCTCAAAACTTCTTTACTTTATTTTAGCTGGTAGCAACAAGAAGCACAACCACCTCTAGAAGAGCGGAAGACAACCTGCCAATGGACTTGTCTCAGGATTTACCTCAACCTGATGTTGTGAGTGTTTGCATGTGGAATGTCAAACAAATGAGAGCATCATGTGGCTTGTTATATTAAATACTTTATCTTGGTGGTACCCAGAAAGGTCTATGATGGTGTTGGTAGTCTAAAAGCCCAATATTATTTGAGGTGGTACTCTGTGTGAAAAGTTTGAGATCTACTGGCTATCTCACTTGCTCCGTCGCACATACACTTGAATGAATAAACATGTGAACATTGAAACTAAACCCAGGGGTAGGCAACCTTTACAATCAAAAGAGCCATTTTTGTCCAGAGCCACAAAACATATTTTTGCCTTATAAGTGGATAAGCCTATACAATTTCTTAAATGTATGCTGTTGTGTTTTCTGTTGGAGAATTGGAGAAGACTACAGAGGGTAGTCCGGTCTGCTGAGCGAATCATTGGTACAACCCTCCCCACTCTCCAAGAACTGTACTTAGCCAGAGTGAGAAAAAGGGCAAAGAAGATCACTCTGGACCCCTCACATCCAGCACACTCCCTCTTTGAACTGTTGCCATCCGGTCGACGCTACAGAGCCTTAAACACCAGAACGACCAGACACAGGAACAGTTTCTTCCCTCAAGCAATCCATCTCATGAACACTTGACAAACACGGAACACACAACACTATTACACATTATTTACTTAAACACTTATTTATATCTCAATTTGCACACATAACTGTACATACAATTGTCTATAATATATATTGTCTTTTGCTTTTTTTGCACTTTGTCTATCTTGTAAATTTGTATATTATTATTTTATTCTTTTTATTATGTGTCTTGTCTTGTCGCTGTCACTCTGTTGCACTGTGGAGCTTCTGTCACTAAAACAAATTCCTAGTATGTGTAAACAACATACCTGGCAATAAAGCTCTTTCTGATTCTGATTCTGATTCTGATATTATCATGAATGGTTAAACTTACTGATCTAACAGCTCATGTCTCATGCTGATACATGTTGATATTATAGCTATTTTTTGTATGTTCAGTGTCCATAATAAGGATGCTTGGGTTAGTGGTTAAATAGCTACGTGGTTAAATGTCTACTTTTTAATTTTACTAAGGTGGCTGAGCTCTCTTGATGCCAGACCTGGTCTCAATAAAATGATGTTGGACATGCTGGAAAGACGGCGTCAGGAAGATGAGGTCAAGTACGGATATGTCACACTGATGCTGGATGCCATGTCCATCAAAAACCATGTCCAGTATGATCCTCAGACACAAACAATGTTTGGATATGTGGACATGGGGGATCGATTGAATGAGACTGACATGGCTTCCGATGTTCTTGTGTTTATGGTGGTTGGGCTTCAAGGTTATTGGAAAGCTCCAATTGCATATTATTTGACCCTCACACCACAATCACAGACAGTCTTAGTAGAGCATGCATTAGAAGAGCTGCATCATCGTCAGATAAGAGTGGTGTGCATGACAATGGATGGTCATGCATCCAATGTCAGTATGTGCACTCAACTTGGGTGCAATCTGAAAGCAGACCCCTGTGAGCCCTTGAAGACCTATTTCCCACATCCAGTAACCCATGACGATATTTTTGTTTTGATGGACACTTGCCACATGCTGAAGCTCATAGAGGGCCGCAATAGTAATGGGCTCTAGGGCTTTATTGTGTTTTTATACTTTTTGATGATGTTTGTATCTTGTAGCGCTAATGTGCACTTAATTTCTCCTTATAAACTCAATCAAGGTCTCCCTGGCTGCTCAGACTTTGAGTAGCTCTGTGGCAGTGGCGCTCCACACATTGCAGGAGGTGGGCTATGCAGAGTTCAAAGATTGTGAGGCTACTTCAGAATTCATTGAGGTAATGCAGCTAGGGATTTGCATCATTGACCAAAATCATTTCTAACATTTGAGTGATTACCCAGCCAACATAGCATGGTGAGGCCCAGATGGGTGTCACCTGGGCAGCCTAACTGGGGCCCAGACATTTTTGTCCACGGTTTCCATGAAGGCCCCACATGGGTTAGCCCAGATGAAATGAACACTGATCAGTGTGCACACTACAGGCTGTTAAATGTAACACAGAAACATGCTGGAGTTAATGAGATAATTAGGTGATAATGAGCAGAATCACTGAAGGACAGAGAAACAACAAGAACTACAACTTCAGCCACAGCCTTCGATGAAATCAACTGAAGATAAAAGACATTAAATCTCTCAAGATCTGATTAAACATCTCCACAAACAGCATTACCAGCTTCACTTATTACTAACCAGACTGACTTTATTTCTGACATACATCTACAAAAGTTGTTATTGAGAATCACCAGAGGTTTAGATGTTGATGATTTGTTGAAAATAAGTTTGTTTTGATGTCACCGTGATCAAGGTCAGCGCTTACTTCAGTTAGGCAGTTTGACTCTTAACTATTTTAGTAATAGTGTTTCTTTAGCTGCTCTTGCTGTTTGTTATGGCAAGAAAAGTGAGAGAATGTGTTTAGCGGTTGTCAGCTGTTTAATGATATGAATATAATTATCATCATGTCATGGCTTTATTTACTGATCTAATAACTGAGCTTTATATGAAAAAAAATATTACAAAACCAGATCAGAATAATAAATCTGAAAAAAAACAATGTACATTAAATGCTTTAAAACAGCTGCAAGACTTATTCACAGACAGACATCAATAATCAGCGTATGAATCTCAACAATGCTGACATGCTTCATGCTGCAATGCATTCTGGGTGCCTCATAAAAAACTCATCCATGGCTCCCAGAATGCATTGCAGCATGTCACCATTGTTGAGATTCATACGCTGATTCTTGATGTCTGTGTGAGTGAATCTTGCAGGAGGTTTAGTGTATTTAGTGAACAATGTGTTTTTCAAATTTTCTGATTAAAATGTTTTTAGTCTTTTAAGTCTAGAAGAGATCCAGCACAAAGTTAATCACATTTCACTCATAAAAAGATCAGATTAGATCAGAGATTTAAGCCACTAAATGATGACTATATTTTATCAATTAGCAGCTGACCACATTGTCTTTTGTTTTTCTTGCCATAACAAACAGCCAGAGAAATGCTAAAACATTCAAGAGTCAAACTGCCTAACTGAAGTAAGCGCTGACCTCGATCACGGTGACATCAAACCAAACGTATTTTCAACAAATCATCAACATCTAAACCTCTGGTGATTCTCGATAACAACTTTTGTAGATGTATGTCAGAAATAAAGTCAGTCTGGTTAGTAATAAGTGAAGCTGGTAATGCTGTTTTTGGAGATGTTTAATCAGATCTTGAGAGATTTAATGTCTTTTATCTTCAGTTGATTTCATCGAAGGCTGTGGCTGAAGTTGTAGTTCTTGTTGTTTCTCTGTCCTTCTGTGATTCTGCTCGTTATCACCTAATTATCTCATTAACTCCAGCATGTTTCTGTGTTACATTTAACAGCCTGTAGTGTGCACACTGATCAGTGTTCATTTCATCTGGGCTAACCCATGTGGGGCCTCCATGGAAACCGTGGACAAAAATGTCTGGGCCCCAGTTAAGCCGAGTTCAGACTGCACGATTTTAGCCCCGATTTTGGCTCGCCGACAGGTTTTGAGAAATCGCTGACAAATGCCTGAAATCACAGGAAAATCGGTGTTCGTTCACGCGAGTGACAATCACGCAGTGTGAATGAGCAAAGACGCGATATGAGAGAATCGCAGACGAGTCGCCGACACCCGTGAGATATTTGGCATGCTAAATATCTGGACCTGTCGGCGATTCAAAATCCTGCAGTGTGAAAAGTGTTCTGACTGAAAACTACATCGGCGATGACTGACAGCCAATGAAAGAGCAAGATACAGAGCAGCGGGGAGTTCGGGGAGGAGTTATAAACCACAATATCAGCAAGCATGGCTTTGTTTCAGATAAACATTACAATTCTATCAAACAGAAACAAAGCACAAACATTTGCTTGACCATCCGCAACAGAAGCATATTGAAAAGTTATTTATTTACCTCCAACTCTCATTGCAGAACACACAATTCACAGTCTCCCCAACCATTTCCTCCTCCTTTTTTATTGTTTTCGCTGCAAATCAGCACACAGGCAATTTGTATTGCAAGCTTCTTGCGGGCTACCGTTTTTAATAATAATAATAATAATATTAATAATAATAATAATAATAATAACTCCGGTCTTGTACGCGTGATATCGCGTTGTTTCCTTGTCACATCTCGCGTGTGTTTGGTTGTGAAACGTAGTTTGCGTGCCAGACAGAGTTGTCGGCGATTGTTCCTATTGTAAAGTCATGCAGTGTGAAACCTTCTGTCGCCGATCCATCGTGCAGTTTGAACACAGCAGCGACTGAATGCTGGCCAAGATAGTCATGCAGTGTGAAAAGAACAGTGACCCGACTACTTTGAAAATCGTGCAGTCTGAACTCGGCTTTAGGCAGCCCAGGTGACACCCATCTGGGCCCCACCATGCTATGTTGGCTGGGTAATTGCTTTAACCCCTTTAATCCTTTAACACCCACCCTCCCTTTGTGGTTGGTCTGTTGGTCAGCAACCCCAAAACGAGGGTGGTTGTTAAAATGTGAATGTCACCAGGATTAACCCTTTATCTTTTTCTTTTTTTTTTCTTTTCAATTTGGGCATCGGGAACGATTAAATAATTACGACCATCCTCAAATTCAACAATATGCAAGAACTTGGATAAAACTGTTTATACCTACCTCATACTTACCTCAGAAGTACCCTTATTGTCACATGTCAGATTTACAGGTTTAAAGCAGTGCAGCAATTTAATTTAAAAAAGCATAGCCACAGAGGAAATGGAGAAAAATCAAACTATGCCTCATACTTGGGTGTTTACTATCTGATACCTGTTGACACTAAGTTATAGTGATGATTTCAGTGCTTCCAGTTAATTTAGATATTTGTTTATAAATAACAGACAGGCTGTTTGACATCTTGAACAGTCGCAATCCCAGAGCCAAAGGGTTCAAAGCCCCCCTTGGTTCTAGGAATTGGACAAGCACCAGGGAATTGTATTTGGACAAGCACTTGCTCACTTTAAAGATAGAAGATGGCAAACCCCTTTACCGATCAAAAAAGTCTTTTAAAATAATGACTGTTGTATTAGTGATGCACTGACACCATTTGTAGTCGCCAATACCCAGTACAAATTCTTTTTTATAATTAAATTATCATAATGAGGCGGCTGATTTAGAAAATATGGGTTTATTTTATTCTTCGTTAGTTTTATACAAGTAGTCAATTTACAAATCATTAAATTATCTGAGGTAAAACTTTACCGGTTTCAGTGCATCCCTCAAGTCCATGATATAAGTTCATGAGATGCTCTGGCCTCTTGTTTATCTATCTTCTGCATCGAGTTCAGATGCTCTGTCCTCCTGTCTGCATCGAGTTCATAAGATGCTCTTTTCTGTCTGCGTCAAGTTCATAAAGTGGTACGTATTATTACTATGATACGCCCCCCTCCCTCAACCCCCCCACCCCACACACAAAATGTGGCAATGAAATGATTTGTGTGAAATGTGGATTTGTGTCTGCCCTGAGAAGTGCTGCTCTGGGAGCATTCACTATTTTCAGCCTATACCGTTAGTTTACATCTCTGCTTTCTTGTGTCCTGTTTTGGCAGGACCATCATAGTAATACAGTATTTGCTACACTAAGTAATACATAGTAATACATAACACATAGTAATACAGCCGCTACACTAAGTGACACAAAGTGTCAGCAAATGCTTGTATTGTTTTCAGTTTGTCGGTCCATATGTTTTTATTTTTTGTAAAATGTGTTTTCTGAAGACATACACAGTACCTGGAAGTGTCACAAACCATTTTGAGTATTTAGAAAAATGCCTGTGTTTGACTATCTGTTTGCAGAATTTATCACCACTGATACAGTCTGAATTGTATGATAATTTTTTTTATTTTATTTTTTTAAAGCATAAAACATTTTAAAGCATGTATTGAATATCTGTGTACTTCACTCGTATATCTTGTGTTTTTTTTTTTTTTTTTTTTTAAGGTGGCTGGAATAACAACCCTAATGCCAGCCAGTTCAAGTACATCTTTAGGAAGCTGATGGCCCGGTGTGGGGTTGTTAAACCATGCAGAGGCAATGTGACGGCACAGGATGACACAGAGTCCCTACCAGCTGTCATCAACACCTCTACAAGCCTGTCAGCTGTAGATATGTCCTCTGCAGCAGGAGGAAAAGGTCTTCCATCCCCGTTTGCTGACATTCCTGCTCTAGTACATGACCACAGCTACCTTCCCGTCCACTTCGATGGTCTTGTGGACAACGCTCTTGTGTACATTTCAGGTAAAAGCTGACTGAAAGTCGATTTTGCCTATAACCGATAGTGCCAATAGTCAAATTCTGGGGGAAAACAATCTCACGATAGTCCAAGAAATGTTCCCTTAATTTCCACATGTTTATTAATGATTATTATTATAAGTTATTATATTATTATACTAACTCAAATTTCAGGATTTGTTGTGCGACGGGCTCTGAAGAAGCTGTCCTGTGATGTCTGCCGTGCCAGCCTGGTGATAGACGCTGCATCTGCCATCAAGGACCAGAGCTACCACCTGCTGACTTTAAAAAAACAATGGAGGTCTGGTGATTCCATCAGAAGGCACAGTGAGGGTGTCAGGGCAGCAGAGTGGGTCATTCGCCAAGCATCAGCAAGTACCAGA
The DNA here is from genome assembly GCA_036281575.1 of Ancherythroculter nigrocauda. Lineage (NCBI taxonomy): Eukaryota > Metazoa > Chordata > Actinopteri > Cypriniformes > Xenocyprididae > Ancherythroculter > Ancherythroculter nigrocauda. The sequence goes on from VTFQ01000015.1 coordinate 26,715,542, forward strand.
CGATCACAGCCCATCAAACTGCTAGAGGTCGTGTACATTGTACGGAAGAGGACAGGGTCAGAGGATGTGCTCGGGAGCACATTGGCGAAACACAGTATGGCATAGACAGCCACCACCATACGCTGTTAACATTAGTTGTGTCCCTGTTTTTTAAGCTAAGGCTGCACCACATCGCTAAAATGACTAACCTTACCTTACAGAGCAACAACATGCGACAGAAGCTCAGTAAAACCGTCCTTTTCAAAGGGCATTAGCCCAAGCTATATTTTTGGGGTCAGTTTTTATCTCTGTCCTCCACAGTAGTGTAGTTCTCTCTACAGGGTGGGGATTTCAACATACAGCATTTCTTTATGTATATTTGTAAAGGGGAATCTTGTACCTATTTTTATTGCAAATAAATGTCACTTTTATAATAGTTTAAAAATAGAGACTTGTGTAATTATTACATATTTTGTGTAGTCATTCTATATCAGAACCCCTGACATACAATCCAAAAGAAACTTCAGAGTGTTACCTTTCATTTGAGACCAGGATTATGCTTCTAGACCAAGAGGTTGCCACACAGTAAGCCTTTTATTGACAGTATGCATTTTGGGTAACCAAAAGGTCATGCAGACTCACACAGACATCAAGAATCAGCGTATGAATCTCAACAAAAAACAAACAAAACCAACAAAAAATTCAGATCAACTCACAACGTCACAAAACGAGCTACTAAAGTCACAAAAAAGCTTTGTTGATTGACCATTTTTTATGCTTTTTAAAGTGAAGGTATTTTATCGTAATAATCCAGGAAATACCTGTAAAATAACAGTGTTTTCCGGTTTATTTAAATTAGGATATTTTACTTTAATTCTACAGGGTTTTTTGGCTGCCATTCATTCATTTTACCATTTAACTGTTTTGTTACTGTTTAATTACTGATTATTTTTTGTAATTTTACATTTTTTTGTAATTAAAGAAAACTAAATAAAAAAAATATGTGAATTAATGTAATTTTTCATTAATGTCATAACATATAAAATAACAGCCGAGTTGTTAATTTACATACATTGTTTGTATTTTTACAGAGTTTTGAGTATAATTTAAAATAAAAGATAATGACCGTAAAAATCAGTTATTTTCCATAAAATTAGGATTTTTTTTTTTTTTTACAGTGTAGGAGCCATACAATTTACTGATGACTTAATTAAAAAAAAAAAAAAACTGTTCTATTGCGCTTCTGATTTGGCAGTGAAATTGTGAAGATGTGAAGGATTCTATTGGTCCAGTTAGTATTTTCACCCCATAATGGCGGCCGCCCTACCGGAGCGCCATCCAGTGGTTGTTTCCCAAAAAGTATCAGAGTGTCGCCTCTTGTGTTCTAAGCTCTTTGCTTAAGGCGGTCGTACACGGTGCGATTTTTGCTGTCGTACGAATTCGCATGCGATTTTTTTCAATCGTGTGTAAATCGTGTATGCTCGCATGGTCGCGGCTCGTATCATGTGCGAGGAATTACGAGCCGAGCAGAGTGCCTTACGAGCGCTTCCCGACCTCCCGATTATTTTTAAACATGTCAAAAAAGTTCGGGAGCTATCGGTTTGAATTCGTGACATGTGTGCGGTTAAACGAGCCGATTTTTCAATCTATTTGAAGTTGACCAATCAGGAGCTAAAAAAAAAAACACAGAAGAAGAAGAAAGATAGAGATGACGATGTCAGCACCAAGGCGAATTTGAAAAGGAGGATAAACTCGCTGAACTTTGGGCGAGCACTGTGTACATGGGTCGTCTGAGATGATATTTTACAGCGGATCGCCCAAGAGCTACAGTTATCAGGTTAAAAAATAAATTATGGTTGATACGACTCGACTCATGATCCACTCTTGATCACGACATGAAATTTCTCTGTACTACTGTACTGTACGTGTTGGTAGCCATTAAAGAAAATATATTTAGTTTCATATTCATGGTTAAATGTGCCTATATTTTTTAATTTTATCTATTTGATTAAGACAAGTGAACAATACATCATATATGCGCAATAGCCTACATCTGGAGACATGGAGTGGGTCAGACATAATTTTAATCACTTCATTAAGTTTTGTTTTGTAGAAAGCCTTTCTTTAACGTGAATTTCGTTTTGTAAAAAATGTATCTTAATTGTAATCAATGTTTCATCAACCAATTGCCTGGATTTAATAAATAAGAAGCAAATATATTCATGGATGCGCGAGCGCGATCACTTGCACTTGATCTGGAGCGCGTCTTATAGACTAAATAAACTGAAACTCAAATGAACTGTTTGCCTCACAGACACGAGAAAAATAGGCTATCTATAGAAAGCTTGAAATGTCTTCTTTTAAACGAAATAATTCAAAACGAAAAGAAATGGGCTACTCTCTGATTATGTAGGCCTAATAATCCAAATGAAATGTGCATTCTGCACATCCACTGCGGAGATGATGAGAGTCAGCAATGAATCAACTTCATCTTTGCAGCCATCACTGATTTAGAAAACATTATATTATTAAAAAACAATTAAAATGTCTACTTGCTGTTTTTTTTTTTTTTTTTTTTTTTTGTCAAATTCATAATCGTTTCTTTTGCCGGTTCTTTATGGCAAGCTTTATGCGTGAGCTTGAGTGCTATAGTATAAATGCTAATTAAAATAGTTTATTCTCTCCAGTATTTAAGAAATTGAATGTGAATAATCAACTAATCAATGTGATTACTCAACTAATGGCTTGAACAACTAGTCGATGAGAAAAAAAAAAAAATGATTTCACATGTGCCTATTTTCTATCCAGCATATCACAAAGGGTATTCTGATTTGAGCTCGCGCTCCGCTCTCATGCTCTCTCTCTCGCCTCGGAAATCGGCAGGTCGAAAAATCGTGTCGTATATCACCTCGTCCGTGCGATTTTCAGATAAACTCACTCGTGACGTGTGCGTAGACATACGATCTTCCGACCATCAGAATTCGCACCGTGTACGCCCGCCTTTAGGCTACTATTCTATTCATGTAATGCGCAAATCGGTGGGCGGGGCTAAACAGGCAGGAATGAAGTAGGCGTTGATCTTCTTCTGCAGAGGCGGTGCTTGCTGCCCTTTGACGTCATAGATCCCCACTTTGTAAATCCTGTCATTTTCTGGGTCTGGTGTCAATTAAAGCTTTTATTGGACTAACAAGGAAGTTTTCAGCTCTAAAACTTACAGGATATTCTTAAAGTATGATGACAAATGATATGTCAAAAGGTCAAGGATAATTTGATTTCTCAGTTCATGACCCCTTTAAAACCCTTTTGCACATAAGTTTAAAATATTCTGGCTGACCCCCCAGCATGAATTTTTTAAGGCAACCATTATTTATAACATATCACTTTATTGTTTCCATGGTGACGCGTCTTCGCTTGTTACGTGACACACCGCAGCTGTATGACTGACTAATTTTTCCCTTTTTATTCAAAATATTCACAAATTTGTTAACTATAGCATGAAATATCTGATATTCCGATTGCCAAATATGTAAAAGTGGATGTGTTTTGCTGTTTAAATAAACGTTTAACGTTTGCTGTTTAACGATCATGTTAGATTAGCTATATGCTCGATGGGCGCCGCCATGTTAGTTTGCGCCGCACAGAGAATCGGATCTGTTGGATTTACAACCCGTGAATTCATCCACTTCTCCCGAAATACATGAAAGTGAGTCGGTGAACTGGGGAAGAATAGAGTAAGCTTTAAAGTTACTTTCACAATGTGTATCTGGTATGATAAAACGTCTAATTGTAATGGTAAGGGTTGTTATTTCCACTTTTATATATATCATTGTGTATTTTACAAACTCTAAATATATTGTTTTGTTAGTACTCATGTGTATTTAAGTATCTGAAACCTTAAATAAACATTATTTGGTTGAAAACACTGCATATGAAAAGCGCTGTGCGCGTCCGTCTCTGGTTTAGCGACAGCCAAAGCGCGCACGCACATTTGAATTTGGCAGTTGATCACATGATGCGCTGAAAGTTCTAATCACACTGGTGTGATCGTGCGCTCCTGGGACCAGCCAAGACTGATCACACCGGTGTGATCGTACTCGTCAAAGGGTTAAAAGCTCTGCATGAATGACTATAAACGAACAATATTATAAAATACAAAAATGCAAATACAAATGCTGTAAATGTAAATATATCTGTCTGGTTTGTGTTCTTGCATGAATATATAAATAGCCTATGTAAACAAAAAATAAATAAAAATGTTCTCAGTGCAAGAATCAATACACGTGTTTAGGTTTACATGCTTTTTTAATCGCTTTTAATTTCAAACAAGCAAAAGAGTACACAAGAGTACAAAGAAAAAAAGGAAGAGACCTATAGATAAAGTTTAAGAAATGTTAAACAAAGAATGTGCAATTTAAACAAATTTCTGATCACAAATTTTCACAAAGTTACTTGTGACACATTTGATTTTTGCTCGGGTTTGATGATTCACTGCTGCTGCTCATGGAAGTCTGAAGCTGCGTTTTCTTCTGACGTTTTCAGTGAGTGTTAGGCTCGCTCCCATTGCATGACAGTTAGTTCTGCTACAGGAGCACTCTTCAACATGGACGTATGTGTGGGTTATTATATCTCCATTTACGCAACCAAGATCCACTGTGCGATTACTTGTGCGTTTGGCCTGGCAACAGCTACATGATGACAACCCAGGTTCTGTGTACCTGTGTATGCGAGAAAGAGAGGAAAACACATGTAAAGCATTTCAAATTGGTCTCTTTTGAGGGTGTTTCAGGTAGTATACTGCCTATGTAGGTTTCGTAACAGAGTCTGCATGTACTCACTTGCTAAAACTGGTACAATCTCCACCGCAAAATGTGAGGTCCATTTTCCTCTCTGATTGACAGTCATTGTGATTTATGTAATTGCGATTGGTCTTTACTTGACATCCCTTGATTTTGTCCACACCTAAAAACACAGGCAATTGGGCACATTAATAGTCAACTTAAATCAACAAAAATATGCATTGTTTTCTTTTAAAAATACTCACAAACATAGCAGCAGCCATCGGGTGACAGCTGAACAGTGCCCTGGAGAGAGAATCACAAAAGCAGAATGGCATCAATGTGATTTAATCACCATGGTTGGTCAGTATAACATGTAAATGTGTGTTTGTGTGATATTTGAAGTACTGACAGGCTGGCAGTTGGAAATGTTGAAAGGAGGACACTGGACTGTGTGTTTGTCGGCGATGAACTGTCCATTAACTTTAGTGCACGTGACTTTGTCACAGCCCTGGTCTGGAATGGGGAAAGTGGCTCCTTCCTACGAATGAAAAGAGGTCAAATTCTGTTAAAGGACATTGCAAAAATGTTAGATTTAGATTTTCAGGGAATAATGGTCTGTTTCTCACACACATTCAGAAAACTTGCAATATGGTGGCACAACTAATTTTATATTACTTTTTTTGTCCAGCTTTGAGGTTTTTTTTTAACCCTAATGATGACAATTCACTTCCATTGCATGGAAAAAAGCAGCATTAACAGTTTCATTTTGTGTCCAAAAGAAAAAAAAAGGTTTTGACATGAAGATAGGTTACATTTTTTTTTACATTTATAATAATTTTAAATTTCTCTAATTTCCATTTAACATGAATATTTATTTAGGCCGTTTTGTCCTTTTCAGTCACACCTCAAGACGAATGAGCTTTTGACATTTGATCTTACCTGCAGTATTTGATTGAAGCCATTGATGTTGACGATGCAGTGAGTTTGCACACACTTTCCACAGCATTCAGTTAAGTTTGTATCAACATATTCATAACCCTGAGGAAAACCAACATCAAATGAAGTCAACGAAATTGTACTCGTTCCTGAGACAAGCCAATCAAAAGCTTGTCAAACAACTTACAGGATCACATTCCTCATTGCACTGCACAAGTCCACAGTTGATCTTGAAATCACATCTTGATCTACATTCCTGACAGTCAATGATGGGGATGTTGGTAATAGGCTGAGGGAAGTGAGGGGAGAGAGAGTTGAACATGTAAAACTTTGATTAATCATTATTTATTCAAACTAAAAATATATATCACAGTTTTTTTTTGTTTTTTTTTTAATAGTAATATTACAGTCATTTTAGTTTTACCTCATACTCACACACTTTCTTTGGCTCTAAGGAGGCAAACAACAAAAGAACACAAAATTATATAGAATGATATTTAAGGTGATACAGACAGTATATGAAATGAAAACAGGCATATGAATGACACCAAAATGTAGTGTGAATAATAGTGATACCGCATTTGATTTCTGGACAACATTTTCCGTTAGGCACTTCCAGGACTGGCTCATATCCGACTGTACACTTTTTATCCAAAGGTGGGCACATGTTGACATCACAATCTACATTAAAAAAAAAAAAAAACAGAGTAGAGGAGACTTAGGTGATTCAAACCTAAAGCAAACCCCTTTAAAAATACTGTAAATAAGCTTGTCTTACTGCAAACTTGTTTGCTGCAGCATGGGTCTGAAGGATTGGTGACATTGAAAAGCATGAAGCCGGGCTCAGTGCAGTTCTCAGGAGTCACATCAGGACAAAGCAACTTCTTGGGCTTACAGATCACTGATTTGCTGGCCTTATCACAGATACACTCTTCGCAGTTGTACTCAAAAACCTCATCGAACTGCCAAAACAAACAAACAAAAGGATTCAGTTAAATGTCTAGTCCGTTCATTATTCAGCAATGTATTTCTTTAAAATCTGCATGAAATGTAAATTCACACAACTGATTTTGTAAATGCATGTTATAGATTATATTGTGAATGATTCATCCATGCATATAGCAATTTATTATTATTTTTTTTTTACCATAATGTTTAATCAAAATATTGAGCTCGATCTTCAGATAAAAACAACAGACTTTGTATACTGGTTAGAAACTATACATGGAGTAGGCAGCAATTACAAATAGCAAACTCACATAAAGAGCTTGACATTAGTATATTGCAAAGATAAAATATAACTCTAGTAAGCATAAAAATACACAAAAATATTGCTATGAATATATTGATACTTTTCGGTACTAAATGAATAATAAGAATGAATTCTAATAATTCTCTCACGCCACTAGGCGTGCCGTTGGCACGGGGGACAGGGGGGTCAGGACCCCCGCAGTTTTGAAAAGACAAAAAAATCGACCTGCGCACTTTTGATAAGGGCTGCTTCAATCAGTCACAATATATCATCTTTTAGCTTAGGATATTTTCTTTCAAATTAGACCATTTTCACATTTCTGTGAGCTTTTGTTCGTAAATAATCAACTGTTTTGTCACAGATGTGAACAGGAAATGCGCTCTCGAACGGAGAAACACGCGATCCCCAAGCAATCGATCACAGCGTGCTAACGTTTTAGGACAGGTCGATGGTATATAAATCGTGGCCGAACGTTACCGTTTGTCAATCAAGCCACACCGTCCATTTAGGAACGTCTCAGGTTATGCATGTAACCATGGTTCCCTGAGAACAGGGAACGAGACTCTGCGCTGATCGCGCTATGGGGAACGTCACTCGTGACTCGTGTTCGAAATGCCAAGAATCACAACACTCCAATCCTATTGGCCGGCGACAGCCTATCACGTCAAACGGCGCGAACCGTGACGTATAAAGGGAGCGCCCGGGGAAGCAGCCAACATCTTTTCGTCTTTGAGGGACTGTTCAGCAGGCATCCCGAAGCATGGCAGGAAAGCGCATAGTCTCGTTCCCTGTTCTCAGGGAACCATGGTTACATGCGTAACCTGAGACGTTCCCTTTCGAAAGGGAACTTCAACTCTGCGCTGATCGCGCTATGGGGAACAATATACCCACGCCACCATGCTAGAGGAGAATGCATGCCCAAATTGTCTGGACAAACGTCCGGCAGTTCCAGGGAAAAGCCAGGAGCAATTCTCCAAGGCTGTCAGTGACAGCATTCCCTGCGGCCAACAGCCCAAGTTGAGCCTATAAAGAGACCCTCCGAAAAAGGCCTGCCAAGGCTGCTCGAGCATCTGGGACCAACGAACCAAAGAAAGTGGTCCCTCTAAGGGAATGTGGCCAAGAGTCCAAAGGAATCCTGGCCAGTCACTAAGGGGGGGAAACAAAATCACCCCCAACGCCACCAAGGAGGCCTACTAATCTAGCGAAAGCCAAACCTAGCCTGGCCAACCTTGTCTGATACACAGAATCTCCAAGCGCAAACTCCACAGAGGAGAGTGGGAAAGAGCGACTGCAAAAGGCAGTAAGCAACTCAAACCCACACGCAGAGATGGGCATCCTGGAGAGCGGAACTCAGCTGAGCGCTAAAAACCCTCGTATGAGGGGAGTACAACCACTCATCCAAGGATCTACTCAGCTTCTGATAAAGGCGCTGAGGAGGCTGTGCGCTAGAAAAAAACCCTGGTACAGGGGAGCACAAACCAGCCTGGGGCCAGTCTGAACGGGAGACTTCACAGAAGTCTACAACCAATGACCGGCTTAGGGAGCTAAGCACAATTACGCCCAAGAACCCAATCCATAAGGTGGTATTCAGGATGGCCCATAAGGCCATTCGACTGAAAACATAGCATGCTAAGCGCATGACCAACCAAATGATTAGGTAGCTGTGAGTGCCCACGGAACAGCCAGTCCAACACAATCCAACGAGCAGTGTACTCGGTAAAAGCACCTTTCTACTCTTTAAGCAAGAGGAGTACAGTGTACGCCATCACGCGCTAAAGAAGGCTCCATGGGCCTATAACCTCAGCAGACACGTGGCATCAGCTCGTGGCAGTGTTATCAAGCTCCAGGCAGAACAAACCGACTACGGAGGAGGTTAATGAGTCAGCCGGAGCCCTGGCCAGCCAGCAACAAAATCCCTTCACTGTTTCTTGTCAAAAGAAACGCAAAAGGTACATGCCAGCATGTTCCAAAAGGAGGCCCCGCGGGCCTACCCGTTACATGCAGCGTCAGCTAGCGGCCATTAAGAGATGGGCATCCCGGAGAGCAGAACTCAGCTAAACGCTATAAACCCTCGTAATGAGGGGAGTAAAATCCGCTCTTCCTAGGATCTACTCAGTGGCTGAAAAAGCACTGAGGAGGCTGTGCGCTAGAAAAACCCTGGTACAGGGGAGCACAAACCAGCCTGGGCCAGTCTGAACATGAGACTCCACAGAAGTCTACAACCAATGACCAGCTTAGGGAGCTAAGCACAATTACACAGTCAACCCAAAGGGAAGTACGAAGCTCAACGTAACAGACAGACCGTACTGTGGGCACATAGTCATGGAGGCCGGAACAAAGGGCCTACAACATAACTGGAGTTCTTAATAATGAACTAAGCATTCCACAGAAACTCAACAAATGAGGCGATATTCCGGGATGACCCGTAAGGCCAAACACCTGAAACATAGCATGCTGGAAGCATGACCACCAAGTAATTGAGAAGCTGTGAGTGCCCACGAAAACAGCCCATCCAACACAATCCAACGAGCAGTGTACTCTGTAAAAGCACCTTCCTACTCTTTAAGCAAGAGGAGTACAGCGTACGCCATCATGCGCTAAAGAAGGCCCCATGGGCCTACAACCTCAGCAGACACGTGGCATCAGCTCGCGGCAGTGTTTTAGGACAAAGCCAAACTCCAGCGTGATAGCAAAGGAGGCCTGTGAAAGCCTACGACTCATGAAACACACGGCGTCAGCTAGTGCAATCACGATTCACCCATGGTGAAGAGACATACAAAAAACCCACACAAAGCTGTGCCAAAATGCAAACCGAAAGGAGGCCCTGATGAGGGCCTACGACCTCCATGAACACATGGCAACAACCAGTGGTAACTTATGACAAATGCCAGCCAACAGGCCAGTACTCGAAAGACCCATAGGTAGGAGAAGTACACACTACGCCACAGAACTCAACGAAAAGCCTGAACTAAGGCTTATTCGTACGGAGGGGGCGTGGCCAATGGTGGCATGTGTCATAAGACATGACTCAACATGTGTCATAAGACATGACTCAACCAAGGAAAGAATCTAGATATAACCAACCCAATCCCTTTATACGTCACGGTTCGCACTGTTTGACGTGATAGGCTGTCGCCGGCCAATAGGATTGGAGTGTTGTGATTCTTGGCATTTCAAACACGAGTCACGAGTGACGTTCCCCATAGCGCGATCAGCGCAGAGTTGAAGTTCCCTTTTGAAAGGGAACCGAGAAATTTGACACTTTAAGGTAAGGAGGCTGATCTCTCAGGTTGATGCGCGAGCTGGCTTGACTGAAGTTTTCGTGAGGATTTGTAGTTTATGGACTGTTTTGATTTCGGTAATTACATCTAGAAAGGTAAAAGCATTGATGGCATCTATAAAAGAGATATCTAAAAGCGAAACTAAAGTTATTGCCTCGACCGGCGACACAGTGGGGAGGACGCACGAGAGGGGACCTGCGCGTTTAATTGGTATGTGTATACTGTAATACTGCATTTACAAAGCTTATCAGTGGCATGCACTTTGATCGCAAAAGTGAAAGTGCCCCTTCTGATATGGCTAGGAACTATACTCTCATTCCGGCGTAATAATCAAGGAACTTTGCTGCCGTACCATGGGTACAGCAGGCGCAATGATATTACGCAGTGGCTGTGACCCCCTGCTTGCACAGGGAGCGTGCCTTCAACCATGGAGACATTTGTGAGAGGCGATGCGTAATATCATTGCACCTTCTGCACTCTTTGGTCATTTTTGAGCAAGATGCTAATGGTCTAATCAGATTCAATGAACTATGCTAAGCTATGCTAAAAGTGGTACCGGCAGACACAGAGATCGGCTGAATGGATTTGAAAACGGTGAAATTCAATTGTTTAACTCTAGAGGAGTTGGAAAATTAGCCTATTTTCAAAAAAAGTGGAGTGTTCCTTTAAACACTGCTGTACCTCACGCGGTGTCCTAGAGGAGTCCAGGCATCCTAAACACAAAAAGGGAAAAATAAAATCAGATAAAACCTACAAAAAACATCTAAGACTTGCAGGATAATGCAGAAAGGCACACACTTCTTACCGCATTTGTTAACACAGACTCTGGTCTCCTTGTTGAAGAGCAACGTGCCCTCAGGACAAAAGCAGCCCTCTGTGGGCACTGTTATGGTTTTCTGTTCAGGTCTGCAATTAGAAGAATAATTAAACTTTTTTTTATTACACACATATCACCTGAGATTCATTCCAAAAAACATTTAGGAACAAATCTGCATAACAGGCTTTATTAACTCTTAAACCGCATAATATAGCGGATTATTTTGAAGTACATATCTGCCATTTTCCCATCCCTTACTTTACAATACTGAACGAGAACTAAACATTAATTTCCACAATTGTCTAAATTATTTAAAAATGTGGATAAATGGGCATACATATCATCACAGCTTGGTGGCTCAGCTGGACCACAAGGATTGAAGACTTTATCTGCTGGGCATTCAATATCTGTGGAACAAACACAAACGCTACACTTAAATACTCTATAGCTTCCAATAATATGAGGTCCAGAGATCAGAAAGGAAAAGAAATTTAAACCTGGAAAGGTACAACAGAAAGTTTCAATTAAGAAACATTATGATATAAAATTAATAAAACAGTAGGGGTATGACGAGATCTCGTGTCACTAGATCTCGCGAGACTAATGTGTGACGAGATTTCTCGTTGAGGCGAAAAGTAGTCTCGTGATGTTGCCATGACAGAGTGTTAGGATGATTAGGAAAGAATATGCCACTGCTACGTTTACATTACGCCTCCACTGTCGTTTTGCTTTGTATTTAAATAAAAAACATTTAATTCAGTTGGATAACGGTCGCCGCTGCTCCATATTTACAGAGTTACGCGCGATCGTGAAAGTTAAAGTAAACACAAGCGCGCATTCAAACGCGATTTCAATACCCCGCATTTTGAAAGCGGCTCCCTGATAAATGCAAATATCTCTCAATATGAAAACTATTTTAGGCTGGGCAGTGTAGTTGTAACCATCTCTTAGCTCTGTATCAAAGAAAAAGTGGGTCTTATTTGCACTTTGAATATTGAGAGAGTGCGATTATGGTTGCACTTATTGTAAAGTGTTACCATAAAAATGAATAACAGTTTTCTCTTAATCTTATTAAGCACAAACAGTAAGGTTTCATTTGTTAACATTAGTTAATGCACTGTGAACTATCATGAACTAACAATGAATGATTATTTTATTAACTAACATAAACAAAGATTAATAAATACTGTAGCAAATATATTGCTCATTGTTAGTTGGTTAATACATTAATGTTAATAAATAAGACCTTATTGTAAACTGTTACCATTTTTATTTATACTGTTTTTATTTCTATGATCAGTTTGTGGAAAGGAGTTAAGTTAGGAAGTCAAAAGTTGTAGAAGCTCATAAATCATGTACAGTTAGGTCTGAAGAGACTGAAATCATACAGAAGAGAAGCCAGTCAGTTGAGTTAGTGGCAAAACCTTTTACAGTACTTGAGTATTGTTGTCTTTTACTGCATATGATAATTCATACTCAGAAAGTAGAACTGAAATGACATTCGTTACAAGATGATTAGTTCAAACATTTCAAATACACCTGCAGAATATTTTTTCTAGTCATGTATTTCCATTGAGGATTTCTTAAAAATAGTGTGTAAAAATCTTGTCTCGTCTCGTGAACTCAATCTCGAGTCTCGTCTCGTCTCGTGAGATACCCGTCTCGTCACACCCCTAAAAACTGTTTTTATAACTTACTGCAAAGGTTAGTGTAGTTCCTCCAGTGTATGCAGATCCCTAATTGAGAACAAGCCCTTGCGTAGCTCTGCAGACTGGTACACACCATGGCAGGGTTGCTCATATGACAACTATCATATTGACATCCTAAAAAGAATTTTTCGGGGGCCACATGGGAACGGCACGCTTCGAACAACCTGAGGAAGATAGAAGTAGCAAATATCACCTTCAGAGCCTAGTGTATTAAAATTTATAGTAAAAAAATTGGGTGGGTAGGAGTTGCTATCGGGGTAAAAATGTTGATTCTGTACAGATGTATTGTGTTGTATTCTGAAAAGTGTCAGAATCAATAAGAGTCGTTAATCACAAAAAAAAAAAAAAAAAAAAAAAAAAAAAAATCAACTCACTCGCTGCTGAGGAGGTTGCACTCAGGATGGGCCTGGCATGGCTTAGTTTTAGGTTTGATATCACCACCAACTGTAGGTAATGCAGTTGGTGGAGTGCACATTTCACCGTTCACACCACTGGCTGGCCAGTAATCCGCCATCACTGCACAGTCGTCCACCAAGATCCCTCTGGGAAGCATGCAGTCATCAGCCTGGTTGTTGTTGCATGTTCCTTAGTGAGAATTATTTGGAACAATTCAGATGGATAATGCACAAATATAAATCCTTCATATATCATCCACATTGTGATGTCACCATCCATACAAAAATGGGGGGTGGCTGACTTACCACAGTGACCTTGTGTGTTGTTTCCAAAATGCTGGAATGGCAGATTGATGCTAAAGCCAGTGGCTCCAAATGTTATATCAACACCCAGCTGTGGAATACTCAGGAACAAGTCTAGGCCTGAGCTTATAACCCTCACACCATTGAAAGCATATGGCAGATTTAACTTAACATCATCCTTAATAACCTGTTAGGACAGGAGACAAGAAAAACATAGGATACTTACAGTACACTGTAATGCAGACAAAGCACACATTAATCATTGCAAACCTAGAAAGTTTCACCTCTAGGTCTGCACCTCCGATGAAATTGTGATTCTTAAGCGTTATGACTTGTTTGTTGTAAGACACAATAATGGATCTGGGACATGATACATGCTCAATAGGGTCACAGTAGACGTTGTCAATGTAGATCTTTAAATGGTACTGAGGCCTTATTTCCTCCATTAATATGTAAGTGCAGTTTCCTTGATAACTGTAGAAGAGTCCATCAAATGTGTTGTAATGCGGGTCACCCCAGCCTTCACAAAAGCCTACGAAAAAAGTGTTTACAAAATTAAAAAAAAAAAAAAAAAAACCACATTATTTGAACTGAACAAGCTACTTGAATTTGGTCAATACTGTGTGTATTAACTGTTGAAATTATGACTTGACGTTTTAAGAATTAATAATGTCATTACAACCACTTAATCATTTTAACCTGTGACAGAGACAGGCAAGTGCATATCTATTACAATTTGTTTTATTTACTTGTACCACATCAAAGAAAAGAAACTTATCTAGACCCAAGTAAATCACACATAATAACTGCATTGTTTACATTTAAAAATATTATTTTAAAATGTTTTCTTCTTTTAAAACAAGTGTTCTAAGGAGAAAAAAACAACAATTTTCAAGGAAACCATGAAAGCATAACAGTTAAAATCAAGCACATTGGGCTTGAAATGAGATCATTGCTAATAATTTAAATGATTACAAAATCAAATATAAAGATTGTGAAGACTAGTTTACTCACAGTCACATGTGTAATATTGGCAGCAGTAGTGCTCATCATAGACAAGCACAGGTTTTTTGCCATTTTCACAGGTGATGTTCTGCAGTGGAGGACATTCAAATGGGATAATTTCAATGACGTTGTCTTCAATGCACCTCGCCATGGTGCAGTTACACAAGATGAAGGTCTCATTGGTCTGGTGATAATGAAAAATGTGCTAGAATTAGAAAAACTGATAAATGTAAAATTACAATGCAGTCTATACTGTTTTCTTGGAATGTAAATGGCATCATGGATACACCAAATATATTTAAACAAAAATTAAATTGTACGTTTTTGTCCCATTCAGGACAGTCGTAGCGCGGAGTTGGTGTAGGAGTAGATGTAGTAGTTGTCTTCATAGTAGATGCTGTTGTAGTAGACTTTGTGGTAGTTGTTGATGTAGGTGTAGATGATGTAGTAAGTTCTGGTGTTGTTTTAGTAGACTTTGTGGAAGTTGTTGGTTTAGAGGCAGATGATGTGGTAGGTTCTGGTGTTGTTTTAGTAGACTTTTTGGTAGTTGTTGGTGTAGGGATAGATGATGTGGTAGGTTCTGGTGTTGTTTTAGTAGACTTTGTGGTAGTCATCAGTGTAGGGGTAGATGATGTGGTAGGTTTTGGTGTTGTTTTAGTAGACTTTGTGGAAGTTGTTGGTGTAGGGGTAGATGATGTGATGGATTCTGGTGTTTTAGTAGATTTTGTGGTAGTTGTTGGTGTAGGGGTAGATGATGCTGTAGGTTTTGTTGGTGTTGTAAATTTTGTAGTAGTCATCAGTGTAGGGGTAGATGATGTGGTAGGTTCTGGTGTTGTTTTAGTAGACTTTGTGGAAATTGTTGGTGTACGGATAGGTGATGCTGTAGGTGTTGCATGTGTTGTAGATTTTGTAGTAGTCATCATTGTAGGGGTAGATGATGCGGAAGGTTCTGGTGTTGTTTTAGTAGACTTTGTGGTAGTTGTTGGTGTAGGGGTAGATGATGCCGTAGGTTTTGTTGGTGTTGTAGATTTTGTAGTAATCGTCGGTGTAGGGCTAGATGATGTAGTAGGTTCTGGTGTTGTTTTAGTAGACTTTGTGGTAGTTGTTGGTGTAGGGGTAGATGATGTGGCAGTTTCAGTTGTTGTTTTAGTAGACTTTGTGGAAGTTGATGGTGTAGGGGTAGAAGATGCTGTAGGTTTTGTTGGTGTTGTAGATTTTGTAATAGTTGTCGGTGTATGGGTAGATGATGTGGTATGTTCTGGTGTCGTTTTAGTAGACTTTGTGGTAGTTGTCGGTGTAGGAGTAGATGATGTGGTATGTTCTGGAGTTGTTTTAGTAGACTGTGTGGTAGTTGTTGATGTAGGGGTAGATGATGTGGTAGGTTCTGGTGTTGTTTTAGTAGACTTTGTGGTAATTGTTGGTGTAGGAGAAGATGATGTGGTAGATTCTAGTGTTGATTTAGTAGACTTTGTGGTAGTTGTTGGTGTAAGGGTAGATGATGCTGTATGTTCGGGTGTTGTTTTAGTAGACTTTGTGGTAGTTGTTGGTGTAGGGGTAGATGATGTGGCAGTTTCAGTTGTTGTTTTAGTAGACTTTGTGGATGTTGATGGTGTAGGCCTAGATGATGCTGTAGGTTTTGTTGGTGTTGTAGATTTTGTAGTAGTTGTCGGTGTATGGGTAGATGATGTGGTAGGTTCTGGTGTCGTTTTAGTAGACTTTGTGGAAATTGTTGGTGTACGGATAGGTGATGCTGTAGGTATTGCATGTGTTGTAGATTTTGTAGTAGTCATCAGTGTAGGGGTAGATGATGCGGTAGGTTCTGGTGTTGTTTTAGTAGACTTTGTAGTAGTTGTTGGTGTAGGGGTAGATGATGCTGTAGGTTTTGTTGGTGTTGTAGATTTTGTAGTAATCGTCGGTGTAGGGCTAGATGATGTAGTAGGTTCTGGTGTTGTTTTAGTAGACTTTGTGGAAGTTGATGGTGTAGGGGTAGAAGATGCTGTAGGTTTTGTTGGTGTTGTAGATTTTGTAGTAATCGTCGGTGTAGGGATAGAGGATGTGGTAGGTTCTGGTGTTGTTTTAGTAGACTTTGTGGTAGTTGTTAGTGTAGATGATGCTGTAGGTTTTGTTGGTGTTGTAGATTTTGTAGTAAATATCAGTGTAGGGGTAGATGATGTAGTAGGTTCTGGTGTTGTTTTAGTAGACTTTGTGGAAGTTGTTGGTGTAGGGGTAGATGATGTGGTGGATTCTGGTGTTTTAGTAGACTTTGTGGTAGTTGTTGGTATAGGGGTAGATGATGCTGTAGGTTTTGTTGGTGTTGTAAATTTTGTAGTAGTCATCAGTGTAGGGGTAGATGATGTGGTAGGTTCTGGTGTCGTTTTAGTAGACTTTGTGGAAATTGTTGGTGTACGGATAGGTGATGCTGTAGGTGTTGCATGTGTTGTAGATTTTGTAGTAGTCATCAGTGTAGGGGTAGATGATGCGGTAGGTTCTGGTGTTGTTTTAGTAGACTTTGTAGTAGTTGTTGGTGTAGGGGTAGATGATGCTGTAGGTTTTGTTGGTGTTGTAGATTTTGTAGTAATCGTTGGTGTAGGGGTAGAGGATGTGGTAGGTTCTGGTGTTGTTTTAGTAGACTTTGTGGTAGTTGTTAGTGTAGGGGTAGATGATGCTGTAGGTTTTGTTGGTGTTGTAGATTTTGTAGTAAATATCAGTGTAGGGGTAGATGATGTAGTAGGTTCTGGTGTTGTTTTAGTAGACTTTGTGGTAGTTGTTGGTGTAGGGGTAGATGATGCTGTAGGTTTTGTTGGTGTTGTAAATTTTGTAGTAGTCATCAGTGTAGGGGTAGATGATGTGGTAGGTTCTGGTGTTGTTTTAGTAGACTTTGTGGAAATTGTTGGTGTACGGATAGGTGATGCTGTAGGTGTTGCATGTGTTGTAGATTTTGTAGTAGTCATCATTGTAGGGGTAGATGATGCGGAAGGTTCTGGTGTTGTTTTAGTAGACTTTGTGGTAGTTGTTGGTGTAGGGGTAGATGATGCTGTAGGTTTTGTTGGTGTTGTAGATTTTGTAGTAATCGTCGGTGTAGGGCTAGATGATGTAGTAGGTTCTGGTGTTGTTTTAGTAGACTTTGTGGTAGTTGTTGGTGTAGGGGTAGATGATGCTGTAGGTTTTGTTGGTGTTGTAAATTTTGTAGTAGTCATCAGTGTAGGGGTAGATGATGTGGTAAGTTCTGGTGTTGTTTTAGTAGACTTTGTGGTAGTTGTTAGTGTAGGGGTAAATGATGCTGTAGGTTTTGTTGGTGTTGTAGATTTTGTAGTAATCATCGGTGTAGGGGTAGAGGATGTGGTAGGTTCTGGTGTTGTTTTAGTAGACTTTGTGGTAGTTGTTGGTGTAGGGGTATATGATGTGGCAATTTCAGGTGTTGTTTTAGTAGACTTTGTGGAAGTTGATGGTGTAGGGGTCGATGATGCTGTAGGTTTTGTAGGTATTGTAGATTTTGTAGTCGTCGGTATAGGTGATATGGTAGGTTCTGGTGTTGATTTCGTAGGATTTGATGTTGTGTTTATTTGACGGTGAGTCACTTTACTTGATGTTACTTCAGGAGAAGTATATATTATTAAAGTTGTTATTGTTACAGGGGTAGATGATGTGGTAGGTTGTGGTGTTGATGTGGTAGGTTCTGGTGTTGTTTTAGTAGACTTTGTGGTAGTTGTTGGTGTAGGGTTAGATGATTCTGTAGATTTTGTTGGTGTTGTAGATTTTGTAGTAATCGTTGGTGTCGGGGTAGATGATGTAGGTTTTGTAAGTGTTGTAGATTTTGTACTAGTCATCAGTGTAGGGTTAGGTGATGTGGTAGGTTCTGGTGTTGTTTTAGTAGACTTTGTGGTAGTTGTTGACGTAGAGGTAGATGATGTAGTAGATTCTGGTGTTGTTTTAGTAGACTTTGTGGTAGTTGTTGGTGTAGGGGTATATGATGTGGCAATTTCAGGTGTTGTTTTAGTAGACTTTGTGGAAGTTGATGGTGTAGGGGTCGATGATGCTGTAGGTTTTGTAGGTATTGTAGATTTTGTAGTAGTCGTCGGTATAGGTGATATGGTAGGTTCTGGTGTTGATTTCGTAGGATTTGATGTTGTGTTTATTTGACGGTGAGTCACTTTACTTGATGTTACTTCAGGAGAAGTATATATTATTAAAGTTGTTATTGTTACAGGGGTAGATGATGTGGTAGGTTGTGGTGTTGATGTGGTAGGTTCTGGTGTTGTTTTAGTAGACTTTGTGGTAGTTGTTGGTGTAGGGTTAGATGATTCTGTAGATTTTGTTGGTGTTGTAGATTTTGTAGTAATCGTTGGTGTCGGGGTAGATGATGTAGGTTTTGTAAGTGTTGTAGATTTTGTACTAGTCATCAGTGTAGGGTTAGATGATGTGGTAGGTTCTGGTGTTGTTTTAGTAGACTTTGTGGTAGTTGTTGACGTAGAGGTAGATGATGTAGTAGATTCTGGTGTTGTTTTAGTAGACTTTGTGGTAGTTGTTGATGTAAGGGTAGATGATGTGGCAGTTTCAGGTGTTGTTTTAGTAGACTTAGTGGAAATTGTTGGTGTACGGGTAGATGATGCTGTAGGTTTTGTATGTGTTGTAGATTTTGTAGTAGTCGTCGGTGTATGGGTAGATGATGTGGTAGGTTCTGGTGTCGTTTTAGTAGACTTTGTGGTAATTGTTGGTGTAGGATTAGATGATGTGGTAGGTTCTGGTGTTGTTTTAGTAGACTTTGTGGAAGTTGTTGGTGTAGGGGTAGATAATGCTGTAGGTTCTGGTGTTTTAGTAGACTTTGTGGTAGTTGTCGGTGTAGGAGTAGATGATGTGGTATGTTCTGGAGTTATTTTAGTAGACTTTGTGGTAGTTGTTGATGTAGGGGTAGATGATGTGGTAGGCTCTGGTGTTGTTTTAGTAGACTTTGTGGTAATTGTTGGTGTAGGAGAAGATGATGTGGTAGATTCTGGTGTTGTTTTAGTAGACTTTGTGGTAGTTGTTGGTGTAAGGGTAGATGATGTTGTATGTTCGGGTGTTGTTTCAGTAGACTTTGTGGTAGTTGTCGGTGTAGGAGTAGATGATGTGCTAGTTTTTGGTGTTGTTTTAGTAGACTTTGTGGAAGTTGTTTGAGTAGGCGTAGATGATGTGGTCGGTTCTGGTGTTGTTTTAGTAGACTTTGTGGATGTTGATGGTGTAGGCCTAGATGATGCTGTAGGTTTTGTTGGTGTTGTAAATTTTGTAGTAGTCATCAGTGTAGGGGTAGATGATGTGGTAGGTTCTGGTGTCGTTTTAGTAGACTTTGTGGAAATTGTTGGTGTACGGATAGGTGATGCTGTAGGTGTTGCATGTGTTGTAGATTTTGTAGTAGTCATCAGTGTAGGGGTAGATGATGCGGTAGGTTCTGGTGTTGTTTTAGTAGACTTTGTAGTAGTTGTTGGTGTAGGGGTAGATGATGCTGTAGGTTTTGTTGGTGTTGTAGATTTTGTAGTAATCGTCGGTGTAGGGCTAGATGATGTAGTAGGTTCGGGTGTTGTTTTAGTAGACTTTGTGGTAGTTGTTGGTGTAGGGGTAGATGATGCTGTAGGTTTTGTTGGTGTTGTAGATTTTGTAGTAATCGTCGGTGTAGGGCTAGATGATGTAGTAGGTTCGGGTGTTGTTTTAGTAGACTTTGTGGTAGTTGTTGGTGTAGGGGTAGATGATGTGGCAGTTTCAGTTGTTGTTTTAGTAGACTTTGTGGACGTTGATGGTGTAGGGGTAGAAGATGCTGTAGGTTTTGTTGGTGTTGTAGATTTTGTAGTAAATATCAGTGTAGGGGTAGATGATGTAGTAGGTTCTGGTGTTGTTTTAGTAGACTTTGTGGAAGTTGTTGGTGTAGGGGTAGATGATGTGGTGGATTCTGGTGTTTTAGTAGACTTTGTGGAAGTTGTTGGTGTAGGGGTAGATGATGCTGTAGGTTTTGTTGGTGTTGTAAATTTTGTAGTAGTCATCAGTGTAGGGGTAGATGATGTGGTAGGTTCTGGTGTTGTTTTAGTAGACTTTGTGTAAATTGTTGGTGTACGGATAGGTGATGCTCTAGGTGTTGCATATGTTGTAGATTTTGTGGTAGTCATCAGTGTAGGGGTAGATGATGCGGTAGGTTCTGGTGTTGTTTTAGTAGACTTTGTGGTAGTTGTTGGTGTAGGGGTAGATGATGCTGTAGGTTTTGTTGGTGTTGTAGATTTTGTAGTAGTCGTCGGTGTATGGGTAGATGATGTGGTAGGTTCTGGTGTCATTTTAGTAGACTTTGTGGTAATTGTTGGTGTAGGAGTAGATGATGTGGTATGTTCTGGAGTTATTTTAGTAGACTTTGTGGTAGTTGTTGATGTAGGGGTAGATGATGTGGTATGTTCTGGTGTTGTTTTAGTAGACTTTGTGGTAATTGTTGGTGTAGGAGAAGATGATGTGGTAGATTCTGGTGTTGTTTTAGTAGACTTTGTGGAAGTTGTTGGTGTAGGGGTAGATGATGCTGTAGGTTTTGTAAGTGTTGTAGATTTTGTAGTAGTCATCAGTGTAGGGGTAGATGATGTGGTAGGTTCTGGTGTCGTTTTAGTAGACTTTGTGGTAATTGTTGGTGTAGGAGTAGTTGATGCTGTAGGTTCTGGTGTTTTAGTAGACTTTGTGGTAGTTGTCGGTGTAGGAGTAGATGATGTGGTATGTTCTGGAGTTGTTTTAGTAGACTTTGTGGTAGTTGTCGGTGTAGGAGTAGATGATGTGGTATATTCTTGAGTTGTTTTAGTAGACTTTGTGGTAGTTGTTGATGTAGGGGTAGATGATGTGGTAGGTTCTGGTGTTGTTTTAGTAGACTTTGTGGTAATTGTTGGTGTAGGAGAAGATGATGTGGTAGATTCTGGTGTTGTTTTAGTAGACTTTGTAGTAGTTGTTGGTGTAGGGGTAGATGATGCTGTATGTTCGGGTGTTGTTTTAGTAGACTTTGTGGTAGTTGTTGATGTAGGAGTATATGATGTGGTACGTTCTGGTGTTGTTTTAGTAGACTTTGTGGTAGTTGTTGGTGTAGGGGTAGATGATGTGGCAGTTTCAGTTGTTGTTTTAGTAGACTTTGTGGATGTTGATGGTGTAGGGCTAGATGATGCTGTAGGTTTTGTTGGTGTTGTAGATTTTGTAGTAGTCGTCGGTGTATGGGTAGATGATGTGGTATGTTCTGGTGTTGTTTTAGTAGACTTTGTGGTGATTGTTGGTGTAGGAGAAGATGATGTGGTAGATTCTGGTGTTGTTTTAGTAGACTTTGTGGAAGTTGTTGGTGTAGGGGTAGGTGATGCTGTAGGTTCTGGTGTTTTAGTAGACTTTGTGGTAGTTGGTGTAGGAGTAGATGATGCTGTAGATTCTGGTGTTGTTTTAGTAGACTTTGTGGTAGTTGTTGGTGTAGGGGTAGATGATGCTGTAGGTTCTGGTGTTATTTTAGTAGACTTTGTGGTAGTTGTTGGTGTAGGAGTAGATGATGTGGTAGTTTCTGGTGTTGTTTTAGTAGACTTTGTGGAAGTTGTTTGTGTAGGCATAGATGATGTGGTAGGTTCTGGTGTTGTTTTAGTAGACTTTGTGGTAGTTGTTGGTGTAGAAGTAGATGACGCTGTAGGTTTTGTTGGTGTTGTAGATTTTGTAGTAGTTGTCGGTTCTGGTGTTGTTTTAGTAGAGTTTGTGATAGTTGTCGGTGTAGGAGTAGATGATGTGGTAGGTTCTGGTGTTGTTTTAGTAGACTTTGTGGTAGTTGATGGTGTAGGGGTAGTTGATGCTGTAGGTTTTGTTGGTGTTGTAGATTTTGTAGTAGTTGTCGGTGTAAGGGTAGATGATGTGGTAGGCTTTGGTATTGTAATAGGTGATGTGGTAAATACTGTTGTTGTTGATGGTGTTGGCATTGTACAATCGAAACAGCAGTAAACCCTTATTTCATAGTCAACACATTTATAGGGTCGGGAATTCTGTTTTTCTTTCTTACACACCAATCCATATGAAACATTGCACTGGGCAACTTGTTTTGAATGATGAATATAATCTTCAAAGCTCATGTCAGGTTGGCCCACAGCCCTACATTCAATATCTTCTGGCTTTTCACAGATCTGTTTTCCACTTCCTGCAATATTTTCAAAAGTCTCCAAGTCATCCCCACCTCCTAATGCAGGATTATATACATTAAACCATTCAGACCACACACATTTAATACATGGTGACGGTGATGGTGTAGGGGTAGATGATGTGGTAGGTTCTGGTGTTGTTTTAGTAGACTTTGTGGTAGTTGTCGGTGTAGGAGTAGATGATGCTGTAGGTTCTGGTGTTGTTTTAGTAGATTTTGTGGTAGTTGTCGGTGTAGGGGTAGATGTAGTAGGTTCTGGTGGTAGTATACATTTCTCCACACATATCTGATTTTTTTCATCATAAATAGGCTTATCCTCTGGACATTCTGGATAACATCCTAAAAAAAAATGAAATCATGAAAAAAATGTGTTTTAAAAATGTGATTAGAAAGTAATCATTCCACTGCCATTATCCTTAATGTATCTAACTAGACAAAATCAGGTGAACTCTTTATCATATAAGAGTACACAGACAGGCACATTCTAAAATGTTTAACATGGAAAATGCTGCATTTGGCTTACTGCACTAAAAATATGATAAAAAAAGAACCAAATTTCCCTCAAACACTGCTTGCTATAAACATTGCCTACTACCAAGTTGACCATAGAGAAATGCAATATTTGTCAATTTTAATGCTATTAAGGAAACATCATACTACTGCTTAATATACAACTTGCACTTCACATTTACATTCTGGGCTCATCCATCTGCCTGCATCTGTTCATCAGTTAGATGTCTACCAGTACATTAAGTCTGTAGTGCCTTTTCTGTAAAATGGTTTTCTATTGAAAAGAGTGTAACCCCTTAACTGTCACTCCCATTTTAGGGGAACAGACCCCAACTTAAATTGTTTTAAAGTGTCCCTATTATGGATTTTTGAAATTTGGATTTTTGAAAATTACCTTTCATGTGTAACATAGCTCTAAGTTACGGTGGCGCATTGCTGCCGCATACATATTATTTTTTCCACTAAATTATGTTGTTCAAACGACATCTTTTCTCGTTCAAACGACTTATGTCGTTCAAATGACATATTAAGTCGTTCAAACGACATCTTATGTCGTTCAAACGACATATTATGTCATTCAAACGACATATTTATGTCGTTCAAACGACATCTTTTCTCGTTCAAACGACATATTTAAGTCGTTAAAACGACATATTATCTCATTAAAACCACATATTTTGTACATGACTTGTACGAAAAATACCTTTATCTAATCTATAATAGAGAATTTATATAGCCTATCAGTGCCTTTATCACACTTCCCCACTCAAAAAGCAGAAACAATTATAGTGTAAAATACCTTTCGTTGCAGATGGCAGTGCAGAGTAATGAACACAAAATTATTGTTTTATTGGCGTATATGCAGTTTCTAATAGCCTAATAAAGCACAATTTTATCATTTAGCATTCCTTATTTTCTGGAAAATAATTCGCAACGGATTGTCACATGCACCAAGTCAGAATTAAGTTTTTGAGAGAAAAAAATCTCAGATAGGCCTAATTCTCATTGGTGTTTCAGTCGCATTTTATTCCAAAATAATGTAGCTAAAATAGCCTACCGGTAAACAGGCCTGGTGCTACGGATAGGCTATACAACAATAATGCTATTGTCATAGACCCATTTATCAAAATAAAACTGATAAATTAAAGTGGAGACAGTACCTCATAAAAGGTCTACATTTCCAACATTTGTGTCATTATTCTTAAGAGTAGCCTTATGTAAATTATGTTTGCAGCTGTAGGTTTATTGGCCTCAATGAGTCTGAGACTCCCGGTCAGAGATTGTGTCTCAGACGGCATTAAATAATTCGTGAATATTTGTAAATATTCGTGGCTTAAACAGCTGTAAAAATGACTGTAGGGGCTACTGCAGTTCTGTGGATGTTTTGCCTAGACAAGGTTATTAGCCTATACTAAAAAAAAACTAAAACTATTACAAATATTTATGCTAATTGAAATAAGCCTGAAATATGAGAAAATATTAGTTGAAAATGATATTTTCAATAAATTAATTAATTTCGTTTTCCCGCCCTGACCTTCAACCGATGTGATCCTTTCATTAACCGACAAGATTATGTTAAATTATAATTAAACGAGATTACAATGAAGAATAGAATACCATTAGAATATCATTAAATTGAAAAGATTTGTAGTGCGAGGGGAACTAAAATAGCCTACGTAGTGGTGCCCCCCTATGGGATTGAAATGCCCCTATGCCGGTAAAAACTAAATTTTTACAAAAAAATATGCTAAACGTGTATTTTAGGCTATTTCCACAGCAAATCCTTTAAATTGTTCTATACAATATATATAATTATAAAATAAACAAATTATATTGGCATTCATTAGCTAACCTATTTTAAGCGAAACAACAACAGCCTAAAATTGCTAAATTTTGTTATAATATTCAAGTTATTCATTTCAATCCCATAGGGGGGCACCACTACGTAGGCTATTTTAGTTCCCCTCGCGCTACAAATCTTTTCAATTTAATGGTATTCAGAAAAACAGAACAAGAATGAAAAATATATAAACGTCAAGCCAAAACGAATTAATTTAAAGCTAAACTGAAATAGAAACCAATTTGGCATAAATCCAAATGTTTCCATGCACGATGTATTTGGATGCTAAATAGCCTATTTATTATTGAAACACTCTGATTATACACAGACTATTTAAAATGAGCAGTGTAACTTTTTCTATATTTGGTTGACTGCATTTTATTTTGACAATAAACAGGCTGCGATGTCAAGTAGCTACAAAAACTGAGCCTTGTGTGTGCGCGTGAGGCGCCGGCGCGTTCACTTTACTTTTCTTATAAAAGCGGAAACAATTAAAATACTCAGACATTTATGGTCATAAGAGTAACACCATTTGAATCTGTGAAGGTATAACTATTATTTTTGTACACTCACAATAACATTGCTTGAAAAATAAAGCCAAGCAATTTCTTTCCGTGAACTTGCTTCTTAAAAATGAATCGAAACTCATAGCCTATAGATCGTCTACTTGTCGCAGTTTTTTTCTTTCATTTTAATATGTTAATTATTTAGGTTTAATATATTTAGTGTATGCCTAGCTATATATGAATAGTAGGGGTGTGACGAGACAGGTATCTCACGAGACGAGACGAGACGAGACTCGAGATTGAGTTCACGAGACGAGACGAGACAAGATTTTTACACACTATTTTTAAGAAATCCTCAATGGCGAAATACACGACTAGATTCATGTATTTGAAATGTTTTAACTAATCATCTTGTAATGAATGTCATTTCAGTTCTACTTTATGAGTATGAATTATCATATGCAGTAAAAGACAACAATACTCAAGTACTGTAAAAGGTTTTGCCACTAACTCAACTGACTGGCTTCTCTTCTGTATGATTTCAGTCTCTTCAGACCTTACTGTACATGATTTATGAGCTTCTACAACTTTTGACTTCCTAACTGAACTCCTTTCCACAAACTGATCATAGAAATAAAAACAGTATAAATAAAAATGGTAACAGTTTACAATAAGGTCTCATTTATTAACATTAATGTATTAACCAACATAAACTAACAATGAGCAATATATTTGCTACAGTATTTATTAATCTTTGTTTATGTTAGTTAATAAAATAATCATTCATTGTTAGTTCATGATAGTTCACAGTGCATTAACTAATGTTAACAAATGAAACCTTACTGTTTGTACTTAATAAGATTAAGAGAAAACTGTTATTC
Organism: Ancherythroculter nigrocauda; assembly: GCA_036281575.1. Classification (NCBI taxonomy): domain Eukaryota; kingdom Metazoa; phylum Chordata; class Actinopteri; order Cypriniformes; family Xenocyprididae; genus Ancherythroculter; species Ancherythroculter nigrocauda. The sequence continues at coordinate 26,741,883 of VTFQ01000015.1, forward strand.
ATTTTTATGGTAACACTTTACAATAAGTGCAACCATAATCGCACTCTCTCAATATTCAAAGTGCAAATAAGACCCACTTTTTCTTTGATACAGAGCTAAGAGATGGTTACAACTACACTGCCCAGCCTAAAATAGTTTTCATATTGAGAGATATTTGCATTTATCAGGGAGCCGCTTTCAAAATGCGGGGTATTGAAATCGCGTTTGAATGCGCGCTTGTGTTTACTTTAACTTTCACGATCGCGCATAACTCTGTAAATATGGAGCAGCGGCGACCGTTATCCAACTGAATTAAATGGTTTTTTATTTAAATACAAAGCAAAACGACAGTGGAGGCGTAATGTAAATGTAGCAGTGGCATATTCTTTCCTAATCATCCTAACACTCTGTCATGGCAACATCACGAGACTACTTTTCGCCTCAATGAGAAATCTCGTCACATATTAGTCTTGCGAGATCTCGTGACATGAGATCTCGTCACACCCCAAATGAATAGGCTATTTATTCCTTTTATAAGATTTCATCCTGTTTTTCTCCGTTCACAGAAGCGCTGCATGTGATGCAATGAATCCTCATATTTTGTTGTTTCATCTATGTGCATATAGCCTAGGCTAAAACTAAACCCATTGGATTTTTTTTTCTTCATTCTAAATTTGTTTAATTATAATTTAACAATCTTGTCCGTTAATGAAAGGATCGCATCGGTTGAAGGTCAGGGGGGAAAAACATCCTTGTCTAGGCAAAACATCCACAGAACTGCAGTAGCCCCTACAGTCATTTTTACAGCTGTTTAAGCCACGAATATTTAAATATTCACGAATTATTTAATGCCGTCTGAGACACAATCTCTGACCGGGAGTCTCAGACTCATTGAGGCCAATAAACCTACAGCTGCAAACATAATTTACATAAGGCTACTCTTAAGAATAATCACACAAATGTTGGAAATGTAGACCTTTTATGAGGTATTGTCTCCACTTTAATTTATCAGTTTTATTTTGATAAATAGGTCTATGACAATAGCATTATTGTTGTATAGCCTATCCGTAGCGCCAGGCCTTTTTACCGGTAGGCTATTTTAGCTACATTATTTTTGAATAAAATGCGACTGAAACACCAATGAGAATTAGGCCTATCTGAGATTTTTTTCTCTCAAAAACTTAATTCTGACTTGGTGCATGTGACAATCCGTTGCGAGTTATTTTCCAGAAAATAAGGAATGCTAAATGATAAAATTGTGCTTTATTAGGCTATTAGAAACTGCATATACGCCAATAAAACAATAATTTTGTGTTCATTACTCTGCACTGCCATCTGCAACGAAAGGTATTTTAAACTATAATTGTTTCTGCTTTTCGAGTGCGGAAGTGTGATAAAGGCACTGATAGGCTATATAAATTCTCTATTATAGATCAGATAAAGGTATTTTTCGTACACGTCACGTAGAAAATATGTGGTTTTAATGAGATAATATGTCGTTTTAACGACATAAATATGTTGTTTGAACGACATAAATGTGTCGTTTGAATGAGAAAAGATGTCGTTTGAATGACATAATTGAGTGGAAAAAATAATATGTATGTGGCAGCAATGCACCACGTACTAAGTAAATGAAAACATCCTGCAAAGTTTTAACACTCTGGAGTCTGAGGTATCACCGGCGATACCGCCTCAGTTTTTTTCTTACCAGTGTGAAAGAGACTCAAAATACTCTGTCAATGTTGCACATACAATTAAGAGTTACACCATTTTAATCTGTGGAATATCTTCTTTTATGTGTGTAGACTCAGAGTAAAAACAAAATGTTTTGCTTTTTGTAAAATAAAGAAAACAAACATGTTATGCGATCTCTCATCTCCCTCTGAACGAAATCCAATCTGATAGTTCTCAGAAAATGAAGTGTAACTTAGTGAATACTAATCACAAAAAAAAAATAGACTTATGTCTAAAGAAACATTGAAATGTCAGGTTTTAAATCGTGTAAGTCAAATCGAAAACAAAAATTCTCTGTTTATGTAATCTGTATGAAAAGAGACACATGTCAGACGCCCGTGATTCAGCTCATTATCCGCTAATGTGGCCATGCCCACGGAGCCACCGCTATTCAGACGCAAATTCTGAGGTAATACATGTATACATCATCTCAATCGTGTATTTATTGTCTTGAAAAGTGTTTATCTGTATGTTAAAGCGATCTCTGGAAGCCTGTTAGTCCTCCCTACAGTGGTGGGCCCCCCAGCAGTCTCTTGTTATGGAACAAGAAGTTATGACACTTTTGCAAAAAGAATCTATAGAAAAGGTTCCTCCTCCCAGCAAACAGTCAGGGTTTTACAGCCGTTACTTCATCGTTCTGAAGAAGGATGGAGGGTTGCGTCCCATTCTAGATTTACGCATGTTAAATCGTTCAGTGCAAAAGCTCAAGTTCAAGATGCTTACACTCAAACAGATCACCACACAGATCAGGTCCGAGGACTGGTTTGTGACAATAGATCTGAAAGACGCTTACTTTCATGTATCAATCCATCCTTCACATTGGAAGTTCCTCAGGTTTGCTTTCGGGGTGAAGCTTACCAATACAAGGTTCTTCCGTTCAGCCTATCCCTTTCACCCCACACCTTCACAAAGTGCATGGATGCAGCGCTGGCTCCCCTGAGACTCCAGGGCATCCGCGTGCTAAATTATATAGACGATGGGTTGATTCTAGGTGGGTTGAAATCATATCAGAAGCTGGCATTCTTTGTTCTCAGGAGTGCTTTATAGTTTCCTGGTCTGTGACGTCACCCGCTCTGACGTCCCGTCACACTATTGGTTCGATTGCACAAGTGCCTCAAGACGTAATCACACAGAGGCGTTCCCAAAGCGTCAACGCAGCGTCTCGTTCCCTTATTCTGGGAACCAGGGTTACAGACGTAACCCAAGACATTTTTTTTGTCCAGAGTGGACATTATTCCTGTTATCAGCATGATCACAGAGGGTTTTTCACAGCCTGCCTGACTGAAAGAGCTCATTAATATGCAGGTCATTACAAGTCCTTATGTGGATCTTTTGTCTTCTCAGGTGTCAATTACAGCATTATTCAAGATGATTCACGCCTTCACGCATACTGTGTTTCTTGACAAAAAGTGTCTTAGAAAATTTAAATCTCTCTATTGTTTTATATGAACGAGTAGGCAGGATAAGTTTTACATCATTTACATCAAAAACTCTAGTCTACAACCTCCAATACCCAGAAGTCTTGTGAACAGATTTAATTTTTTTTTTGGCCTTATTTCAGTGACTTAAGTTTTTTGTTTTTTCAATAACCACGCATAAACATTATTCCTTCAAAAACACAAACATGTACATACATGTTCCTCACATATTATTGTAGCCTAGTTTGTGCTGAATACAGTGTAATGACACTTTTGTCATTAATATGTGTATGAACTGAAAAAAGCACAAATGTCAGGGCATATCAAAACTTCTCCAGGGCATTGTTGTTGTGAATGAATAAATTACTGTTCCTCTGTCTGCCTTTCATATTCAACATATTCAAGAATACGGAAGTTGAATATGGAAGGTGGTCTGGCGGAACCAAGTTATTTTACTTTATAA